>OZ034966.1:48998318-49558318 GCA_964030785.1 Siderastrea siderea | reverse complement strand
ACTGTTTCTTTGGTCGACCATGTTCTCTCATTAAGGTAAATATATGTCATTTCGTTATCTAGATTTCCCAGCTCTAAAGGAACAGTGCACTAGAGCCGGATGTTTATGTCTGCGATTTAACTGGTTACTTGATTTTATCTCCAGAATAAGAAGTTAGCTCCATCTAAGAGTCCATAACGCAGCACATTTTTAAGGAAGAAAGTCAGGCAAAAACTATTGAAGGTAAGGATCACTGTACTCTAACCCGCTTCGCCTCCGTCACTTGATGTTAGCAGACAGTTCGGGTTTTTCGCTTATATTTTAATTCAATTGCTTAGCCTATGGCATTGTGTCTATTGAAAGTTATCAATGGTTGACTTTAAGCCATTTTTTAAGAACAGTGTTTCTGAGATTCTTTATGTTTACACGCAATCTGATTTTACCTGTTTTAACTGGGAAAGTAAATTATCATGCGTATTCAAACGCTTGCAGACTAGCAGTGAAAGTCTGAGGGGGTAGTACTGGGAAACAAACCAAACAGTATTGAACCAAATGAACCAGTACAAAACCTGGACTTTGTATAGAAAATTTTGGGAAATCAAAATCAGTTTTCTCTACAGTCTGTAAATATTCAAACAGCAGTACCCACCATTTCATTAATAGGATTTCGAGGCTAAAACATAAAAAAATAATAGAATTCGTTTCGTTTCTCATGAGTGTCATTAAAATCTTGTAACCCCAGCGAGAATTCAATAAGAGTAGCCCTTATTTGCATTCGAAAACAGCTAACTGAAGGATTCTGGTAGTTGCGGTCAAACGATGCTATCTTCGTTTGACGGCAACTATTTGTGCCCTAAGTAATCACATCACACTTTAACATGCCGTCCATTGTTATTGTTCTGTTTCAGCGATTTACCATAATTTATGTCATGGTGGGCAATCAAACAAGTGAGGCTTCGCCAAGTTCCGTGGTTGGCCTACTGTCTCATAACAATGGCAAGATTAACCTCGCTCTCCCAATATCGACAAAGGCCAAATTTGGCCTCTTTATCTCAATGACAGTTATAGTAGTAGTGGGCCTTGTAGGAAATAGTTTAGTTGCTTATTATTTAAACGTGAACGAAAGGAAACGTTTAGGAAGGTACAAAACCACTTCTCCTTTTGGAAAGAACCTCACCTATTATATTCGAAGTTTGGTCATTTCGGATATTTTATGTCCTGCCGTGACTCTTCCTCTATTTTACCTTGAACTTTTTACTGATGTCTTAAAAGGCGATTGGCTTTGTAAAGTAGAACGATATTGTTATTTTGTGTTCCCAGGTGTAACGATCAACAGCTTAGTTGTTATAAGTGTGGAAAGGTTTTGTGCCACTCGGGATGTACCCAGAGTTTTCAGCTTCTCCACAGTTCGTCGATTAGTTGTCCTTGCTTGGCTGTCAGGTCTCTTGATCACGTTTGTTCCTGTTTCAAATTTTAAACTTGTAGAGTACGAACTAAATGGTACTCATTTTACAGTTACTTGTAGGTACGACAACAGGCTCAAAACCTCGCGGGCACTTATGTCTACCTACAGTGTACTGGAGTTTATTTTACCGTGTATTTTGCTCGTATATTGTAATATTTGTGTAATGAAAACAGCCTGGCGTCGATTATCCCAAGCGAAGAGATCTACAGATATTGGATCGTCTTGTAAACGCAAACAGATTACCAGAAACAGAGGAATACTTCTGCTTGTTGTCATAACATTTGGTTTTATAATCCCTTATATTGTGAGCTATACGTACATCATGTATAACTCAATCGCAAAGCCCAACATAAGTTTTAGCACAGATTTCATTATTCGCATGGGGGGTGGTGTCTTGGTCACGGCTAACAGTGCTGTAAACTTTATAATATATACTATGCAGGTGAAAGGCTTTCGAATCATGCTGAAGAAAGTGCTTAGGAAATCATGCTTCTGCAAAGGACATCTAGCAAAAGTTACAATTTCAGCTGGGAATAATTGCATGCAAAACGAGGCAGGAGCACAACAGAACGTGTGTTTGAGAAAGCTACCGCAATTAGTCGAAGAATCCCTTGGCTGGCAAGCAAAAAGGCCTTCTGAAGGACAGAGGACAGGGAGTATTAGTTCTGGTCTGGCTCAAGGCTTATGTGATGAAGTTAAAACCAAATCGTCGTTTGAGCTTGTAATAGAGGACGATGCGCCGTAAAATCCCAGTATGATTAGCCATGGGCTGATACAACTTCTTAAAGGTTTTGGGTTGACAACCACAAAGTGTTCTTGTAAAGAAGCGTTATCTGATTTTAGTTGATTTGTTTTAAGCACTCCCATTTAGGATATAAGGTAAGCTTATATCTAAGAGAGGGCCGATAACCGAAAGAACGTTTTGTTAACAAAATGGTGTGTTTATATATAACCGGATGGGCTTATTAAAGGAATTTCCAACCTTTAGTTGCACGCAATTCTGTTTCCAAATTTACAAATGTTAAGCCCAATAACCATGTGTGATAAAGGAGAAAGCAGATAACTTAGACAGACGTGGGTCTCAAAACTGAGAGTAGAAATGTGATCAGACTTGTGTCAGCTTTTAAGTGGGATGGGCAAAGCTATATATCTACTCGTAGAGAATATCTGTCACTTATTGAATGTTACAAAGTAGTTTTGGGATTAAGTCAAATGACTTTCTGAGTATACGAACCTTAAGTCAACAACAGCAAATCATTCTTATAAGCTTTATGTTATAAGTGGGAAGGTCTGCCAACGCATATAAATACCCCTTCTCTACCAGAATCACTGAGTCATGGAACGACCTGTTATCTAAGGCTGTGGAAGCTTGCAGTCTGTCTGCTTTCAAGAAGGAACGTACAGCTCACCTAGGTATTTAGGTTACTAAGTATTTTCAATTTTCCAATTGCCTATATTTAAACTGATATTATCATTATATTGCTACTGCCTTTTTGTCCATCTATTCGTGTATGTCATTTTAAGGGAGTTTTCACATAAAGCTTGTCTCATAACTTCCTTCCAGGGTGCCTATTTATTTTATTTGTTGTTGTTGGTGTTGCAATTCTTATCGCTTAGCTTTGACTCTATTATCTTCTGATTTATAACCTAAACCTTTACAACGTAAGGGTCAACCATGCTGCAGCACTCTGTGCAGTATGGTCAACTTTGCAGAGCATTGCAAAATATCTAGAGTTGGTCAGAAGGGCGCGGCGTTTTTTCTTTGTGGGAAGGAGTAACCCTTTTTGCTCAAGGTATCAGTTTTTGGATATCAAACTAAGGCCACGTTAGCACCTCTTCGTTACTTTTATATTCGATTACACCCTGGGATGTGAGAAAGGCAGGCGGCACGAATTTTTGACGGCGATCTCGGATTTCATAAGAAATAAAAATAAAAAAAGATGACGCTGCCGACTCATTATTTTCTTTGCCCTGTAATTCATCCACGAAAACAGGGCTGTTAATCTGTTACACAACCTCTCGCTTACTGAGACGACAAAAGAAGAGCGAAAACTCACGATTCTGAATCTGTGATGACACGCTTCCCTACCCCCCCCCCTTGTAAATATATTGAATTTCTGTTCCAAATAATCGGAGCTTTATTGATAAAGCAAGTCTACCTATGACATTTTTATGGAATCAATTCCCGTAGAGTTTCTTGTAAGGCGTTCACCCACAAAGTCTCGGTGAAAAATCGCGACTTTTGTTTGAGAAACTTTCCTGTATGCTGAAAGGCGAATTACTCTGTCATCTCCGTGCCCAACTTCAACTTTAGCACTGAAACCATGTTAAGTTTACCAATGTAATTGCTTTTGTCGAAAGCAATTGCGAATGGCTGTTTCTAGAACGGGGAATGGGGAATAGAGAATGGGAATGGGGAATGGGGAGTGGGGGATGGGAATGGGAAATTGAAAAATGAAAATGTCTTAATGCGAATTAGATGATAGTAGGGTCAGTGGTAATTCTCGGAAACCTCTTTTTTATCGAGAGGATAGAAAATATTATTTCACACTTTTCGCACGTTCAAAAATTACTTTATTGCAAGGTACATTGCGAGAACTCGGTACTCGCTGTTAAATAAATTCCCGAGTTTTGTTGCCACCACAGGAAGTGATAGTCTGGCGAGGGATGGGGACGAGTGATAATACAGGCAACGACTACGAGGAGAATAGAAGAGGAAACGTTAAGTGTTTGTCAGTGAGCCGTAGGCTTTTGAATTACTCGAGCTCGTAAGCAGTTGTGGCTGATACAAATTACTGGCATGATGTCATGTCTGTGACCAACAAGGTCCGAACGCGAAGGTGAAAGTAACCTTAAATTTGATTTAGTAAACTGGTTTCAATTTCCAAACTTTTCAGTTGGCAAATAGAAACAAATTCCAGTGATACCGGAGTTCTGACAAAGAAACTTGACAGGCGTCTTCCTTTCAACCCCAAATTTTAAAATTTTAATTTTCTTCCAAACAATGAATTACATGTCTCGGCAAAACAATCGATGCAGAAACTCTTGCCCGTAAAGTATCAAGGAATAGAACACCCTTTTGAAAGTCTCAAATTGTCAAAAACGTTTTCCTACAAATTTCTCTTCTATTCCTGTGTGGTTCCTGCAAATATGATAAAAACAGAAAGCGTGTCTTGTGAAGTATATCAGTATAGCCGATTTTCTCAATAATTCTTCCCAACTTTTTCACTTTAATTTCGCTAAAATTTCTTCCAGTAATTAAGTATACATTCCGTCTAAAATTGCCACCGGAGAAATCTACGATCGTTTCGATTTTCAGGTTATTGCGTTGGAATGGAAAGCGCTTACACGGTCAGGTTCACGAAGCCTTCAAGGCGACGCTTTTACATGTGATTTTAAGGCTAACAATCTCAATAACTTTTGAAGGGATTTAGTATTTGCATGCTGGTGAAGTTTTCACAGAAATTCACGGCGTAGAGGAAGAAAAATTGTTTATTTATCAGGTATTTACTACCTTTAAGTACCAGGAGAAAATAGTTCGTAAATGTGTTGCTAACTAAACACGTTGGTTCGTTCATACCTGTGTAAGTTAAGGAGAGATGGCAGCTGATTTCAATAATTACCGACAACATTCACAGTTTCTCATTTCAAATTTTAATTTTCTCATATCATTTTTCAATTTCCCATTCCACATTTTCCATTTCCCTTTTTAGAACCATCCAATTACGAAATTAAACTGTACTAGAAATGCCAACAAACCCTCAACAGGCAAAGGAGATAAAAGCAAAATGATTGTGTAGGCATCTAAAATTGTATGTAAATTCCAAAGACATTCTCGCTCATTTGGTGCTGGAAATTTCGACAAAAGTGTTTATCGTATATTACGCAATGCACACAATATTGCTCTTATTGACTGAGCAGAAGGGCAGGTGGAAATGCACCATGGCCTGGAACTACATGTAAGGTTTGTTCTGGTCCGCCTGACGTGTCTCAGTCAATAAGCAAGCTTATCAGCATAGCAGTGTTTTCTACCGTACGTTTTTTTTTTCTGTCGGGGGGATTCTGAAAAGGTGTTGGTTAATACTTGATGCACGTGAAATACGTGCCCTTTGCCTGAACGAACCACTGACGTGTACGGACGTCCCTACTGTGTTCGTCAGTCACCGTGATGTAAATAAGTAAACAAAATAATCAGTGGTGGTTAAACTCTGAGGAAGCTTTGACAAGGTGTCAAGCTGTCATAGGCCAGGTGCAATAGAAGACTTGATGATAGAATCCGCATCATCATTTTAAAAGGACTTTATATGCTTTAGGCCAAAATGAGAAAATTAAACAAAACACAGTCAATCGTTCATGAATAAGAGGTTGATTTTGCAATAGTTAATTTTTACATTAGTTCTCGACGACGGTCATTTTGTAACCTAAAATTTGAAGGTAGCAACAAACATTTTTTTTTTGCAAAAAAAAAAAAAGGAAGAAAAAAAAAACACTTTTAGACCTAAGGCTTCTCAGATTAAACAAACAACGGAGGTACACGAAGAGATCATTAACTTGAGTTACGAGCAAGTCATTGTTAATTATCATGAAGTAAGAACGCTTATGTTAGCCTTTCATTCAAAGTACTGGTTTGTGTCTTTGATTCCAGTTGCTGTTGAACTTAATTGCTTTGAAAGCCCTGAAGCTTCTTTAAACATCCACCATGACAGTGCAGTTCTGTGGGCAGAAGTTGGAAGAATATCAGAACATTTTTCATTTTAACGAGAATGCGATATTGACGTTTTGTGTTTCGTACTTAGTTTCCTCTCTACCCTGGCATGCGCATCGTTCCTGAATGTAACAACCATTGCTGTTGACGGACTCCTCTCCATTTCTTTCCATCTGCAATATTAAGATCTTTTTACTTTGAAACGTGCTAGTATAACATTGGCTGTCTTTATGGTTAACAAGTGCTGCTGCTTCAATTTTTTATCTTACTTCCTAGCCGCGGAAGAATGGTAATTGTAATTATCGAAATTTTTGGACTTCTCTTGGTAACGATAACTTACATTCGTATTCATAAAGGGGTAAGGTATCATCAGAATCAAATACAGAGCCAACTTCAGCTGCAAAATGCTCAAGCAAAGGACCTACTACAAGAAAAGAAGTCAACCATTAGTACTATGTTTGTGTACGTTGTTTTTCTAACTGGTAATGTTCTATGTTTGTGCTCGGTAATGTTGATGATGTCCAATAATTTTTGTATTTCTTTTCTGGTGACAAGTCACATCATTTGTTCCTTTTGCTAAATTCGACTTCAAGATTCATTTGTTTACTGTTGGCGATATCGTGACATTCGTAACATAAAAAAGAGCGTTATAAAAAAATATCCTGTATCAACGACGATGGAACGTGAGAATGAGGTATGTTTTGTTCTGAGCCCCCGTCCACACTCATCCGTTCTCTTTGAAACCGGAGGGTTTTGAAAAAGCTCTCCTGGAATTGGAGATTTTTGACAAGACAGATCGGTCTAATTACTGAGAAGCGGGATAATTGGAGGTTACGAAAAACGTTGACCTGAAGAAGAGAACAACACATACGTGACGGATAGAAGAGCAAACGAGTACTTTTGTGTCCTTTTGTGCTTTAAAAGATAGCGCGATTAGAAAAAAATGAATCGCTGTCGCTATTAGATGCCTGTTGTTTATTGTGGCATTCTGTTAACCTGAATAACCTTTGTAAATAAGATATAGATTGCAACAGCAAGGGCAGAGGGCTTCTTGTTTACCGAGACTGAAGGTGAAACAAATGCGTGAATAAGATAAGCAAAAGGGACATATCAATAAATGGTTGTGTAAATTAATAATCTTGGAATGTTGGATGCTGTACTAGGCCAAGCAGGTACTATGGAAGTAAGGAACTTCCCAGCACCCCAAGAAAGTTCAGTTTAATTGTGTCAGATTCAAAACAATTTGTTCAGTAATGTTGTTTGTTTCAAAAGTTTTCAAATGTATCTGTATGCTTTGTTTCGTGGATGATGTAGTTTTGAATCACTCGATCTCGTAACCAGCCACTGCCACAAAAATTTTATTTATATTTTCTCTGAAAGTTTGGGAATGAAATGAGATGGAATTCTACTCAATCATTTCGATACCAGATTTAAAACTAGCCCCGTACCTCTTTACTTTCTCTTTCACAGACGCAAAGACAAATTATAGTTAGTCACTGACGAGTGGAACGGCCTTTTTCTATTGGTCTCGTGTAAAATTGCCCGCCTTACACCCGTCAGCTTGCGAGTTTGCTGTCCATAGAACTGCGCAGACATCTTGCGTCAGTGACAATTTAAGTGGCATTCTCGCTAAAAGCGGTCCACTTGATTTCGCGACCAAAAATTGTTTTCCTTTATTTTTTGTTTGTGAAAAGGGTTTGGTACACATGTATCAAAACCACTTTATTTATTTTCCAATTCTTTATTTATGCGTGGCTACAAGGCAAAAACCAATTTTGCCCGCAACAGGGTTTCCGGCGGTGATCGAAAGGCTGAAATTTATGGATTTTGAGAGGCGCGCCACGGCCAATTAGATGCAATTTGCGAAATTTTGCTTCAACCTAGTATCTAAGGTAGATCGAATTAGTTCACAGACAAAATGTGGAAAAAGTTGATAAATTTTTGAGCACGCCAGGCAAAGTTAAAGGCAACCTACTCTGAAGCCTATCATGAGATCCCAAAAATGGGCCAAATACAAGAAACAATTTCGCATCGTTTGCGGCCTAAATTGGGTTAAAAAACAACATCACAGCAAAGTTCTTACCATATTTAATCAATTTGTAAGCTCAAACGTGCGGGTATCTCCCTGGATCACAAGCGAAAACAGGTTAGAACTCCGCCATTGACAGCGTGTTAACATATTAAATATCGCTCGTGTCAAAGGTCACTGACATATTCCTAGAACTTGGCAAAATACATTTTTCGGGGATGCTGATCCGTTGCTGCCCATAAAAATAAATGTCTATAGCTTCCTTTAATGCTGGTACATCCAATATTGATCCAGAACAGGATGAAAGTTGCGTTAAGTTGATAAATATTCATGGCGGGTGACGCTCAACAAAGTAAACAACGTCGGGTATCGTAGTTGATTCAAATTTTCTGCTCCTCAAGGAATACAAAACATTTTCAAGATCCCTAGAAAAAGAAGAGACGTTATGTAGTTGAACTCTAACAATGAATTTAGACTGTTCAACACCTCTTGCAACTTGGACGCGATCGAGGCAGAAAAATATAATTTGAAAAGTTGCAACGAAAATCGTGATAGTAGTCCAGACTCACCTGCCGCCAGAAGGTGAAATGAAACTATTTTCGACTAAGTCGCCTGAGTTTCCGTTATAGCCTTGGTGCTAGTCGTTCGGAAATGGACTGTAGGAATCTTCTTTTGAGTAGAAATTGTGAATTTCGCAGTAGTTAGAATTACTGATCTCAGAAGACTTGGGACGACCCTGACAAGATTCTTGGAGTTTGCTTACGTCACAATTTGTCACACAATCTTATCAACGTCGTGCGACTAACTTAGTAGCAGGCGAAAACAGAAATTAAAAAAATCGTTTGCGCCTTAGGCGCTGTGCACTTTATGATAATTTATGGAAAGTGGTTAACAGTTTCATCTGGCAAGTGTGATAAAAGAAGTGCGAGCATTGGCGTTCACCAAAAATATATAGAGGATATTCCGCGGCGGCGCGAAGATAGGAATTTTATTTTCCAGTGGTAAAATATTGTCTATTGTCCGCTTTGGGCAGCATGACAAGACAGCAACATCAGAAGGTTTGTATAAAAGACGTGACTGGCACTAGAATCCAAGCTATCAGCAGTAAAGTTTTATACAGGGAGGCTCCGCCCCTACGCTCAAACCTTTACCCTTTAGTATACCAGTTTTTTTTTCACCCAAATGGCACCCTTTTCATAACCTAGAGCAAGAATGTAGTCCTTTCTGATACACATGTTTATACCTCAAGGATAAGCCAAAACGCTAGAATAACCCATTGTCACGACGTTTGTATCTGGGCTTTCAGTCGCCCTGGGTCAGTTCGGCTAAAGGCCCTCAACTTTCGTGTGTTTCGCGTTGTTATTTTTGCCAGAATTTGCCACCCATTTATATACTTAACTTTAGCTGTTGTCTCTTTTACTTAGCAGCGCACTTTGGTGACCCTTAACATACTTAATATACTAAGATAACGATTTTTCCAACCTTTCACTATGGTGCAGGCTCAAGAAAGTCACCCCTTTCGGGCGGAGCCTCCCCGTATACTCCACCATAGGAAGTGCCCCCTACCACTCCCGGGGGGGGGGGGGAGGGCAACAGAATTGAAAAGTGTTCATGAAGTAACAAAAGAATTGTGCGACATGGGGTGGGTACTTCAGAAACCAAGAGGGGGAGGATCGAGTTTTTTGGACTGAGAGGGTAAAAAAGTACCCCACAACGCGATTTGACATTGGCGAAGAAAGACTGCGAAAAGCTGATTTAGTACAGGTGGCAGCGGACATGACAATGGCCAGAGAAACAGTTGGAGGGACAAGATTTAAGAGAAGTGAATGAATTACCAAGGTTCAGGTGTTACTACATTTTTTTTAAGATTGGCATCAAGCAGAAGACTATGAGTATTATTACATAAATTTGATAAAAATGATGAAAGCCTCATGGAAGATGAATTGAATTACCTAGATGAGAAGGAAAGGCAGAATACTATAGATGAGGTTGTAAGCCGCCAGATGGGATTCAGTCACCCGATAACTTTTGATGGTTATGACGTGTGCGAGCAAGTCAGGCTCAACACGTTACCTAAATTCAACGTCACCATGATTAAGGCCCTGAGTTCGTATTCTGAACTTCCCTATAAAACCAGAGAAGTGAAGGCCTCTTTATTAAGTAAGCCAAGAAACATCGTAGAATAATGTTCTTGTTTTAAGTAGAGAACTGTGAGTCTACAGTGTAAGTGAGTTTGGAAGTTAAGTAATTTCTGACACTGAGGCCTTGAACTACAGGACCTGTAGAAATCTGCCCTGATCAGCATCAGATCCTTCGTGTTGAAGTACGCTTTCTTCACGACCATAGAAAGCATGCTATGCCGACAGCCTACTGCACTAACGAAACCTTGGTAAAAGCTGTGTAATGTAGATGTCGGGAAAGGCCTTTGTTAAAGGTCTCCATTGTCAGTGTAGAGTTATTCCTTTCCATAAATTTAACTCGCATGCCCTTATAGATATCTACAATGTTTCGCACGTTATATTCTATCTGCGGTACTTTTCAGGTTTGAAAAAATTTCATTGCGTTTACTAGAAAACGCACTCTGGTCAAACTTGTCAAAAAAGCGCCTCGCTTTTCATTTATTGTCATTTCCGGATTGAATAAATTCTAAGCCATACCTATGCAATTGTTGGCTCGTAGTCGTTGGTTTTTTTTCTACGGCTGGTTTTGTTTCGCGGCCACCTACAATCTTCAAAATGATTTATTTATTGCTATAAAATAACAATAATAATAATAATAATAATAATAATAATAATAATAATAATATTTAATATTTAATATTTATTTAATGATGGATTATTATAGGTAACTACTCGTAAGTATAGAAACGTTTTCTCTCTCAATTGCTTTTACGAACAACTCACGTTTCCTACTATATTTGAAACGGTTTTAATTTATATTTGACCTTGTACCATGCGTTGTGACGTATTCCTCTTTATGACACAGACAGGAGTGTTTTAGTGGAAAATAGTTCACACGAAACTACATCCGGGACTCGCGTGGCGTATTTTCCATATCCTTGAGAGTATCGATGACGTCATTTTCCGCTCTTACACTGTTGTTTGTGCAAAAATACTCTTGTCTATATAATAAAAAAGAAATTATGCGGTGGCTTGAATATATGAATTTCACTTTCTCGTGGTACAAGACAACATTTTACCACTCGATAATAAAATTCTTATCCTCGCCCCGCCGTGTAATATCCTCTATATATTTTGGGTGAACGCCAGTGCGTCCCTTCACACTCGCACTTTTTTTTTCACACCTGCCAGATGAAAACTGTTAACCACTTTCCATCAATTGTCATAAAGTGCCCAACGCCTAAAGCGCAAGGGATTCTAAGGTAGTCGCGCGACGTTGATAAGATTGTGTGACAAATTGTGACGTAAGCAAACTCCAAGAATCTTGTTAGGGTGGACCCAAGTCTTCTGAGATCAGTAATTCTAACTACTGCGAACTTTACAATTTCTACTCAAAAGAAGATTTCTACAGTCCATTACCGAACGACTAGAACCAAGGCTATAACGGAAACTCAGGCGACTTAGTCGAAAATAATTTCATTTCACCTTTTGGCGGCAGGTGAGTCTGGACTACTAACACGATTTTCGTTACAACTTTTCAAATTATATTTTTCTGCCTCGATCGCGTCCAAGTTGCAGGAGGTGTTGAACAGTCTAAATTCATTGTTAGAGTTCAACTACATAACGTCTCTTCTTTTTCTAGGGATCTTGAAAATGTTTTGTATTCCTTGAGGAGCCTTGAGGAGCCTTGAGGAGCCTTGTACTCCTTGTATTCCCGGAATCAACTACGATGCCCGACGTTGTTTACTTTGTCGAGCGTTACCCGCCTTGAATATTTATCAACTTAACGCAACTTTCATCCTGTTCTGGATTAATATTGGATGTACGAGCATTAAAGGAAGCTACAGACATTTATTTTTATGGGCAGCAGCGGATCAGCATCCCCGAAAAATGTATTTTGCCAAGTTCTAGGAATATGTCAGTGACCTTTGACACGAGCGATATTTATTCTAACACGCTGTCAATGGCGGAGTTCTAACCTGTTTTCGCTTGTGATCCAGGGAGATACCCGCACGTTTGAGCTTACAAATTGATTAAATATGGTAAGAACTTTGCTGTGATGTTGTTTTTTAACCCAATTTAGGCCGCAAACGATGCGAAATTGTTTCTTGTATTTGGCCCATTTTTGGGATCTCATGATAGGCTTCAGAGTAGGTTGCCTTTAACTTTGCCTGGCGTGCTCAAAAATTTATCAACTTTTTCCACATTTTGTCTGTGAACTAATTCGATCTACCTTAGATACTAGGTTGAAGCAAAATTTCGCAAATTGCATCTAATTGGCCGTGGCGCGCCTCTCAAAATCCATAAATTTCAGCCTTTCGATCACGGCCGGAAACCCTGTTGCGGGCAAAATTGGTTTTTAACCCAATTTAGGCCGCAAACGATGCGAAATTGTTTCTTGTATTTGGCCCATTTTTGGGATCTCATTATAGGCTTCAGAGTAGGTTGTCTTTAACTTTACCTGGCGTGCTCAAAAATTTATCAACTTTTTCCACATTTTGTCTGTGAACTAAGTCGATCTACCTTAGATACTAAGTCGAAGCAAAATTTCGCAAACTGCATCTAATTGGCCGTAGCGCGCCTCTCAAAATCCATAAATTTCAGCCTTTTGATCACCGCCGGAAACCCTGTTGCGGGCAAAATTGGTTTTTGGCTTGTAGCAAAGCAAAAATAAAGTATTGGAAAATAAATAAAGTGGTTTTGATACATGTGTACCAAACCCTTTTCACAAACAAAAAATAAACGAAAACTATTTTTGGTCGCGAAATCGAGTGGACCGCTTTTAGCGAGAGTGCCACTTCATAGTGGATCAAACTCTATTGAGCCTTTGACAAGGTGTCATGCTGTCATAGGCCAGCTGCAGTAGAGACCTTAATGGGAAATACATCTTAAGTTTACAGGACACAAGCCAAAATGAGAAAACTAGAATATGAATAAAGCACACTTACTTTGTTATGAGCGTGAGATTAAATTCATATGAATTAATTATTTATAGTCCTCTGCACTGGTCTCTAACTGTTAATTTTGTGCACCTAAGATCAAATAAGCTTCGAAAAATTAGTCTAATTTTTCTTTATGTTGTTAGATTATTCAAGGTTGGTCAAATTAAACAAACAGCACAGGTATACGAAGAGATAATTAGCCTCTGTTATAAGCAAGTCACTGTCAGTTATCTTGAAGTATGAAAGCGTCTGTTCAAATATTAACCTTCTATTGAAAGGTTTGTTTTGTGTCGTGCTGACTGCAGCTGCTGTTGGACTTGCTTTGAAAGCCCTATAGCTTCTGTAAACATCCACTATGGCGGTGCAGTTCTGTAGCCAGAAGTTGAAGGAATATGAAAATATTTTTCATCTTCACGAAAATGTCATGATGACGTTTTGTGTTTTACACTTAATTTTCTCTCTGCTAGCAACTCTTGGAAATTGTGTTATCATTCGAGCCTTGTGGAAAGCCTCATCGATACCTGCTAATTTGAAGAAGTTGTTCCTGAGTCTCGCTTTCTCAGATTTTGCTGCAGGATTGTTTGGACAATTAACTCTTGGTGTAATTTTTGCGGTAATGTTACAGACGGCAGCGAATGGAAACTATAACTTTGACTATCTCTGTCCAACAATTTTAACTGTTTGTTATGTTGTGATATATCTCCTTACTTGTGCCTCGTTCTTGACCATAACCGCCATTGCTGTCGACAGACTTCTCGCAGTTTCTCTCCATCTGCGATACCAAGAGCTCGTCACTTCAAAACGAGTAGATATATCAGTTGTGTCCTTGTGGTTTTCGAGTGGTGTCGCCGCTTCTATATTTTCTGTAATTCCAAATCGCAATGACATTCTAGTTGCGACTATTGAAATCGTTGGACTTCTCTTGACAACGGCAGCATATATCCGTGTCTACAAGACTGTACTACATCATCAGAATCAAATACAACGCCAATTACATAATCAGCTTCAAAACGGTAAAGAAATGGAAGTTATCCGACAAAAGAAATCGGCTCTTGGAACATTGTTTGTCTATGCTGTTTTTGTAGTTTGTTTTCTTCCAAATTTATGCTGTATAATGTTGCTTGCATTTGATAGACTCCGAGTGTCTTTCTTATTGGCGAAACAATTTTCAGCTTTCCTCGTTTTTCTGAATTCTTCTTTGAATCCAATCGTTTACTGTTGGCGATATCGCGAAATTCGGGAAATCGTGAAAACTTCAATAAAAAAATTGTTTGTATCCGAAGGTTCTTAAGAAGAGAATGGTGAGAAGAGAATGTTCTTAAGAATGGTGTCCATGTATGCCACTTCTTTTTGCATGGACTTTTCGTGGAGTTTAGGTTTAGAAGACTCTGTTAGAAATTAATGATGCAGATTGGTTTCCAAGGGCTTGTTTATCAAACAACAACAAGAATAACAACGAAGACAACAACAATAACATCACGTACAAGGAAGAACAATGCTGTTACAGCATAAATTTTTATTTCTATTTTTATTTCAAAACGGCATGGAACATTCATTTGGTAAATATACTGGAGCAAACTTCAACGGAAATTATGTATGTTGATCAGTTGTAAATTTGTGCAAGATACACTTCTGGATCATAAAGAAATTTGCAAGAGATTACTCCCCAAATACCTTGTGTTAATAAATTTTTCACGTATAAATCATTGAACAGTGAGTGCTTTGTGCTTTCCGATAAGGATTGAGTCTCTTCGATAGAGGTTAGGCTAGGTCTTTGCAAATAATGAGCTTTCTTGCAAATGAAAGGTTGTTCACAAGAGGTTGTTTTGAAGCAATCCAGGAGAAACTATATCGTACTAAAAGCCGCTTAAGCGGGTTGAGTTAGAGCAAAGAACCCAACCCTTTGCAGCCTTTTAAGGCTTACAAAATGTAACACCATATAAAATAATATATAGATTTAGCCAAGCCTAAAAGTGGAGCCGCGAAGGAATAAACTGGTGTTCGTTTCTCAAACACAGTCCTGAAACTTTTCGGTCTGAAATGTATTTCCGGGCTTTTTTTGGCTCGTTCGCTTTCGAAAAGTATTTCTCAAAAAGCCTGAAAGTGTTCCGAATTGTCCTCCAATATTTTGGGGATCTGTTCTGTAAAACCAGGCTCGAAAGGTCATTCTAGAGGCTGAGCACAGCTTGATTATTTTACTCACGAGCCGTCTTGCTTGGTGTTTGCAATGTTTCCATATCCTGTCATTAACTGTCCAGGCTTGTCAAATCTCCTTGGATTATTGGCTGTTCGCTTGAATGAACTTGAAACGGCGCTCATTTACAAAAACAAAACAAAAATTATTCGACCGTTTAAATGGGTTATCGTCATCGCGTTCGGATGTTAACAAATAACATGAACTGCCACTAAATAAAAATATTAGTCTGGTCAAAAATTTATACTGACATTTCACCGGCATTTTACTGGGATTACCCGAAAGAAAGGACCTGGGGAGCTTCGAAACACTTGTAATAAACTTATGGAACAAATGTCGCGTAGGTTTTAGCAGCCGCGAAAAAATTCAAGCACTTTGAGGAACACACGTTACTTACCGGATAAAATAGCTTTAAACTCAAAACTGCTTCGCTTATAGTTACTTAAGTAACCCTTATATTTCGTTCTCTAACTTGAGACCATCGAGATTGAACACAAACAAACAAACACCGTCCAAACATTCTTAACTCTGTGGCATAAGTTTTGCGGCTGCAAATTGTCTGAAATTCGGGCGCTTTTAAAAATGCACAGAACTGTTTTTGGATGCTTTTCGGATATAGTAGGTTTAAACTGACAAATGCTTCGCTTACAGTTTTTCAAATAACTGTTATATTTCGTTCTCTAACTAGAGACCATCAAGATTCAAAACAAAGAAACACCAAACACGCTTTAATTAAATTATGCCGGCATAAGTTTTGCGGATGCGAAGTAAACCTGTATAAAGTTAGGCGCTTTGAGGAACTTAAAGCACAAAACTGTTTTCGGAAGCCTTTGGGATAAAATAGCTTTAAGCCGACAACTGCTTCGCTTAAAAGATTATTACTATTGAAAACTTCTAGGACAAGAAAATCGACAGTTGCACAAAGAGGTGGACCGGACAGTCAAAATTGAAAGCAAAGCTTGTGCAGTTGTCTTGCGGCTGTGCTTAGACCTACTGTTATGAATAAACAAACGCAAAATAATGGACAGAGAAATCATTTTTGAAAAAAGGTTATTCGAAACCCCGTAAGTTTATACTTAAATGTAATTCGTGTTACACTTCCAAAATCGTAGGTCGGTCCACGCGAGTGAAATCGGCTGAGCATGGCAAAATATTCAAGAATCTGTCACAAGTCTGAGCGCGTTTTCTAATAATTTTTTGAAGTCAAAAGTAAATGACAAATTTCTAATGGCATAAATCAAATTTCCATTTCAAAACGTAATTTCTTTCACCGTAATACTCGAAATCATGTACCTTAGACCCTTTAAAAACTTCACTTACTCGGTTGTGTTTCAGAACAAGGCAAGCACTCCGCCGTGAAGAAAACAAAGCGATGAAGTCCTTTGAAGGCAGCTTTCGTAACTTGAACTTTTCGCCTTCTACCAGTATTCTTTTGAACTTTTTCTTTCCTTTTCCTTTCCATTTATAGATATTAGATGTTTTCTTTTGTCAAGTATAAAACTTCAGTACTCTCGAGCAATCGTTAAATGCTAAAGAAGCTTAAGCTTTTAAAGAAACCTCTTTTTCAAAAGCGACGATGGTCATGCGATTTCCCGCCAAGAAAAGATGGCATTCTCTACCCCCCGTCGGGTTGTCTTGGGACTCCCCTCCCTCTCCCACAGAGTCTGTGCGGACGTACGGACGTACGGACGGACGGTCACGTGACTATTACGTCACAACCAAAACTTCTCGGATTGATAGGTTACCAAATTTCCTTAGCAATGGAGCTCCGCTGGGGGGCTTTTGCCCGCAGGCTCCGCTATAAACTACTTTTAAAGTCATTTGACCGACGTCTGCAATCAATTCAAAAAAGTACCCGTGCAGCCATTTAACCAAGCGCAAAAAAAAAATCTGAAAGTTGCATTATATTAAGCATACATTCACCTCAAAAACTGTGTCAGGGAGTTTTGATGTCAGTTTTTAAAAGCAACTAAAATCTATTTGAAGTTCCCCGCCTATTTTATGTGCGATGACTCAAACGCTACAGCCTAATATATAGATTTAGCCAAGCCTAAAAGCGGAGCCCCGCTTTTGTTTTGTTTTTGTTTTTTTCTTTTGGCTGGCACTTATTAATTTGTGAAAATACTCTTATTCAAGTCGTTAAGTTAAAAAAGAAAAAAGAAAAAGAAAAAAAATCATGCCCTCGCTGGAGACCAAACTCGGCTCGTCGGCGACGTTAGCCGGCAATCAGTCTACTAGGCCATGAGCGTTTACTGTCATCTTAGATGTAAATTTTACTACTTATTTCTTTTTTCGTGACAAGCTGCCTATCAACATGAAAATGCTGGTGTTTTTCCTGGCAAAATGTGTTCGGACCGCCGCAAAAACCATGGCTGTGGACAGAAAAAACCAAAAAGCACTAGCTCTGCTATATTTGGTGTCAAAACCGCTGCGAAATGCTGCGAATTCTCAAGGGGTGTGCCAACCGAGTTCGCAACAGAACCGACAAAGCAAATTTGAACTTTTCGCCTGAGCTTTATCGCCTAATTTTTGTGCAACGCGGGTCACCATGCGATTTCACGCCAAAACACGGGATTCAGCACCGGGTTATATCCAGTGTATGCCACTTCATATTGGTGACCCTTTGGTGCAGACAGACGGACGGATGGTCACGTAACTATTACGTCAATACCAAAATTTCTTGGCTTGATAGGTTACCAAATTTCCTAAGCAACGGTGCTCCGCTGACGCGCTAGCGCGCGGGCTGCGCTATAATGATGATCACAATTCGTTTTGAGGAGAAAAAAGGTGCGAAAAACTAAAATCAGGCAAAACAGGTTTGGAAATTTTTCTCAGAGATTAAACCCTGTGAAGTATCTTTCATCCATGACAGATATGAAACCAACGCCTACCAATCAGCAATTCAAACTTGCGCGGGAAATTGCTTGATATTTTTGTTTCTTCGTCACATAAAAAGGAAAATATCCCCGATCTGACAGAAATCAGGAATTTGAGACCAGTATGGTGGTTGAACAGGGATTTCATAGGCTGCATCAGAGGAAAGCAGGATTCCTAATGAGCTCGCTCTTGCCCTCACCATCTAGTATAGATGACTTGAAATGCGCAAATCGCCTGCTCAAACGGAAATCAACAGGGAAACAACTTGTAAATTCAACTTTGTTTGTAGAGCTTGCAGCTGTTTGAAGATCTCTAAAGATAAAACAATGTGCTCGGTATCAATTGCCAACTGAAGGAAAACATCCTTCAAAACAAATCACATGTTACAGGGTCATTGCTGGCAGCCTCAACGGAAACTGCAAGCTTGAAAAATGGGCATAGTCGCCTCCCTCGAGGCGCATCCTTTCTTCCTAATTTTAATGAGACGCTTATCGTGTTTTGATATCTCCAGCATCACCGGCAAGGTTACTCATTTGCGTCTCTGTTCTTGGATATTGGACTATATGGCGATGTAAGATACAACCGTGTACACGCTTACGTCTTTTTTGAGGGGACGGGGGAAGGGGAGCTTAATTGTCATCATCGATTTCTACATAACAGTCTATTTAAGGATATGGTTTTAAGTCTTAACAACGTTGGCTTATAGCACCAGCACAAAAAAATCTAGTTAATTGAGTTTGATGAAGTTATTTGCGACATATGTAAATGGAAAACAAAGAAGATGTTAAGTCAAAGTACGTGTACTTCATTTAGGGTACTTACTAAACACAAGCGCTCTGCTCTACACAACATATCGCTTTTTTCAGGCACCTCAAGATAAGGAGTGTAGTTACATGTCATGCTAAGACGGCTAAAAAACCAACTAAAGATAATAATCCATTAAAGATATCCTCCTTGAGCTCATCTCCGGTGTAACTACTTTGGCAATATACTCGCTGCTCTCCTTGGATCCTTTCTTAGACAACAAATGTTTCTGTCGCTGGAAAACTAATGCGACTACTCTGTCCATATTTTGTTTTTTCTTCTATAAAACATTTCATATCGTTTTCTTGCACACTATTCTTCACACATAAAATGGATCCACTCTTTGTATGTGAAGCTTGCCACTAGATGGACACCTGTTTTTAATATGCACTTTATTACATGACTATTATAGATCAGTACTTTCATTACTTTTTTTTCCAAATTAGCCAAGGCGAGCTCTTAAGATTTGAATTCATTACTCTCTTCTCCGCAGAGGCTTCTACTAGTAAACAACAGTGAAAGAGAAAACGGGAGAGAGGCGAAAGAAACGGGAGCACGGGGAACGTCGTGAAAAGGGGAAAAGGAGGAGCGTTTGCCAAGTAATGTTTTCAAAATGGGGCCCGGATTCTCAGGGCGGCTGAGGTCATATCCCTCATAAATATTAAACAACATGGCGGAACATTCAGTTCGAAAAGAACAGGAAGTTTTCTGCCTTTCCGAGAGATCGTCTCAAAAGGCGAAGGAAAGCAGTAAAACGCTTAAAAGTCCGTCGTGAACAATGGACCTTTAATCACACTGCGGCCATATTGGCTAGGAATCACAGACTAACCGTTCGCAGCCTCGCTTTAAACAGTTGCAAAAAAAAGAAACCTTATAGAAAATACATCTGACTGCATTTGACCGCACGCTTTACTTTTTCCCTCTTCCCAGCGTCTGCGCGTTTTTCCCAAGCGTGCAGTCAAAGTGCAACTGTAGGAGGCCTCTGTGGAGGAGAGAAAATTTATTTCAAGAAGTCATGCCAAACGGATTCAATATTTCTTTCAGAACCGTTCAACTTTGCTGAATTTTTTTCACCCTTTTGACTGATGTCAAATGATTGTAAAGGAAATTCAATAATGTTAGGTGGTGTTGAAAGAAGTTTAAATGTGATCAAGCTTTCGTACAACAAAGTAACATTCATCTGTCGGATGATGTTTAATCGCTTTAACCTAGGCGAAGTAGTTTAAAACGATAATATCATGGGTGACAAATTACTCCTTAATTTTGGCGCGAAATTTCAGCGTTAATTTATAATTTCACATGTGAAATTACAAAATTGCTATGGCAACGGGTCTATACCTGTAGCTCAGCGCCAAGATGGCGTCGAGGTTGATGAAGATGTTTTGTGCAGAACTAAAGCTATTCTGGAAATATTCATTGAGGACTCAATCGGTAATCTGTAAATTTTGACTTTTAATTGACTGAACTTCTCAGAAATCAACTGAGAGTCAAAAAGAAGAGATTATTTGTGATAGTGTGACAGCAAAGTTTTTGAACGGCGAGCCACTTGCTGATCGAGTGATTGACCGCGAACTCAGAGAAGTAATTCCGTGGATTTGGGCACTTCTTCGAATGAAATAAAGGTCAGTTCTAAATACAAATTTGCTTCCGAAGTTTACTTTCGTTAAAACAAGTTTTCTGTGCGTATTTTGAATGCATTTGTGAAGCCTTCTGAGCCTTGCTCGTTGGAGCAACATGGTGCTCGATTCAGTGAATTTGCCTGATAAAACGCGAATAACCTTTGCCAAGCGATTTGCTTTGGTACTTTTCAAGAATTTTGACAAAACGCGCGTGAAATTATTTCCTAATTTCACTCGTCACCATTTGATTACACATACTAATTAACTACTGTTTTGTGAAATAACAATGCAAAATTTTAACGCACCGTAAGGAATTGACAAATAGATGTTTATTATTTTATCACTCGTCATAAACTTGTTTTTTTCATCTATCCAGATGTAAAAAGATGTACGAACCACTTCAGTTTACATTTCTCCGACGAACATATTATAAAATGTATTGACATGAAGAGTTTCAACGGAACTTACGTCAGCATCGAGACAGTGAAGATGGTCTGTTCAAGTCGGATTAATATCTTACGAGGACTATAAAAAGAATGAATGTCGAGCTGAAGAAAACGTTTGCTTGTAGGGTAGCTACAAGAGTTTCAAAAAGTTATCCACAATCCGAGTTTTCAAGACTGAAATCGAAGCAAGCATACTGTTTCATGGGAAAGACGTTCTACTCGGGTTAAATTGACGGTTTACAAGTTATACTAACGTGTTCAAGCTAATGCGTAATGCTTTCCTCCGTGATTTCTAGTGGCGAATGCGCTTGCTCAATGGACGACTATTGCAGTTGGAGAGATTGGTCACGTGACTGTCAATTGGACAGAACACTTGTTTTGGAAAACGTTTACAGGAGCGAATTAATTTTGCTATATTTCCAAAAATTCTGCCACGAAGTTAATTTTAACAGCACATGTCTAAAACGAAATTTACACGGAAAAATAATAATCGTATGAAAGCAAAGATTGAAATCAACAGCACTTCAGCGAAAGCGAGCAAACTCGTGACAAAACAGCTTCTTGCACAAGCTGTTCCTAAGTTGCTTCCTAAAGTTGCCTTAAGTTGCCTCAAGTTGCTTCCTAATTCTGTGCGAGATTCTGTTCAATAGTACTCCAAGGCCTTTCGGGCTCTTTGTGGGATTTATAAGTATTGACACATCCAGCAGGCAGCTATATTTACTTCTGCAGCAATTTCCGCATTCACGACTTCGGTCACAGAGCCCGTTGATTACGTTTCACTGTAATCTACAGTGAAATAAAGAACATGGAAATCATATGGAAGTCACGAGGCAATATATTACGCATTACCTTGAATATGTTAGCATTTACTTGGCAACCATGAATTTGTAATGCCAGCTTTTCCTTCGGTTTTACACGTCCTCTTTAACGTTAAATCTAAAACTGTTCCTGTGAATCAATGAAATTGTTTACAACATCAATCCCGCGTGTTAAATGTTTTTCAAAAATCTATCGAGCCGTTCCGGAGATTTTTTCAAAAGCCCTCAAATTCAATAATTACCAGAAAGTTATCATGCGAACAGGCTTAGAAAAACAGCTCTTTCTCGAGATCGACAATAAACACCAACATCAATAAAACTTGTTTGACGTCAAATAATAAGTAAAAGATATTATTTTAGACATTTTCCACCCATTTCATCATAACATCGTTCATTTTGTTGTGCAGGTGCTATTCCGATGCAGAAAAAAATAGGTTTAAAATGTTTTTGCGATTTATTTCAAATCAAACACACACTTTTTTATTGCTGTACCTGTTGTTTGCCATAATCCACAGTTTAAGATGCTAGTCTTGGCTTTTCAAAGTGAAATCTGGATCGCGGAAAATTTCAATTCTACTGTTTTTGAGGAATTTTGTTTATCGTTGTCATGGAAACAAGGATTTTCACAAAATGAAACCAAACTAAAGTTCAATTCAAAACCAATAACTGATGCACATTTCTCCTCGATCTGGCAAGGAGAATACTGTCTGGGAGCCGATTGTAAAAGTTAGGAACCTTCGCAAAAAACTGTATCGAGGCACAAAAGCCTAAACGTGAAATGCGATATGTTTGTGTCATTACCGCCGGTGTTACCAAGATACTTTTCTGCCATATAGAACATCTGCTACCGGCATTAGAATTTGCCCTATTCTTACTTTATTGTCGACATGCCTAAAGCGTTGAGGTGAGCTGGCGGCAAAATTAATGTTTATTCCGGAATATCGGCTGCGGCACTTCCATGCTAAAAACTTGTTATATGACAGCTCTATCTTTCCACCCACTTCGTCATAAGATCGTTTATTTTTCGGTGCATTTACTATAATGATGCAGAAAAAAAGAGAAAGATTTAAAATTTTTTTGCTATTTATTTCAAATCAAACACTTTTTTTTTTATTCCTGTACATTTTGTTTGCCATAATCCACAGTTTAAGATGCTTGTCTTGGCTTTTCAGAGTGAAATCTGGATCGCGGAAATTTCAATTTTACTGTTTTCGAGGAATTTTGTTTATCGTCATGGAAACATCGATTTTCACAAAATGAAACCAACCAAATTTCAATTCAAAACCAATAACTGTTGCAAATTTCTCGTCGATCTTGCAAGGAGAACACTGTCTTGGAGCCGATTGTAAAAGTTAGCAACCTTCTCAAAGAAACTGTGTCCATGCACGTTAAGCCTTAACGTGAAATGCTGTCGATATGTTTGTGTCATGACCGCAGGTGTTACCCAGATACTTAACTGCCATATAGAACATCTGCTACCGGCATTAGAATTTGTCCTATTCTTACTTTATTGTCGACATGCCTAATTAGGCATGAGGTGAGTTCAGCTTCGCGAAGCAGGCGGCAAAATGATAAGATTATTCCGAAATATCGCCGGCGGCACTCCTGCGGTAAAAACTTGTTATGACAGCTCTATCTACAGAAAACTCTTTCCCTTTTAATATCCATAAATGACATTGCACTTCCTGCTATCAAATTGTAAGAAAAAGGTTAAGGCCACATCTGCGGTAATTCGTTTGGAATTCCTAGAATTTTATCTTCTCAAGTAAGAATCAAACGTTTAGCATCCAAACTGGGAGAAAAATAACAGTTTTGGTATTAGCACGCATTTTACCCTCCTTCTAGCGTGTACGTGATACACCGGAAAATACTTGCGATACACCTGCAAGTAATACTTTAAAAGATTGGCTAAGCTAATGCGGGAGATGTTATCATACTATCGTAGACCTACTTGTGACCAGGCTTGATTCGCTTTTTTTTTTCACACAACAGAAATCAGCGCTTATTACTATTTGAATTTTTGAGACAGATAGGCAGGATGGTAGGTAAGTTTTTTGAATCTTGCTAACAGTCAAGAGGGCAGCAATCTCGTTATTTCTTAAAAATGGAAAATTGTCGCTTATCTCATGCAACAATTATCCCGACTGATTCAAGAATGGCTACAGACCAAAAAATCCTTCACCAACAAAATCAAAGTAATACTTACCGAATTAGTGAACAGGCTAAACAATGAATTCAAGGAAAGCACGACTTAAGACATGAAAACCGATTGATATGCTATTTTCATCACAAGCGAACGTTTGGATCTTCCACAAAATTTGAAGAAACGCCACATGGTGTTTTTGAATCTGTCTCACTAAAGTGCTTTAGGTACGGCTCAGGAAATCTTCAGGAATGCATGCTAATCTTTGAGCACTAGTCGTTAAGTGGTAGAGTGAAAGAGCAGGGCGGAACGCTTAACATTTTTAATTGAAGTCGATGACAGTGGCAGAGAATAACTGAATTGCTCGATGGAATAACTCGACACGGCGATTTGATGTTGACGAAGAAAGAGGCAATTGAAAAGTTATTCTCGAATGTGAAAATCGGTGGCTGCAAGTTTGTTTACTACAATAAGATCAGATGAATTTGAAAGAGACATAAGACATATCAAGAAAGGAATCTTTTACAGGAGAACAATGAGAATTTTTTCAGTTTTAGGTAATATGCAGCTATACATGTAGTTTCTTGCTCACAGGTTGAGAACCGTTTTATCTCGAGAGCTTTACTAATCGTTTGCTTGTTTCGAGCCGTGTGACCCTAGAAATTTTAAAGCAAATTGTTTACCAAACAGGTGTGTGTATCCTTATGGATAGGATTGCATGCAATCACAAAATGGTAATATTTCTTTATGAAACAAGAACATGTTTGGACGTCCAATGACAAAGGCCACTAAATAAAATCTCGCATTCATGTTAAGCTTCAAGCCGCCCAAGAGCCTATAACCAGAATCGAAAACTGCATCGTAATCTAGGATTATAAAGTTTTAAAGATTTATTTTTTTGTTCGAGCAACATTCTTTTCGTTTTGGGGACTTTCAATACTTTTCTTTACAGTGCAACAAATGCTAGAAGTTTTATTTTGTTACGAGAGACATATTCTTCGATCCAAAAACAACCAACATAATTACAACCAATTTATGCCTAAAACATAAAACATAAATTGTTACATTGTCAGCAACAAATTAATGCAGTCAAACTGATTTTTAGACCCAAAAGAAACAAATTGAAAATCTTCTTGTGAGCCTTTTTTCACACCCGAAGATGATCTCTTTAATAGAAAGGTCTTGATAACTGCGATGATAACTACGCCACCCGTTACTAAAATGAAAACACCAGTATACAAATAAAGGAGAACTACGACAACACTGCAAACTTTCACAAGCTGGTACATGTGCTGTTCATTGCAGTTATCCTGAGGTGAGACTTAAGGTCTTGCCCAAGAACACACCCGTGTGAAAGTAAAATAGGACTCTGTTTCTTTGGTGGACCAAATGTCCCTTCATTAAGGCACTTAGGACGTTAGTCATTTCGTTACCTAGGTTTCCTGTCTCTAAAAAAACAGTGCATCAGAGCGATGTCTATGTGTTCGATTTAACTGGTTACTTGATTTTATCTCCAGAATAAGAAGTTAGCCCCACCGAAGACTATTGAAGAGAAGACCATAACGCAGTAAATTCTTTTAAGGAAGAAAGTCAGGCAAAAACCATTGAAGGTAAGGTTCACTCTATTGCCTCCGTCACTTGACGTTATGAGGCAATTCAGGTTTTTTGCTTATATTTTAATTTGGTTTCGCTTAGCCTATGGTATTTGTGCCTATTGAGATTTGTCAATGGTTGGCTTCAAGCCATTTTTTGAGTATCAGAACAGTGTTTCTTAATTTTTTTTATGTGTTCAGAAGCAATCTGATTTTTCCTGTTCTAATTTCAGTTAATAAAACACAGGTGGTCAATACTTTTCTAGTCTCCGTATGCATGTGTTAATCTGTCATTTTACTAAATAAACGAGTTCAAAAAATGGACTTCGTATGGAAAATTTTGGGAAATGAAAATCAGTTGTATTTGCAATAAATGTATGTGTTGATATGAAAGTCTGTAAATATTCAAACAACAGTACCCACCATTTCATTGACAGGGTTTCAGGGGTAAAACAGGATATGTGACTCCAATTACCAGAATTCATTTCCTTTTTCCTTTGTCATTAACATCTTGTAATCCCAGCGAGACTTAAATAAGACTGGCCTTAATTTGCACCAGAAAACAAAAGACTGAATTAATCAGGTAGTCGTGGTCAAACGACGGCATCGTGCAAAATTTATGCCTTATTTGAGAGCTTCAACGCGCTATAAAGTCCATCTTTTTTGTTTTGTTGCAGCGATTTACCTTATGTTGTTATGGGCAATCAATCAAGCGAAGCTCCGCCAAACTCCGTACCGTGGTTGACCTACTGTCTCATCACAGTGGCAAGATTTACCTTGGTCTTCCAATATCGACAAAGGCCAAGTTTGGCCTCTTTTTTCAATGACAGTAGTGGTAGGAGTGGGCTTTGTAGGAAATAATTTACTTGCTTATTATTTAAACTTGAACGAAAGGAGAGGTTTAAACAAGTTCAAACTCACATCTCCTTTTGGAAAGAACCTCACCTTTTATCTTCGTAGTTTGGTCATTTCGGATATTTTATGTCCTGCCGTAGCACTTCCTCTATTTTACCTTGAGCTTTTTACGGATGTTTTAAAAGCCGATTGGCTTTGTAAAGTAGAACGATATCGTTATTTTGTGTTCCCAGGTGTGACGATTAATAATTTAGTTGTTATAAGTGTGGAAAGGTTTCGTGCCACTCAGGATGTACCCAGAGTTTTCAGCTTCTCCACAGTTCGTCGATTAATTATGCTTGCTTGGCTGTCAGGTCTCTTGAGCACTTTTGTCCCTGTTTCAAATTTTAAGCTTGTAGAGTACGATCTTAATGGTACTCATTTTACAGTTACTTGTAGGTAGGACAACAGCCTCAAAACCTCGCGGGCACTTATGTCTACCTACAATGCATTGGAGTTTTTTAGTCGTATATTGTAATATCTGTGTAATGAAAACAGCCTGGCGTCGATTATCTCAAGCAAAGAGAGTCACAGATATTGGATCGTCTTGTAAACGCAAACAGATTATCAGAAACAGAGGAATACTTCTGCTTGTGGCCATAAATTTGGCTTTATAATCCCTTATATTGTGAGCTATACGGACATCATCTACAACTAAATCGCAAAGCCCAACATACGTTTTAGCAAAGATTTCATTATTCGCATGGGGGGTGGTGTCTTGGTCACGGCTAACAGTGCTATTAACTTTATAATATACACTATGCAGGTGAAAGGCCTTCGAATCATGCTGAAACCAATGTTTAGGAAAGTATGCTTCTGCAAAGGACATCCAGTAAAAGCAACAATTTCAGCTGGGAATAATTGCATGCAAAACGAGGCAGGAGCACAACAGAACGTGTGTTTGAGAAGGCTACCGCAGTTAGTCGAAGAATCCGTTGGCTGGCAAGCAAAAAGGCCTTCTGAAGGACAGAGAACAGGGAGTATTAATTCTGGCCTGGCTCAAGGATTGGGCAATAAAGTAAAAGCTCAATCGCCGTTTGAGCTTGCCGTAAAACCCCAGTATGATAATCCTTGGACATATACAGCATCATTAAGGTTTCATTCGGTATGATGCAGCAACCTCAATCTACTCTAATGTTTTGTCATGGTTCAACGGCATTCATACTCTAAAGGTGAATCTTACCGAAGAACAGATTTATTTTATTTAATTTGACAAAAGGGATAACTGAGCTGACCTTCATTCTAAAACATTTTGCAATGGAAAGTGCAAAATTGCCCTCTGACTTGAAGCCAACCCAATCCCCGTGGGAGGATTTCTTAGTTTGTGTTGGTATTGTTGCAAGTAACGTAGGTGAATAGTGTAGTGTAAGTAGTGAAATGTAAATCATTTGTATATTATGTATGTATGTTTAATGTACGATTAGTTTGTATTTTGTTGTATTCACGTACACGTATATGCATTGAATGAATAATAAGAAGTTGCAATGTAAAATGTAATCTGTGCTGTGGTTAATTGTCAATAAAGTTTTTGGTTATTAAAAAATTCTTAAAGGTAATTGGGTTGGCAACCACAAAGTATTCTTGTAAAGAAACATTATTGCAGTCGATTTGTTTTAACCATTCCCATTTAGGATATAAGGTAAGCTTATATCTAAGGGGCTGTTTACAAGGAGGGAGGAAGATCCTAGCACTAGGAAGATTGTAGAAGGCGTATGCCCAGTTGGATGCCACATTCTGGATGTCTTCCTTATCCTTGAACCCCCTACCCCCATGAACCCCCTGCCCCCACCATCCTCTTTGATTACCCTTATCAGGCCAGTCTGTCCAGCATGAACTTGACATTTAGGAACCTTAATATCCCCATTTCAGTGACCAAAAACTGAGGGCCCTTACAAAATTATTCAGTTCATGGGGATCCTCTTAGATCCGCAAAAAATGGAAGCACCGCTGCCAGAGAACAAATCTGATCGAGTAAAAACTGCCTCACAAGCTTTTCCTTTAAAGCGACCAACAACACTGTAGGACCTCCAATCTTTGCATGTAATGTCATTCCACTGGGACGCCTTTTTCTGCAGCGTATAATTCACCTTACCAGAGGCGTCAAAAAACCCGATCGCCACATCAAACTAAATGCTGTTTCTTTCAGAGATATCGAAATGTGGAGTATGTTCATTGAACAGTGGTATGGTGTAGGGTTGTTCCTATCTTCCTTGTGGGACACCTCCGATACCATATCTCTGTATACGGATGCTTCAGTGGCTCAATGGGTAATGGGAACTATTTTTCAAAATCTTTGGCTTTAGGGAATGTAGCAACCTGACCAACAGTCAGGTCATCCTGGCATAAGTATTCTCTGGCAAGAGTTATTTGCCATCAACATTGCTTGCCACCTCTGTGGCTCCCATTGGACATCAAAGCGCAATGCGTTCAGGGTGTAGTAGATGTAATAAATTCTCGAATATCCAAAGTTCCCCGGGTTATGGACTTGTTCAGGGACCTAGCTAACACTCTGTACCCTAAAACATTATTTCTACTTTAGTGCGGTTCATGTCCCCGGGAGAAATGATAATATTGCAGACTCCCTTTCTCACTTTCAGATGGAGCGTTTTCGCCAACTCACTCCACCCCCCCCCCCCCAGTCCAATATGACTCCGGACCCCTTTAAGCCCATCTACACAGTCGCTAAGTAGAGAAGCTCAGTATTACCTGGACTCCTTAAGAAAGGGCGAAACCATAGAAACTGGGAGGACAGCCTCACATCTATGCCAAATGTCAGCATACCGGAACACAAGGACCCCTTTTCCACCTCCGGGCCCATATTTCCCTTCGAATCTGGTTCACCCCTTATCCGGGAAAATCTCATAAGGGAAACAAGACTTCTACTGTTCAAGGGAAGGCTGAACTTAAGCGCATTCGCTAGTCATAGTTTCCGAATACATGGAGCTACAACAGCTTCTTCAGCCAATTTGCCCCCCTGGCTTATCGTAGTATTGGGGAGACAAAACAGAAACGCAGCTCTTGTGGGTCTTACATTTTCTTATTGTTACTTGTATTTCGTGGCTCGTCAATGGGCGAATGCTTTGCATTTTGTGGGGCTGAAGTACTCCTCTTTCCCCTATAGACCCGACATTTTCGAGGCCCAACTCCCTCAATTCTCCTTGGATTTAGCTTAGTGGAGGCTCACTCCCTCCAATCAGAAAGGAGGCCCAACTCCCTCCTCTCTACCCAGGAATGCCCACAGCCATCAGGGTTTATGGGGGCCCACTCCCTCCTGCCCATCCACTGTGTGCACTCCCCTGGGTTGTAGTTTCCGGTAGCTTGACACTAGCATTTTTAGTGGAGAACCTTGAAACTCACTTCCCCATTTTCAGCCACACATAGTTGCTGTAGTTCTTTTTTTTGTCATAACTATGCAGTTAATTATAGGACTGACTCAAAACATGGAGAAGTTGATGAACAGTGGGTTAAACTCTGTGGAGGCTTTGATAAGGTGTCAAGCTGTCATAGGCCAGGTGCAATTAATGAGAGACTTGATGATAGAATTCGCATCATCATTTTAAAGGGAATTTATATGCCTTAGGCCAAAATGCGAAAATTAAAACAAAACACAGTCACTCCGTCATGAATCTGAGGTTGCTTTTGCAATAATTAATTTTTATACATTTCTCGACGAGGTAACCTGAAAATTTGAAGGTAAGATCAAGTATTTTTTCGAAAAAAACAAACAAAACAAAAAACGTTTAGACCTAAGACTCCTCTAGTTGAACAAATAACGGAGTTATAGGAAGTCATCTTTAACTTTCGTTGTAAGCAAGCCATTATTAATGATCTTGAAGTAAGAACGCGTAAGTTAGCCGTCCATGCAAACTTCTGTTATATGCCGGTCTTTGATTCTAGCCTCTTTGGAAATTGCTTTGAAAGCCCTGAAGCTTGTTTAAACATCCACCATGGTGTTGCAGTTCTGTGGTAGAAGTTGAAAGATTATCAGAACATTTTTTTTTTATTTTAACGAAAATGCCATATTGACACTTTGCATTTTGTACTTTATTTGGTCTCTTCTGACAACTCTTGGGAATCTATTTATCATTCGAGCCCTGAGGAAATCCTCATCGATGCCTTCTAATTTGAGGACGTTGTTTCTGAGTCTCGCTCTCTCGGATCTTGCTACGGATTTTTTGGACAATTTATGGTTGGTGTAATCGTCGCTTCAGTGTTAAAGACGGCAGCGAATGGAAACTACAACTTTTCTTTCCTAACTGACCTGCGCATCGTTCCTGAATGTAACCACCATTGCTGTTGACAGACTTCTCTCCATTCCTCTCCATCTGCGATATCAAGAACTTGACACTTCAAAAATTCTCGATATAGCATTGGTGTCTTTATGGTTATCAAGCGGTGTTGCTGCTTCAATTTTCATCTTACTTCCTAACCGCAGTAGAATGGTAGTTGTAATTATCGTGGTAACGATAACTTACATTTGTATTTCAAAGTGGCAAGATACCATCAGAATCAAATACAGAGCCTATGTCAGGTGCAAAACGCTAAAGCAACGAAACTACTGAAAAAAAAAGGAAAAAAAGTCTACCATTAGCGCCTTCTTTGTGTATGTTGTTTATCTAACTTGTAATGTTCCAGTTTTGTTCTCGGTAATGTTGGTGATGACCAATATTTTTCAAATTTCTTTTTTTAGCTGAACAAATCTCACAATTCGTACTTTTGCTCAATTCAACTTTAAATCCCCTCGTTTACTGCTGGCGATATCGTGACATTCGTGGTATAACAAAGAGTATAGTGAAGAAAATTTTTTTCCCTAACAGCAATGGAACATGAGATAGAGGTATGATTTGCTCTTAGCCCCCGTTTACACTCATCTGTTCTCTCTGAAACTTGAGGTTTTTGAAAAAGCTCTCCTGAAATTGGAGACTTCAGGAACGGAGATTACTCTTATTAGTGTGAACCGGAGAAAAATGGAGATTTTCAAAAACGCTGTCCTGAAGAAGAGAAAATGCATACTTCACGGATTAACAAACAAGCAAACAAACGAAAAAACCCAAACAAAACAAGAAAGCAATTGTCAGAGCAAACGAGTACTGTTTTATCCTTTCGTTCTTTAAAAGGTGGCGCGAATAGATAAAATGAACCGCTATCGCTGTTTGAGCATGCCTGCTAACACCATTATATGGTAATTTTGGCCCGAGTTTGAAAGCTAAACCTTTGATTCTTGTTTAAGAAGATAAAAATCGAGAAATTTCAAACGAATTACCACAGATTAGTGACCTAACACTTTTCTTACAATCTGATAACAGGAAGTGCAGTGTCATTTACGGATATAGGGAATTTCTTTAGATGCCTGTTGTTTATTGTGGCATTCTGCTTCACTGAATTACTCTTGTAAATTAGATATATACTGCAATAGCATAGCGTTTCATCTTTACCGGAACTGAAGGTGAAACAAATTTATAAATAAGAGAGACAAAGGGACATATATATAAATGGTTGTGTAAATAAATAATCTTGGAGTGTTGGATGCTGTTTTAGGCCAAGGCCAAGTCAGAGCTAAGGAAGAAAGGAACTTTCCAACACCCTATGAAAGTTCAGTTTAATAGTGTCAGAATTAAAACAGTTGAGTTTGGTTATGATTTGTCAAAAGGTTCCGTGGGTAAGATGACAAAACGATATACAAAAGCAAATTAAATTTAGTAATTGACGAGTGGAACAGCCTTTTTCTGTTGGGCTTGTGTCAAACACGTCAATCCGCGAGTTTGCTGTCCATAGAACCGCGCAAGACATCTTGCATCAGCGACAATTTAATAGTGGATCAAACTCTATTGAGCCTTTGACAAGGTGCCAGGCCGTCATTAAGGCCAGCTGCATTAGGTCTTAAATAATAGCAAATGCATCTTAGTTTTAGGGGACGTAAGCCAAAATGACAAAGCTAAACAAAATAGAGTACGAATAAAAGTGACTCACTTTGTTATGGTCAATAGATTAAATTCATATGAATTAATTATTTATAGTTCTCGGCAATGATCTCTTATTGTTAATTTCGTGCACCTAAGATCTTTTATATTAGGCTTAGCGTAAGTGTTCCTTGTGGTATTAAATATTCAAGGTTGGTCAAATTAAGCAAACAGCGCAGCTATACGAAGAGATAATTAGCCTCAGCAATGAGCAAGTCACTGTCAGTTATCTTGAAGTATGAAAGCGTTTGTTCAAATATTAACCTTCTATTGAAAGGTTTGTTTTGTGTCCTCCTGACTGCAGCTGCCGTTGAACTTGCTTTGAAAGCCCTAAAACTTCTGTAAACATCCAATATGGCGCTGCAGTTCTGTGGCCAGAAGTTGAAGGAATATCAGATAATTTTCCACCTTCACGAAAATGCGATCATGACGTTTTGCGTTTTACACTTAATTTTCTCTCTTCTAGCAACACTTGGTAATTTAATTGTTATTCGCGCCCTGTGGAAAGCATCGTCCATACCTGATAATTTGAAGATGTTGTTCCTGAGTCTCGCTTTTTCGGATTTTGGTGTAGGATTGTTTGGACAATTAACTCTTGGTGTAACTTTTGCTGTAATGTTACAGACGGCAGCGAATGGAAACTTTAACTTTGACTATCTCTGTCCAACAGTTTTAACTGTCTGTTACGCTTTGACTTATCTCCTTACTTGCGCCTCGTTCTTGACGATAACCGCCATTGCTGTCGATAGACTTCTTGCAGTTTCCCTCCATCTGCGATACCAAGAGCTCGTTACTTCAAAACGAGTAATTATAACAATTGTGTCCTTGTGGTTCTCGAGTGGTGTCGCCACCTGCATATTTTCTGTAATTCCAAATCACAATGGCATTCTAGTTGCGACTATTGAAATCGTTGGACTTCTCTTGACAACCGCAGCATATATCCGTGTCTACAAGACTGTAATACATCATCAGAATCAAATACAATGCCAATTACATAATCAGCTCCAAAACAGTCAAGAAATGGAGGTTATCCGACAGAGGAAATCAGCTTTTGGAACACTGTTTGTCTATGCTGTTTTTGTAGCTTGTTTCCTTCCAAATTTATGCTGTATAATGTTGCTTGCATTTGGCAGATTCCGAGTGTCTTTCTTATTGGCGAATCAAGCTTCAGCTTTCCTCGTTCTTCTGAATTCTTCTTTAAATCCAATCGTTTACTGCTGGCGATATCGTGAAATTCGGGAAATCGTGAAAACTTCAGTAAAAAAATTATTTGCATCCGAGAGCCCTTCAGGAGATTTATCTTCACGCGTGGCACTTCGTATGGAATGAGTCTCTGTTGGAGTTTTATTTAGGAAGGCTAATAGTTTCTTCAAGAAATAAATGAAGCTTATGGTTTCCAAGGGCTTGTTTATCAGACAACAACAATAACAGGAAGTGGAAAGAAGAACAATGTAGTAACAACGTAAATTTTTTGCCTTAGTAAACTGAACAACACGGTATAGATCAGTTCTTATCTTGAAGATACCTGATAACATTCACATGGTAAATACACTCGATAAAAAACACTTCAAAAATAAGACAATCAAACCTGTTTTTACACTTTTTCAAAACGCTGAAGTTCATGCTGGGATTCTTTGGAACCAAACTATGGCGTCGCGAAAATGCTTGATGATTGAAAAGGAGGGGTATTTATGTTCATCAACGCGTTGATGTAAATGGGGACATGTGAAGCCAACATAACCTGCATTGCACAGATCACATTCACATTTTAAACAAGACATTGCTGGTTCACAATCGGTGGCTTAGCTTCACACAGTGGCCGACAAATTCAGGCTGGATAGTTGTACCAATCTTCTGACTCAGTTGTCCACGTAAAATGTCAGCTGAAGCCTGTTAAATGGAAGGACAACGCGAAAGGGGGTGTAAAAACAAGTTTTATTGTCTTATTTTTAAAATGTTTTTTATCGACGAACTCTTAAATCCACTCTTAATGTACAATGTGACTCAATTTGTACTAATGTATTTAAGTAATCTCTTTTTCTGCATGCGTCTTATCGTTCTTTTATTATACCTTTTTTTAAAATTATTATACCTTTTTACATCTTTTTACACTTGTTACATCATCGTTTCTCTTTTTACACATATATAGCTTAATCTTCTATCGTAATTATTCTAAACTTGATAATGACCGAAGTGTGGTCGAAACGTCGTTTTTTACTTTTGATTTTTGCCATAAAATAATAAATTTGGGAATAAGAAATAAATAATGTTAATAATAAATATTTATGCGAATAACTAAATAATATAATAATAATTTGCGAATACTAAATAATTATGCGAATAATACATTTGTGCAGGATACACTTTTTGGCTCATGAAGAGATTTAAAAGAAATTAATCCCTAAAATACAATATATTGGGCAAGTGTTTTAAGCATAAACCATTGCAAGGTGTGCTTTCCGAGTTGGATTGAGTCTACTGATGAAATTAAGGCTTGGCTGATGAAAATAATGATCTTTCTTGCAAAATGAAAGGACTTTGCTTTGAAAAGAGGCTGCAGGCATAATGGGCGAAGCACTAGATAACCAGAGCAATCATGTCACGCTTAAACCCGCGTAAGTGCTCGGGTTTAGAACAAGGCCAACCCAATGCATCCTTTTAAAGCTTATATTCTTAGCTTTTATTGTTAATGTAAAACATGAACCACAATACAACATAATATTGTGTTTATCAGTGGACAACGAATTAAGTGCGCCATGACCCCATAAAAGCTTCTTGACCGACGCTTACAGACCTGTTCAAAAGATTACCTAGTTTATAATTTGACTTTGCGACACAACCGAAAATTGCATCATACTCAGTACACATTGACCTGAAAAACTGAATCGGGGAGTTTTTGCGGTTATCAAAAGAACCCTAACCCTTTAAGCCCTAACAGTGACGAAAATAGAGTTTCTCTTTACATTATCAATACTTGTTCAAACATTCAAGTGATGAGAATAAAGAAAGTGATAACCAATGATGAGATGTCTTGATATTAAGAAAAATTCTCCTTACTAGTTCCATAAAAAATATATGGAGAACAGTAAGAAGAATCTGCATTTTTATATCAGGGCTTAAAGGGTTAAAGTTATTTAGTGTACTGACTATTTTCTTAACTGCGCGGGTTTTCCCATACAAAACCTTATAATTTAGAACAGTTTAAATTAGGCTTCGGACAAGACCTATTATAAAATCAGTGCGCCAAGTCTTACGTTTGTGCAATAAAAATCGCTGCTAAATCAATTCATTTGCAGTGAAACCAAGACCATCCTTCTACAGTCCATAGAACTCCGCAAAGGCAGACCTTCCCCCTCCTAAGTCTGAATAGGGTCAACAGGGTGACTTGTTAAATGCAAGCCTTGTATTCACAGGGTCTCTCAGAAGGTTGTACCTCTACTTTGAAGAGATAAAAATCTACTTCCTATTCTGTAAGGTTTATAAAAATTTCAGAGTTCGTTTTTTAAATGTCTGTGCAGTTTTTTTCGGGATTTCAGTATCCTGCATGCCCTCGTTTATTTCTTTATTTTTATTTCTTTAAGGCGTCGTGGCATACAATGCGATAGCCCCTGTAATGTCGTCAAGGGGATATATTTCCATGCTTGGGAAAGGCGCCTCTTCATCTGTGACATGGTTTTTTCTCTGTATTTTAACTTACAACTGAAATCTGGGGAGTATATACCAAACCTGATTTCAATGTCTTGGGACAGTTTACAGATTGAAAAAGCTCATCTCCAGTACTGTAAACGTTACTTAGAATTAAGTACTAAGGCATCGAATGTAGCTTGTAGAGCTGAGCTTGGAAAGTTTCCGCTTATAATAGCTATTAATCAAAAAATAATTAATTACACCTTATATCTCCACAATAAGGAAAATGACTCTATTGTTAAACAAATCTTTTTAATGTCATCTGATCTTCATAACACCAGCAAAAATAGTTTTTACTCTTATGTTATGAGGATGTCTGAACATTATAATTTGCCTGATTTTGACCCTACTTTCTTAACTGATGCTAAGATTAAACACTATGTAAGTCTTATGCAACAAAAGTATATTTCACACTGGCAACATACTATTCGAAACTCTAAGAAATTAGAATTCTATAACACTTTTAAGGACGAATATACGCCTTCCTGCTATTTGGATCTTACAAGAAAACTAAATAACAGGAAAGAATTAGTGAAACTTAGAATAGGCAATCATAAATTATTGATCGAAACTGGCAGATATGATCAAATCCCAAGGGATAATAGACTCTGCTTTAAGTGTAAATCAAACCAAATTGAAGATGAAATTCATTTACTTTTCCATTGTACTAAATATTGTAGTTTTAGAGATGAATTTTATAAAAAAATAGAGAACCAAATACCAAACATAACACAATTACCTCCCATGCAAGCCACCAGAAAGTTAATGAATTCTGATAATTATTATTTAAATACTCAACTGATGAAGTTCATTTTGAGATGCTTATCTTTACGAAATAATCTTCTATCGAATGAAAGTAATGTAACGCATACATAATTGCTTTTTTTCCTATTACATGATTATGATTGTTATACGTTTCGCTTTAGTTAAGTTTTACGCTTTTGCAATACTGTATGTAGTCATGCAAATAAAGCTTGTTGTTGTTGTTGTTGTTGTATGTATGTCTCCTCATTCATAATGCGCTTGAGATTTTCGGTTTTTTCGCGTTAAGATCTGGGGAATAAGCGGGCTACTAAAATCATTAACTAGTGCCTTTAATCATGCACAAAGTGCTCCTGTAATATTATGAAGAGGATATCAAATGAATTTTATCAGCGAAAGCTAACCATAATAGCTTTTTGGGTGATATTTAAGAACATCGCATCAAACCTTGAAAAAATTGGCCCAATTTTTTCAAGTTTCAATCCATTTCTATCCTTGCCATCAGTGGCAACAGACGACAGGAAACAGCTTCAGTGCCGTGAGATAGTCTTTAATAACAAAGGTAGACCATTATTTTTGGAATTCAACTGATGCGAAGATACTTTTTGCTTTTTAAAAAGATACTAAAATAGCGTGACATAGTTCCTTTAAGCTGAATAGCTTTCGCTTAAAGGGTATCTCAATTAGTGGTTAATCTTCGGTTAAGTAATGGTTTGACCTCCTTTTCCAGTATCTGGTTGATATAATAGCCCGCCGCCACAGTTTGTGCTTGTGGGATAAAATGCAAATTGGTCGAGCCATGACTGGTCATCCCACCTCAAATGAGCCATCTTGAACTATCCTTAACTTGATAGGCTGGCGAGAACTTGGCTTTCTTGCGAGCCACAAACTACAGCATTCTTTGGATTTGGCAACTGGAATAAGTATTAAGGACATTTGTCGGAGAAAAGGAAATCCTCCCACTCCTGTGCCGTTAGGTACTTGAATTTCTTTGCAAACTTCAAGCGAGCTCGGCTTTGTTTTTCCGTCAGAAGTGCCTTCTTCTGGCGTCGAAAAGGCTTCCAGACTTTCTTATTCATGTATCGCCATATTGTTGCTCTTGAACCGAATAAACCTTCACTTTGTATTTGCTGTGACATCTTTCGAGTCGACCTTCCTTTCTTGTACTTGGCCTTTTCTATAACTCTTTTAGCTTCTTTGGTCAAGACTGCTGGCCTTCCTGTCTTGCTTGGTCTTCGAACTCTTCTCGAGCCGACCAGTTCACCACCCAACGGATACTTTTGTTCAATAATTTTGATATTTCTTTAACAGCTAGATATCCCGAGGATCTTAAAATGGAAGCTTGTGCTCGCAAATATGACAGTTTTGCCGTTTTAAGCCGATGCCTGTCTGAGAAAAATAAACAAACAAACAAACAAACACTGAGGAACACAACACAGAACTGAAACTCAGAAAAAGCAACAAGAAAGGCAGGAAACATAAATACACTCGCGCAGCGCGTAACGCGATTTGGCAAATGAGTAAGATATATGTCTTTAATGTAGAGGCACTAACGTTTGAGACACCCTGTAGTGCTTGCGGATGTTTGATCATTTTCAAAGATAATGTACTGATCTCGGTTTCGATTGCTAACCTGAGATAAAAATAAAAACCTCGAAACAAAGCGCATGTCACAGCACCATTACGGCTGTACGTCTTTCTTCAGCGCTGGGCAGCTATAGAGCACCTAATTTTCACGAGGATCCTTTCTTATTTCGATATTTTTGTCTAATCAACACACTTTGGTACACTTAAAACTCTACCTCCGTACGATTGTTTTCCCAACAGTTATTTACGAAAGCGAGTGAAGGGTGAGCGATAACACACGAATGAAGTGGCAAATAACGGTGCAGACGCGTCTGATATTAGAGCGAAATTATGGCCTTTTGCTGTGAAGTGTGAAGCAAATTGTTTCCACGTTAAATGAAACAATACAAATTTTACCCAGCTGTCAATGACTGAAGATAGTGTACTTGAGAATGGAGCTAAGCAAGCTAGGCCATGCGAAAGCCCATTTTTCCCGATTTACTGTGGCTTGCAATTACGGGAGAGATGACGTCAAAATGTGGAAAAAAGGAAACAATGGACTTCGGTTACCCTTAATGAACAACTGTTCTTATCTTCCTTAATAACTCCTATTGGCACGTCCGAAGACATGTCTTTCGACCTTGCCAGCTCAGTTTAACCCTCAGACGTTCAAGGTAAGGTTTTTGATGAATTTTTCCAAGATAAGTTTTCATCAGCACCTGCCGTTTTCAGTAGTTGTAGTTGTATATCCCTGAGACAATTTTGGCGAGAATCGGTTACTATGACTACGAGATACAACGTCATAAGTAGCAAGTGGTCAGGCCATTTTTGAGCAAAAATAAAATCACAGCGTTGTAAAAAGAAGGAAGTGCTGAATTATGCCATATTCTACATGTCTACTATAAAAAAAAAATGTAAATTTCCGCCGTTTTTGGTAATTTCTAATTTTGGGCAAAACCCAGTTGGGCCCCAACCCATAACATATATTTCATCTTGTAGAGAACATCGTGGGCTTTCTACTAAGGGTAAAAGCTTTTCGAAATATTGTAACATATAAAAAATCTAAGGGTGGGTTCCGTCAATGTGCATTTGTACGTCCGAGGGTAGGGTTGCGTGTGGAAAACGACTCTCCAAAGTCTTTAAGGAACCTGAAACCCGAACGTCTACTTATTTGTTTTAATACAATGCAGAAAAAAAAGAAACTTAGTCCCTTAACGCGTAGAATCGAGAAGTAACGTGGTTGTTTTTTTCCCCTGTGTCTTCTGGTTTAAAAGAATTACACTAGAATTTGAAGAACGCTTGAAATACGACTGAAATGAAACGTCCCGGAAATGAAATTAACAAAGATTTTTCTCATCTGGAAGCCACAGCAGGAAAAATGTCTTTGAATTTTTTCGCACGAAGATCCGGCTAAGTTAACTTTATGAAAAGCCAAGGTCAACTGGCCATCTACAATGAGGTGCTGTGGCTGCGAATCATTGGCTAAGTATAGGTGCTAAAAATTACGCCTTCAAGCCGACAAATTTTCGTCTAACTTTAGAGCCAAGAAGGCAACCAAGTGTTTCATTTGTGCCCAAAAATTTCTTCATTGGTCTGGCTGTATTTACTCTTTTCGCTGTTTTTCGTCCTTAACCCTATAATTTATTTCTCTGTTTATGTTGCCTGTCCATTCTTTATCACACTGGAAGATAGGAACGGATATTCGATCACAGAATCAAGGAATATTTTAATAAGTTTCGCTGTCAACCGCGTTTCTTATCAGGGCGTGAAAATATATTTGGGAAGATAAATTACTCTTACTTATTTAATGTGCTAAGTTTGTCTATAAAATGCTGGTTAACCTGAAGGCATTTTGGAATTGGAATTCTAAATCGTTCCTCTTTTTAATGCTGCAGCGTCCAGTATATCACGGGAATAATTACTTTTGGAAACCTTGTCATTCTTGGCACGTGTTATGTTTCATGAATTTGATTACGCATAACTGATCGGTAATTTTTTCAGGCCGAGGATAGCAGGTCGTTTAAAGCCCACTTTTCGAGCTAAAACCGCACTACCATCTAACAAAATCAATGATAAACTGAAAATTAAAACGTGTTTAAAATCGCGTTTATTAAAGGACATGTAATGTGCCATGTCCTTTAAAGCTCATCATTTAATTTTTCATGCATCAGTAATTGTTTTGGTTCAAGGATTTATTGTTTGTTATGAATTTCTTTCCAGAATTTGGAACAGGTAATCCAGCAAAAACGTGAACGTTGGGAAGTAGAAACAGTAATGCCATTTCGTGCCTTCTTCTACGCATAAAAACGGCGTGTTAGGGTGAAATAACAGCTTTTTTTACTTCAGTAACTAAACTTACGAAAAAAAGAAATTACAAAACAATAACAAAAAGCAATATACAGTCAGTTGTATTCGCCTCACACACGATTGATACACCGTTGAAAGTTTTATTTGACGGGCACTGAGATTTAGTGGTACTTCAATTGAGAGTGGCAAAGAGACAACACTTGATACAAATGAAATCAGCTAGGAGAAGAGAAACTTTAAACGGTAATTACTTTGTTTTTCTGTTTTCTCTGCAGTGTCAATATCGTGATGTCTTTGTTGAAAACTACAACATCACCAGCAAGATTACTCATTTGTATCGCTGTTCTTGGACATTGGACTGTGCGAAGTAAGATACAATATTTAAACGCTTACTTTTTTTAGGGAGAGCTCAATTCTCATCATCTGTGGTTGCCTCCTTACCAAATTCCATATAATAGTCTACTCAAGGATAGATTCCCTTGCGAAATAACTCTGAGACTTCCTAGGAATTCCTAAGAATATCCTAAGAATTTAATTCTTAGGAATTCCTGAGAATTCCTAGGAATTCCTAAGAATCTGAGGTGTGAATTTTCACGGTAAATTTGGACTTGGAATTCCTAAGAATTCTTAGGAATTCCAAGCTTAAATGGTGCTGTCTTGAAATTCCTAGGAATTCCTAGGAATTCCATCGAAAAGAAAATCAAAGATAGAATTCCCAGTTACTTTCAGAAATTCCTAGGAATTCCAAGGAATGTTAAAGAATAACTGGGAATTTTTGGGAATATGTGGGAAAAATAGGAACATGGTCAGGAATTGTGGGAATAAATGGGAATTTCTTAAATAAGTGGGGAAAACATTAGATACTTGACCCAAAATGGTACAAAAAAACAGCTGTTGGACACGATACAATATCCCTCAATTTAAAGGTCAGTTGCTGATATTTAAAGTAGACAAATCGAGGGTCTGGTTTTTTAACCAGGCTTGGACCGGGACAAAACCCTAGTTTTCCCGGGCTCTTGGTACAAGGGCATATTCAGTTTACCTCAGAATGTCTGTTTTCAACATATCTTCAACAGGAGTTAAATGATAAAATTAGTTCAATATCATTTTGTGCCTTATATTTTTGTTTATGAGGCAAAATTGGAAATACAATTCAACAATCATCAAGTACCACCTTCACTGATTTTACATATAGGTCTTATCTGTTTTGGCTGCCTTTAGTTCACTTGCTGTTAGCAGTCTTCTGAGTTCGGTCCTCTGATGGCCTTATACATGTGGTCCTAGGAAAAAAAAATCGAAATTTTATATAAATTCTAGACCTGTCATACACTCAACATTATTAATAGGTTGCAGCATTAATTTTCAATAAAATATAAGGTACATATGTACATGTACAGGTTGTGGTTCAAATTTTTCTTTGGTTTAAAAATTTTCAAACCAGTATAATTTTTATTTCCCTTTGTCTCAGATTCATTACCAAAATCTAAGGCAAAGGAAAATAAAAATTAATCTGGTTTGAAAAGTTTCAAACTAAAGAAAAATTTGAACCACAACATACATTTACAATTACAGTTCAAGTAGTAAACAAAATAAAGTAAACAGTCAAGTAGTGTGTTCCAAAGATGTGGAGGCCTGAGTGGCACAATAAGAATGATATCTGAAGCTACGCTCTCACTTGAGTGACATTCACATTGCTTTAGCATTACAGTGACAGACCATTGCAAATCCTTAAAACCACTAACCAGAGAAGAATTTTCTGATACACCATAAAAGAACACTGTAGATAGTGAATACATGGTGATGGCTTTCACATGTTCATGTATGGGGTTCTCAAAATTCTCAAACTACATGTAATAATTATGTTCTAATTGAATGAGTGGGAAGGTAAGACAAGAAAATGTATGGCTTAAGGCTTAATGTTTGGCGTATCGACCAAATGCAGGAGGTCTGTGTGCCATGCCTGAGAGCCAAATACATGGTATTTTACCATCCACCTGGACCTATGAGTGTAGATGTAGGTGTTGAAATGGAATGAGACCCCCAGAAAAGCTGAATCTGAGGTGTTCCCGTTTACCAATCAGGAGCTCTAACCACTTTTATTGTACAGAATGAAGCTTACACGAGTCTAGAAGGAGCTATATTGTAGGTCATTGCTTACAAGGTCACCATACAGTCAGGATGCCCTCAACACTGCCCTTTCTAGCAAAATGCAGGACATGATGTAGTATGAACCTAGTAAGATTATCTACCTCACTACCAGTTTCCTTGCAGCTTAATTTATTTAGTAAAATGTATCATGTAGTTCAGCTGGAGTGCAGAAGGTCAGGGGTTTGATTTAAGTGTTCTGTTTTCGTTAACAAACTCAAGATAGGATATCGTGTTGAATTTGGATAAAACTCAGGAAAGATACACCTCTTCCAAACCTCCCTACTTGTACTCCCCTCAGACTCTCAAAAAAATAATAATAAATTATCAGTAATATATTCAATGTATTATTTGTTAAATTGGTAATATTGCCTTGTAACGTTGAGTGCCCCCGGGTCCAAAAATTTCTAAAATAAGTTATCAGTTCAATGTAACCAATGTATTCAATGTAATTTATGTATTATTTGTTAACCAAGCAATATTGCCTTGCAACCAACTTATGTAATGTTCAGTGTGCTTAATTGTTAATAAAGTATTTAAAAAAAATTACAAAAAAAACAAAACAAAAAACAAGTGTTGTATACGAATGTTTGTTCATGAGTAAACAGATTTCTATGTTGCAAAAAAAAAAAAATAAATAAATAAATAAATGTTCTGTTTGCTATACACAACATGTTGAGCATATTTTTAAAATTTTTAATGTTTCATCCTGGTTACTCCACCATCTTAAAAAATATAATCATTTTTGGTTAATGCATGACCAATCTCTGTAGTTATTTACAATATCTAGCACATGGTGTTTGTTTCAGTGACTGTTCAATATTGTAGTCACAATGTACATGAACATGTAGTCCACTATAATCTACATGAAGTATTCATGTCTTAATAATTCAAGCAGTTATCAGCAAGGAGATATTGCCTTGATATGACATGAATCCATGGAAAAGTTCAACAATTCCAAACTCTGTGTACGTAATTCTGTCATAATCCCTGAAGAACAGCCTGCGACCCAAAGCCTAATTACATGTTACACATACTACCGGTATGTTTGAAGAAAACAGATCTAAGCAATACAAATTGAAGTGTTACAATGAGGATTCTAATGTATATGTTTGAGTAACTTACCTGATCAAGTGTGATGCATTTCTTTGCCATGTACAATGTGCATCAACAAACTGTTTTGCTGTAGAACTGGGAGTACATACAATGTGTACATATGTAGACCCTGAGGAAAAATATTCTGATTAATAAAACTTTGGCTCATAAACAATAAATTTATTTACCATGCACTAATATTAAGCTAAGGTGAACGTAAACCATACTCTAATTCTATCTACACCACAGTACATGTAGTACAGTACTTTGCAGATCCTAGGAGATTGTTGAAGGAGCAATGTAGATGTGTAATTATGCATGCAGAGGTTCAGTTTTAACTGAAATTTAAGTTCTAGTACGTAACTAACAGTGTCAGCCATCTAGCCCAGTTGATTGTGTTGCAGACTTTTCAATAATTTTGCAATCAAAACAAGAATTAAGGTCACTCCCCCAAAATAAAATTTAACATATGATTTTTGTCAAACTTTCACAAGTTGTTATCTATCATGCAATGTTTTGAAATATAAAATACAAAGAATAGGTCCCCATGTCCGTTCACGAGATATCATCGTCTCAAGTTACCCCATAATTCCATGCAATTTCGCCTGACAAACACATGTGTATTTGATCAGTTTATGCTACTTTCCATAGGAACAGGAAGCACATAATTAAAGCAAATCTTGAAACAATCTACTAGATGTGAAATACCGATAACAAGGAACAATTTTACTAGATGTTTTATGGCAGATGCTCGAAGCATCAGACGAAATTGACTTCAAACCTTCCTCACGTGCGTGTTCTCGAGGTCGTGATTTCATCTCCATGAGTAATGTGTTTCTAGCAATAACCTTTCTTTTTAACATGTGTTTTTTTCTCTAACTCTTTGAACAAAAAGAGGATGAATGGTAGGTCAAAAGTAAGTGAAAAAAAAGTTAGGTCACCATGCTTGTTTAAGAGTAAATGACCTTTCTTTTCCCTGGTGAGCTTAGCCTCATAGGAAATCCATTACTCCCTAGACATGCGCACGCTTTGAGTGCACGCTATTGACGCCACAAATCGTGCGCATTAAGGATGCGCAATGCAATACAGGGCAACGACCTTAAAAAAATTAGTGTGATACAAAAGATGTTCAGTAAGTTTAATTAATATTTGGTTCATGCCAGTCGTGCAAAGAACTTACTAGAATCTAGCCTGCGAGCAGGCTCACTTAGTGTGCTATTCGTGCAAGTACAAAATATCTTGGCGGCGGAAGTCGGCAAGCAAAGCGGGCTGGCGAGAATGGTGCGAGGAAAAGTGAGCCTGCAGAAAAGCCACTGAATTTTGAATTCTCCGCATTCCGCCATGAACGCAGCATTCTGATTGGTTTGAAATGACACACAATAACAGACTTTATTATTGTGGCAAATAACAAGCAAAGTGGTGTCACTGGTTGTCACCTTTCTCGGTTTCTTAGACTGCGAGCAGTCTCTTTCTTCTTCTAATTTTAGCGAGAAGGACAATAGGACAACTGTTCACAGTCTGTCAGTTTTTCAATCGATTCAATTTCTTACCGTGACTCAGCTGGTTGCGTCTGGTTAGCGATTGCAGTTTTGTGTAATTTTTTGGAATATCAGCCACACTGGTTTTAGTGCATGGTGGTTTTCAAGCCTATCTTCTTGGGACCTCTGTAATGACAGGAAATGTAACATCTTTTTTTGACCATGCAATGGGCATTATCTTGCAGTCATTGTTACACTGAGTTCGGTTATTTGTCATTGTGGGAAGATGGTATCGCTTGTTCCTGGTTACAGATATTTGCAACGCATAATGTAAGGGTGATTAGTCTTCTGAGGTAGCAGCTCGATACTCTTTGTTATTGCAAGTTTCATATCCCTGGAGTTTGATATTTTTAACTTCTACAGTGTATACTGATTTCGAATAGAACACATTTTTAAAATGTACACTTTCAAAAAAGTCCTTTGTCCCATTTTATATGGTGCAGGACTTCGTCGCTCCACCACTTCGCAGCCTAAAAAGCTTGCTCCACTCACTTTACGGCTTTTGTGCTCTGAAACTCGTGAGGTCGACTTGTGGAAAGTCTAATTTAAATGCGGCAAAAATTGTCAACTGTGTTTATAATTTTCTTTTACACTATTCTGGCACACTCATAAAGAACTCGATCCTCTCGAGTGTGAAAATCTGCTGTGGTGTTTGTTTAGATTTTGCTTCGCTTGCTGACTGGTTAGATAATTGATACCTTGACAGTTAAGACTTGTCACCTCACAGGGGCGGAATTCAAAATTCAACGGCTTTCGTGCAGGCTCACTTTTCCTCGCACCATTCTTCTCGCTGGCCCGCTTTGCTTGCTGACTTCCGCCGCCAAGATACTCGCGTGAATTGCACACTAAGTGTGCCTGCTCGCAGGCTAACTAGAGTCAGTTCAACACACTTTACACAGGGCAAGAAATTGCGCCTAATACAGTTGCCAATGTGCCTAAACCTTCTGCATTGTCAACCAAATCCTGAAAATTAGTTGCCAAATTGGTAACAAGAATTCTTCATCACACCCTACCCAAAGACCATGTGAATTTTTCAGTTATAAAATGGGGTTGGAAGGCCTGCACGACTCCTACTTCACATCTTTGTACACTGCACTTTATATACATGTGTGTATCTCAGTCTTTCGACCAATGCTGCCTCTTGCATTTTTGTAGTGGGTTTAGTTTGGAGGATTTTCAAATGGTGACTGAATTGAGCATTACAACTTAAAATAATGTCACATTTCCAAGACTTTGATCTTGAGGTCACATCAATCTTTCTCAGATCACTATATGATGGAGTTCAGTTAAATATGACCTCGGATTGTCTGTTAAGCGACATATAAGGTATGTTGAATTTACCTCATTTAAGAACTCGATACATGTAGGTTTTTCAGCCTCTCATATTTGAATTTGTCACAGACAATTATTAAAGAATCTAAATTACTATAATCTGCAACATGATGAGTTTCTTTCCTGATGTTTGTAATCCCCTGCCTGGCTTAATATTGTGTTTAATTCTGTCGCAGGATGTTGTGTTTCGCATCACGGAGTGTGATCCAAAGACCCCTTTCGTCAAGAAATTGAAGTTTTAACATTTTTAAAGCTATGCAACGTGTAATAGATGGCTGAACTCTGCTTCAGTCAAACATGTGTCTTTAACCCTCTTGACAATGTGAGTTTCACGTCTTGGGGTTTTATATGCCCACATGATAAATTATTGCTCAGTACATGTATCTAGGCACACACTGGACATTCACAAATGTTTGGAACAAACCCATGAGTCTGGTAACCACTTTAAAATTGTTGATTGCAATGAAAATCTTCCATATGCAAACCCCTTAAAAAGGAAACTTTTAAACATGCACAAAATTCCACCTTAAGCCACTGGAGCATTGTCAAATGCAAATGGAAAGACCTGAAGTTGCTATTATTCTAGGTCTCATTCTAATTTTATGAAATCATGTTGTTACATATCAGTATCTTTGATTTAAAAAATCAATAATATATTTAAATCACACAAAACGTTTAAGAACTCACTCCTTCTAAATTGGCAAATGTATGTTCATTTCAAGTTCAATCGCCTTTGACTGGTCATTGAAGAACAATTTACAGATGTAGGCTTTTAATGCATTCAATTTAATGTGCTCACATATCTGAGAGAAACTGAATTGTTGCTTAGCGTGTAGGCAACATGAAATTACCTTCAACTAAACTTATTATGAAAAGCGTTAGTCACTCTACTAACACATGGTTTTGAATTCGTTATTACTTTTAACCAGTGAGAATTAACACTGTCCACCCTGGGGGCAATTTTACTGAACAACGGCCCTTCTGATTTCTGTTCCTTGAAGAATTGCACGCTTTACACACTGTATTAAGGCTTGTTACACTCATTTGGCAGAATGTCGCAAAGAAGGGAACTAATTTGTTTAAGCCCTCGATAGAAAATAAAATGTAAGTCACTTACCTTGAAATCGGTTAGTCTGTTTACAACCACCTTGAATCGAACAATTATCCACCATCTTTCCTATCAACTTCCACTGAAGCAACTTGGGTTGAGCCTCACTTATCGTAAGCGAAAGTAGTCCAAAAGAATAGTGTAATAAACCATTTTCGCGTATGATAAACTTGCAACTCTTGGCACCACCTCAACGTAATTTGAAAATGGCGGCCTCACCGGTTAGACAGCCATGCGACCCGGCCTCTTTCAAGAGGTCATGTGACTTACAACCGCACGCTTGAAAATTGCAGGCGCGCGTAACCAGTGACCAGTGATTCTTTCCTGGAGTGTTCGGATTGTTTGTATTTGGTGGCTATCGCCGTGTCGTTTATGTACGCCAGAAAGGAAAACATGGATAGTCTTTTTATTCCAGTGGTTGAAGAGTTGAAGTATTCGATGCAAAGCTACCTTCTCTTACATAAAGGTACAGTATTAATCTTTAATTTCTTGAACAGATTCTAAACTATGTCTTATGCAGTTGGATGCCATTGGGCCATTCCATTTAATGTATGCACCCCCACTAAAAAAGGGAGATGTTTTTGAGAGATCAAAGGAACCGACATAGCTACTCCTTCATAAATGACTTTTGAAACCCCCTCCCTTCCCTTTAGGATTTCCCTGTACTTCAATGGGAGTAGGGGGTGGGGGGGGGGGGGGGGGGGGAAGTTGCAGACATTACATGGAATGGCCCATTTTGTGTCGACAGAAAAGCCGAGTATGGTGCCCACACTAAACATCCTGTGAAAAAAGGGAGCTTCATTTGAAACATATTCAAATTTTAATAATGAGTTAGGCTTTTAGAGGAATATAGAATAATATATAGATTTAGCCAAGCCTAAAAGCGGAGCCCCCCTTTTTGTTTTGTCTGTTTTTTGCTTTTGTTTTTTGTTTTGTTTTTTTGTTTTGTTTTTGCTGGCAGTTATTAATTTGTGAAAATACTCTCATCCAAGTCGTTTTATTAAAAAAAAAAAACAAAGAAAAAAAAAAGGAAAAAATTCTTGCTCCCGCTGAGTGTCGAACCCAGTTCGTCGGCGTGAGATGCCGGTAACTAGTCCACTAGGCCATGGGCGTTTGACATTGTTTTCATAGTTAATTTTAATACTTATTTCTTTCTTCGTGACAAGCTGCCTATCAGCATGAAAATGCTGGTGTTTTTCCTGGCAAAATGTGTTCGAAACGCCGTAAAAACCATGGTTGTGGACAGAAAAAACCAAAAAGCACTAGCTCTGCTATATTTGGCGTCGAAACCGCTGCGAAAAGCAGCGAACTCAAGCGGTGTGCCGACCAAGTTTGAACAGAACCGACGAGGCAAATTTGAACTTTTTGCCTGAACTTTATCGCCGAATTTCTTTCGCCTAGATTGAACTTTTCCCCTTCCACCAGAAAGACAACTGAGTGTTCTTTTGAACTTTTTTTTTCCACTAACAAATTTGTTTTTGACTTTTGTTGTCTTTGCTTGTTTTGCTCTGTTTTCTCTGCAGTGTCAATATCGTGATGTCTTTGTTGAAAACTACAACATCACCAGCAAGATTACTCATTTGTATCGCTGTTCTTGGACATTGGACTGTGCGAAGTAAGATACAATATTTAAACGCTTACTTTTTTTAGGGAGAGCTCAATTCTCATCATCTGTGGTTGCCTCCTTACCAAATTCCATATAATAGTCTACTCAAGGATAGATATGTGTCCTATTGTCTGACGTGCTTCATATAGCATATCAAAGAGAGTCCCTTTTCAACTTCCTCAGTTCTTCTTTTATCTTGTTCAACAACACTGGCTTGCATACATATTTTTTAGATAGTTAATTTCGATGAAGTTCGATGAAGTTATTTGCGTCAAAAGTTAATGGCAAACAAAGAAGATTTTATTTCAAAGTGCGTGCTCTTCATTTACAGCACTTACAAAGCAAAGAGCAACACAAATTCATGCCCAGACACACGCATTCTACTCTATTGCGCCATTAGAACACAAGACATGTTTTTTTTTTCGTACACGTCAAGATAAAAAGTGTAGTTACATGTCATTCTAGGATGGTTGAAAATCCAACCTAAGATAAATAATTAATAAATAATTAATAAATAGCTAATTTGCGCAATATTAAGTAATAAATATTATTATTATTATTATTATTATTATTAATAATTAAAGGGGGCCTTCTTATTTTCGGTGTTGCTAGTATGTTACGATTCTCGCGCTGTTCTTGGATCCTTTTTAGACAACAAATGTTCCTGCTGCTGGAAACCTTATGCGTGACTATGCTTCGTCTGCACGGATCCACTCTCTAGTAACCTTACAACTCTAGATAAACACATATTTTAAATATGCACTTTATTACAAGGCACTCTCCATTAAGCAAAAAGTTCCAGAAATAAATTTCTTTCCAGGAAAAAGAATTGTCCGATTTGTTCACGCAACCAGGTATCGCCATGTCTGTGTTGCCCAACGGGAAAAGTTAGTTGTTATGGGCCTGGACGTGCAAATGGAACATGCAATTTCATTCGGGAATTTCCAACCGAGAAGACGGGACAACCTTTTGAAATGTTCCAGTTCAATCCCGAAATTTTCGAGCGGGGCGAACTGAAAAGGTGTTTTCCATTTACCTCGCAACCGAAATTTCCGGAATTTGTGACTAAATGGAAAACCCAAGCCCAAGGTTCCTGTTAGAGACCGATACTTTCACTACCTTTTTACCAAATTAGCAAAGATGAATTCATTACATGAGACCCAGGCCAAACAGATAACAATATTTCTTTCCGCAGCAATGTTCAACCCTGCTGAACTTGTTCACGCTTTTGACTGTTGTCAAACGATTCGGAAAATTATACTTATCAAATGTTCTTGATCAAACATTCGTACAACAAAGCTGCATTCAACAGTGTCGCGTGATGTTTAAATTTAATCAACCGCTTTGAGCGAAGTTTTTTAAAACGATTATTAATAACTGTTTTGTGAAATAACAGTTGCAAAATTTCAAGGCACAGAAAGGCATTGGGAACTAGGTGTTTATTATTGCATCACTCATCAGTATCTAAACTTGTTTTTTCATCTATCCAGATGTAAACGGATGTGCGAACCACTCCTGTTTATATTTCGCCGACGAAAATAATATAAAGTGTATTGACATGAAGACCTTCAACGGAACTTACGTCAGCATAGAGACGGTTAAGACTGGTCTTATCCAAGTCGGTGCTATCGATATACATAACCGGGAGAGGATGATATATTGGAGTGATCACGCCCTGAGGACTACTGATTTTACACCACTGACAACCCAGCCTCTCATTGTTAACACTACCAATTTGACATTTCCGACAACCCATCCTCCGACTGGTAACACTACTGATTTTACACCACTGACAACCCAGCCTCTGATTATTAACACTACCAATTTTACATTTAAGACAATCCATCCTCCGACTGGTAACACTACTGATCTTACACCACTGACAACCCAGCCTCTGATTATTGACACTACCAATTTCACATTTCCGACAACCCATCCTCCGACTGGTAACACTACTGATTTTACACCACTGACAACCCAGCCTCTGATTATTAACACTACCAATTTTACATTTCCGACAATCCATCCTCCGACTGGTAATACTACTGATTTTACACCACTGACAACCCAGCCTCTGATTATTAACACTACCAATTTTACATCCCCGACAACCCATCCTCCGACTGGTAGCACTACTGATTTTACACCACTGACAACCCAGCCTCTGATTATTAACACAACTGATTTTACGAAACCAACAAGCCGACATCCGTTTCGTAACACTACCAACTTTACACGACCGACAACCCAATCTCCCATTGTTAATACTACTGATATTTTACCACCGACAACCCATCCTCTAAAAAGCAACAGTCCTACTACACCACCGACAACCCATACTCCAACTAATAACAGTACTTCTACGCCACCGCCAACCCAACCTGTAAGTTCTAACAGCACTACCACACCACCGACAACCCAACCTCAAAGTACTAACAGTACTTCCACACTACCGACAACCCAAACTCCAAGTTCTAACAGTACTACTACAACACCACCAGCAAAGCCTCCTATCAGCATAAAATCATTACCGACAACCCAACCTTTCAGCACTGTAAACTACTGCCTAGTTAAGCCTTGTAAGAATGGTGCGAAATGTAGCGATGTTGGTACTGGCTACAATTGTCACTGTGTAGGATACTATGGAGGCAAAAACTGCTCAGTTGACTTCAGTAGGACATTGTCTTATATTATTTATCTTTGACAATTACTAGATGTCCCTTACAGCATGACGTCATCAAAATGGTTTTGTTTTGATGGTTGTTCACCGTTGTTACAAAAAAGTGAATCTCTTACCCAGCAAGTGCGGAAATTGCAAGTTTTGCCAGCCAGGCATTTGAAAGATGATTTACTTTTTGTAAGGCGGTTTCTTTTCATTGAAAATTATTTTTGTTTGGTCAGAAATTGCAATTGCCAGACCTCGCACTAGTTATCTTACTACAGCCTTGGCACATATCAGCTGATTCTCAACTTTAGCAACACGTTTCTAAAACTGAGGTTACAACGCCGCCTGACAAAAGAATTTTCTTGAAGAAGTGGACAGGACGAGTGGCTATATGCACGTATGCACCTCATCCTATTGTATAAATTAATGCAATTTATTTTTCCTTTCTTTCTTAGGCAGTGAAGTGGTCAAAGTGCACATTGCAGGTGTCACTGTAGAGGAGGCGAGTTCATTATTCATTAATTACAGTTCTTTTACAATGACAACTTTCCACTTCTAAATCGTTAACAAATGGTTCCTTCATTTCATATATTAATGTTCAAATGTCTCCTTTGGCAGAAACCTTTGATGTGTTTGAATGTGTCTGGTTGATTTTGATGCCATCATAACAATGACTTTAAATTTATGTGAAATGAACGTTTATCTACAGCTGCAAAAGGCAATATTGGTTTGGTTTTAATTCTTAACAATTATTCTTTGAAATCGAGGTGAATGTGGCCGAATATTTACCGAGCTGCGAAGCCACGCGGTTAATAATTCTAAGGCCACTATTCACCGAGATTGAAACGAATAATTGTTTTAGTATATACACACGAAATGATCTCAACAATGTGTCAGAAAGGAAACCACCAAAAGTCGATTTGATTGACTGCTCAATTCACGCATGGAAAAATGCATTCTCGTTCCCAGAGCCTACGATCTGTTCTGTCAGCGGTGGGATCGTAGGGCTCTGGTATCAGCCATTACCGGATGTCGTGAAATTCACGACATCCGGTAGCGCATGTCTAATTCGTTAAGGTGCTTTTGCGCCTGCTCTCTTCTCGTCCGTGGAGCTCTGGGAATGACAATTCTGACAGCCGAGAAATTTGAATTCCTATCGATCGATCGATCGAGTCATGGAAAAGCTGTTCGGAACCCTCTAAATCTCCTGCAATTAGCGGAAAACCTGGAAGGAGCAAACTTAAAAAGCTGCCTTTCGTGCCGTAGTTGTTCAGAAGAACGATTGTCCCCGCATTTTGCTCACGAGGTTTGGATTTGTATCTTGCCTGAATAAAGGTATTGCATTTGCGTTATACTGAATTGTACAGTTATTTTATTACATTTGTCTGGTTTCTGATGTGTGAGAATGTCAATTGTGTACTTATCGTTTCGCCACTAAATGCTACATTGTATTACGTTTTACCCCATCGAAAATTTCCAGAAGAATTTGGCGCCCAAGTTTTTAAACATCGACATCAAGAGGTCATTACAAAAGTTGATGAGACAGTTACACGTAAGCTTAAGTTTATTTATGGCAAAGTTGTAGTTTTGTAGAAAATGCAGTAGCGAGAAAAGAATCGCTGGCATTTAGCGACAATCTCTAACGCTTTGAATTCTTATGTGCTTAACCAAACAGCAAAATGTGGTCGCTTAATCTGCCCTAAGCCACATTCTTTGCGTGGTAATTGATCAAGTCAATATATTAATTAATGCCCTGATTAATTCAACCGGAAATAAAACGTTATGCGTAGAAGCCAAAAAATTTTAACGTTATTGCGCATACAGTTTGAATCAGCCAATCAAAAAAAATAAATTTTTGGCCGTTACCAGAGCTACAAGAGACGTAATTCAAAAAAATCCGCGTAGCTCTGGGGACGAGAATGGGAAAAATGCGTTTGTAGTGGTAAAAAGTACATGCGCAAAAGTTAGATCTTTATAGAACTTTAAAACATGGCAAATGATAGCAAAAGTTCTTTCTCCAACTAGCTTCAACGATTATTTAAAAGGATTTGTCAAAGTTTAAATTGCTAGCACACCTGAGAAGAAATTTAGAGCTATTCTTGCTTCTGTAAACTCGCCAACTTTGTGAAAAAGGTTTCTTGTGTTGCTGTTCACAAGTCCTGTCATGACGACTCTGATCGAGGTGTGCGTCATTTTTCGGTGGTATTTCTTTGTCTTGTTTAGTTTTTGACACGGCTCTTTCGCCAACATTTGCTTTGGTTCTCTGTCTTTATAAATTAACTTCGATTTCTGTACAAACTTCTTCTTGTTATTCGCAAAACAGAGTTTATTCACTGGCTTAAAAGTTTATACTGGAAGGAACGAGCTGTGGTTGTAAACATTGCATTAGTGACAAATTTCAGTCATAATAAATCAATAACGCCATTTTTCAATACTTAGAAGTCTTTCCTTAACTCCAAAAATTTCAAAGCTAGTACTGTGTTGTATTTTCAAATTTTCTTACTCTGAAACTTTGGCAAAACAGCAGGTTCACGCTGGGCATCTTCTTTCTGTCTTCAAGATTACGCATTATTCACTCGCTAGGGAGTGAATATTGTTGAATATCCCGAGATAGCGAACCAATCAGATTGCTTAAAGCACCAAGATCACTAAGTGTGTATACACTATTCCCAGATAAACGGTCCCACGTAAATTGAACTCATAATCCGAAACCTCTACTTGAGGTCATTCCCCCGAAAAAAAATTTAACATAGGATTTTTGTCAAACTCTCACAAGTTGTTATTTATCGGGCAATGTTTTGAAAAATAAAATAAAAAGAATAGTTCCCCGTGTTCGTTTACGAGATACCATCGTCTCAAGTTACCCCATAATTCCTTCCAATTTCGCCTAACGAACACATGTTTATTTGATCAGGTTACGCTACTTTCCGTAGGGAGAGGAAGCACATGATTAAAGCAAACCTTGAAACAATGTACTAGATGGAAAATAACGATAACAAGGAACAATTTACTATAAGTTTTATGGCAGATGCTCGAAGCATCAGACGAAATTGACTTAAAACCTTCCGTACGTGCGGGTTCCCGAGGTCTAGTCATAATTTTTTTTCGAACATGTGTTTTCTTTCTAACTCTTTGAACAAAAAGAGGATGAATGGTAGGTCAAAAATGTTTGAAAAAAAAAGATAGGTCCTCATACTTGCTTTTAAAAGAGTAAATAACTATTCTTTTCTCTGGTGAGCTTAGCCTCATAGGAAACCTATTACTCCCTGGACGTGCGCGCGCTGTGAGCGCGCCGAAATGGCGCAACAAATCGTGCGCAGTAAGGATGCGTCATGCAATACAGGGGAATGACCTTAACACTGAATATTTAATTTCTTTTTTAGTTCAACAAAACAGTCTTTATTGAAGCCATCGTAGAAGCTTTCAATGAAGTTTGTGAGAACATTTCAGCGTTTTGTCCAATTTCAGCTAAAAGGTGAGAAAGAGCTTAGGTGGCGGTCATATAGTCGCAATTCAAAGCTTTTGTCCTTTCCTGGAGGGTTTTTTTTTTTGCCCTGGCTCTCCGGTTTTTCCTCCCTTCACAAACAACAAATCACCATTCCGAATTTGCCTAGAAAAAATGGTTGAATAGCTACTCTATGCTATGTCACTGCAAGTTCCCATCCTAAGTTATTTTTTAATGGATATGGCATATCTTGAAAATGTATTTTTTTTTTTACTTTACTAGTGCTAAGTCGGTCACTAAACGATCGGTAAAGGAAGATCCTTTCAGACCAGAAGACATTTATATACCATCGGATCCGAAGGAGGTCGATGGAGGGATCTCAGTCGAGTATGCTGTGGTTATAACTTCAGCGGATGGGAAACCTGCTGTGGTGTCCAGTAAAGCCCTTGCTGACCTGACAGAGAGGAAAGCCGCTGAGATTGGACAAAAACTTGGAGGGATCATCGTGGACGCTAAGGTTAAACCAAAACCAATTAAAGACAAACCTAAAGGTGGAACTGAAAACAAAGGGAAACATACAGGGTTAATTACTGGAGTAGTGGTACCTGTTGGACTTGTCGTCATTATTGCTGTAATCGTTTGGCATCTCAGGTTAGCAAACTTCTAAAGTGTCACTGTTTAGTGGTAGAATTTGAAGTTCACTTGGTAAACAGCCATCCTGACTAGAACGACCATATACAGAAAAAAGAGAATGAAGACATGCTTTGAATGATGCGATCATAAACTATAGGCTGTGTGGCGAGTACGATATCCCCATAAACTTTTAAAAATGCGATCTTTTATACATGCAGATTAAATGTCTCGACATCGCGTGCTAGGTTTCGTGACTGCTTCCATATCATAAAACAACCACAAAAAGTTAACGCTGCAGAAAAATGGGTAATCTGTGTTATTATCGTAGGTCTTTACACTTCACAATTTTTTTTATTAGAGTAAAAAAGAAGCGTAACACATACGAAACGTATGAGAAAGAAAATGTCAAGCCAAATGCAATAAATTGGTTCACCACAGTTGAATACTGTGGGAACGATGCCTCTGTTTCTGATAGCGATAATGAAGGCAACCGTAACGACGAGGATCCGGTGGTATTTTTGCACTTTGATGAAGGAACAGAAACCGGTGTTAGCGCCAATCGATTGCATGTAGAGATTAACAGGGCAGGCATATCTTCGGCTCCATGTGGTTTCGGAGAGATATATGTTCGGAAGAAATTCGGATGATAAGTCTCCGTTGCGCAATATCTTCTGCGGCTTAAATTTCAGCCATAATATAAGCTACTCAAATTACGGACAAATCAACATGTGTTAGCTTAGAGAAATTATTTCGCTTTACTTTCTCTTTGGGTGCCCCTGATAACTAACCTGATAACTTTTTAATACAAGAATTACGCTTGGTTATTTGCAGTACCGTATTTTCTCGATTAAACGCGGGGGGCGTTTATTTAAAACTCGGCCTCGTAGACCAGGCGTTTATTCGAACCCGGCGTTTATTCGGGGCCCGGCGTTTATTTATTGAGTGCATTTTTCGACCTTTTTTAGCCATTCATTTTATTTTTACCAGCAGTGCTGGAGGTTTGTTGAATTGAGAGCCAAATTTCAACAAAAACGTTAAAAATATAAAACATTGTCACAAATCTGTCTTATCTTAGTGAATTATTTTGGTAAGTCATTTAGCAAAAAACGTCACTGACAGGAACGGTGATTAAGGCTCTTCTCAAAGTTAATTCTTCTTTGTGAAACACGGAAAAAAAATGTATCGGCAACTGCTCGACAGCAAACGTACTTTGCAAGCAATTGAGAACAAGGTTGTGGCGAGGCAAAATTATGGAACAATTCGAGAAACTGCTGGAAAAACGTTGGAGAAACACTCGCTTGGATGACAAGCCCGCAGAAAAGTTACCACGATTAAAAGAAATTGACACGATACCTGATGCGTCGTTCTTTTCTCCGTTTTTATAGTTCGAAGAGCAATTGAGAACAATTGTAAATGGTAGTTTAGTTTGATTATCAGTGGATAAAATTCAAATAAAATGATAGAAAGGGAACTAGTATGCAGTTACGACAAATGATCCTAATTTAACATACTCGTCTCGAATAAACGCTGGGACCGGTTTTTCACTATCATAATATATCTTACATTTTATTTTTTTCCTTGCGATTAATTATATGTTTAGTTGTTGCTTATCATTTCCCATAATGGTGAGCTCTGCTTGGCTTTTTTGTGGGGCTCCAGCCACTGTCCGTGCTGGTTACGTTTTTTTGCCAGCCAAGTGCTTCAAGGGCTTGCGTTGAAGAGGAGAAGCTGGGTAGGTCAAGGATGATCTTTGCAGCCTAATTATTATCTTCCACATTTGTGTTCTGTGTTTGTGTTGACAACTAAAATTTTTCGATTTTCGTTTTTGGTTGCTGACTACGCTTCACTATTCCTCATTTTCTTCAACTATTCATAAACCCTGTCGTATACTGTTGGCGATATCGCGAGATTCGATTTTGTTATTATAGCTTCCACCCGCCTCGAATAGCCCAAGCTAATTTGCTGGTAGAACGACAAATTTGTAACGTAATTTGTAACATAATAAATGAGTGAATAAATGAGTTTTCAGATGAATAAATGATAGTGATTCGGGAAAATATTTCATATTAATCACCTTGGGGCATTAAAAGGGAAGGGGATGCATTTTCAATTTTTTCTTTAAAAACATAATATATTTTAGCAATAATTACAAACTTTCTTTCGGCGGCTAATTTAAAAACATACTTAAAACAGTCCTCCTTAGCTCGTATTCCTCGTTAGGTTTATAATCGCAATTAGGTTGTAAAAGTGTAGAGAATATCGCATACATAGTTTTTCATTAAAAAAGCAGCTGCAGTACAACGTGGGTTGAATATTCACAATGATAAAAGGTACAAGAAAGAACACCTTACAAACAGCTGGTGACTCAGCTATTAGAAGAGCGACATTTAATTTTATTTCACTTATAGTTGGCCTTTTTATATGGACTTAACTGAAAATCGAACTGTCTGGTAGCATGGTCGCGGAGGTCTGCACTCGCAGGCTGGAGCAACTAGTACAACTACTTCGCCTTTACAAAACCTTCATGTTAGCATATTGTGTGTTAAACTTGATCTTCTCTTTCGTGGCAACTCTTGGAAATCTTCTTGTAATTCGCGCTTTGTGGAAAGCCTCATCGATACCTGCTACTGTCAAGAAGTTGTTTCTGAGTCTCACTTTCTCAGATCTTGCCGTGGGATTGTTTGCACAAATGATGTATGGAGCAATCATTGCGGCGATGCTGAAGATGACAGCAACTGGAAACTACAACTTTGACATCTTCTGTCCAACAATTATAATTGCTTGCTATTTTTCTATATTTCTTCTTGCCGGCGCATCTTTCCAAAATATAACCGCCATTGCTATCGATAGACTTCTCGCTCTTTCTCTTCATCTGCGATATCAAGAACTTGTCACTTCAAAACGTGTTGTAATAGTCTTGGTGATTTTGTGGTTAACAAGTGGTGTCACTGCATCCATATTTATTCACCTTCCTAGTAATAATAACATGTTAGCTGCTACTATTGAACTTGTCGGACTTCTCTTGTCAGCAGTAGCATATATTCGCATCTATAGAATTGTAAGATATCATCAGAATCAAATCCATTGTCAACTTCAGCTACCAAATGGCCAAGGCATGGATCACCTCCGAGAAAAGAAGTCCGCCTTTAATGCTTTGTTTGTCTATGTTGTTTTCGTAGCTTGTTATCTTCCGCATTTGTGCTCTGTGTTTGTGTTGACAACTAAAAGTTTTCAAATTTCGTTTTTGGTTGCTGAAGACGCCTCACTATTCCTGATATTCCTCAACTCTTCATTAAACCCTGTAGTATACTGTTGGCGATATCGTGAGGTTCGCGAAATTGTAAAAAACACTGTGAGGAAAATATTTCGTATTAATGACCCTGGGGCGTAAAATGGGAAGAAGATGCATTTTCAAACTTTTCTTTAAAACGGTATATTTTAGCGATAAGTACCAAACTTGTGGTCGGCAGTTAGTTTAGAAACAAACTTCAAAACAGGCGTCCTTAGTTCGTCTTTATTGTTAGGTTTATTGTCCCGTCTTTTTTTTCTTTTTTTTTTCCACGATAATATTGATCGAGAAGTCATTGAGTTTGAGATGGAGTTTTTGCATATTGCAGCCTCTTTAATTTTATCCATCAGCGTCATCCAAGAAATGGGAGAAGGCAAGACGTATTAAACTTAATTAAAAACTGATTTAGGCCCGTTTAAAAAGGCGACCATTCAGTGTTTCTTGCCTTAAAAATGTAAATTAGCCAAAACAAAACCTTACCTCAGGCTGTAATTCTAAAAAAATAATCAGCTTTCAACCTGGATTGGTCGTGGAGGTTGGTACACTTTTTTCCATCCCCGCTGAAACCGTTGTTGCGGGAACAATTAAAGTTAGGTGAGGTGAGGGAGAACAGACTAACAATAAATGAAAGAATAAATAAATAAATAAATAAACATCATTGTCGGTGTAAAGACATTATTTGGAGCTCGTTCACATTTGATTACAAAGAAGTAGCCAGCAGAGGTCTTGTGATTGACGATTTTGTTCCTGGCAGAAATCAGTCTTTCTTTTTTAATTTTCTTAAAGAACAATATGCAGAGCTGCGCGCTTGAAGTAGAAAGCCAAGAGTCTAGGCCCAGGTTCCTAAAACAGCTCACTAAAGCCAAGCGAGGGTTAAATCACAAAACATGAACGTGTTATTTCTTGTTTGTTTTTGTTAGTTCTCCCCCCGATTAGTGGGTTAATCGACCTCGCTATCTGAATTAAATTTAACCTATCGTTCATCCCATTCGGTTGCTCCTTTTCAACTGAATTAAATTCTCAGTTGAATAAATACACCTTGCTTGCAAATAAGTCTTGCTGTTCCAATTCATTGTCTTTGTCATTTTATTCAAAATAGTCGCCGCCTGGGTAGCTCAGGTACGTGGTAGTGCGTTAGCTCCTAGGTTCGAATCCCGGCCAGATCATCAAAGAGGATCTTATAAAAGAGAGATCAAAGAGGATTTGTTAACAGGCGATCACGCTGACTGTGCTCCACACCTTTTCAGTTGAGATGATCGCGTCGTTTGGGCAACATGCTCATACATTTTGTGTTTTCTCTTGTCCTTATATTTCAAAATGAAGTAGCAGTGGAATAATAATTAATTGTAATTTTTTTAAGGAGAAAAGGAGGACGTTTAGAACTTTCCTAGTAAGGATTATGCAAGAACAGAACTATTGTTAGGATTGTTGCCGAATGCCACACGCTCACAACAAACAAGAAAAAAGAAACAGTTGGTTAGGTAAAACAGTCCATTTCCGAAATGCCTCTAGGCCTAGTTCAAATTTCTTTTCATTCACATGTAAATAAAACTCATTTGGGTACTAATTAAAGTTGTGCACTTGGCCTCTCTTTGATAAGTAGCCTTCAGGCAATTCGGATATGTCCTATATGTGTTAGACGAGTTAACTGTCCTCCCCCACTTACAGCTGCGGAGACACCTTCGCATCCGATGCACGTAGGGGAGGTTTGAGCATCTCAGTTCGGTATTTCTGGCTATGTCAACACACGTGAAATGGCATCTATAGTTTAAACTATTCGATATTACTCTTATGACTGAAGACGTGGTTAGTTGCAAGACTAGATTGCGTGCGACGTGCTTTGTCATAAGAAGCAGGTACAAAACAAGAACCACAGTACAATCCATAAAGGCATTATTGGCCTGACAATAAAAATTTTATGATATCCCTCGCTGTCATTGATTAACTTCAATTTTGAACACGTGAGGGGAGGACAATATTCTAGGGGTATCCTTGAATTGGTTAGTGGGTATACCCTCTAGACCTGTATGTCATGTGCTTCTAGCGATCTAGCCTCGAGCACATTCTTTTTTCCGTAGTTTAATTTCCCAGAAAGTTCGCGATCCGTCGCCGGACGCTGTTCGTTTGGAAATCGGCACGAACGATTTGACGAACGACATGGCCAATACAAGCTGTACCAGAGCTATCGTGGTACACTTTTAAAGGCCTTGCCTCCGTCGTCTTTTTCACGGGGTTATGGGCTCTTAATAACTTGCTTTGTGTTTTTACTGTAATAATGTAAGCCTAGAATATTGATTATTTCATCATTGTTGGCCTGGCGCCCACTTAGCTGTTTTCGTGTCACATGGTTAACGCTCATTTATGGCCTCCTACGTTTGCAGGGCATTTCTGTGCATGTCGGCCTGGAGCGGACCTACCCTTTTTTGTTTTTATTAACGTTTATTTATGGCCTGCATTATTACTTGATTTGTTGGCCTGGAGCAGCCTTAGCAAGATTAATTTTCTTTCGATTTTCTTTTGGCCTTTTAAGTTGGCCTGGAGCACACTGAGCCATTTGTTGGTGCTACTTTATGATCGTTGTATGGTCATGGGCTGTGCTAGCTCATGTAAAACGTTCGAGTCTTTCAGTAGCGCAGTTGAGTGGATTGCCAGGACCAAGCTCCACATACCTTACATGATTCATCTCTTGGATGATTTTCTCATCGTTGCTCCCACTAGATCTCTGTGTTCCAGTCAGCGTTCTTGTTTTCTGGACTTGTGTGACTATTTGGGTATACCTATGTCCCCTGAAAAAACTGTAGGTCCAGCGGTCATTTTGTCATTTGCCGGTATTGACCTTGATACCATTCGCTCTGAGGCCCGTCTCCCTCAGACAAGGTGCTGTGGTGTGTTAATTTACTTTCAGCATTTCTGACTCGCAGCGCAGTTTGCAGGGGTAACTGTTCTGCTCCTCATAATAATCTGCATTCCTACACATCACTGCAGTAGCTTGCTGCTTGTCTTTCGGCTTTTTGTTGTCCGTGTTCCTCCAGAGACTAGTCCCTGTTGTCAGTGCTAGGGTGGGGCTGCCCACTTAACCCAAGTGAGCTTTGGCGGTTCATTGCCCTCACCTTTGATGGGCGTAGCTTTTGTTTTATTGTGTCGTTAATTTTTGCAATGAATTATGGAATATTAAAGTGGCTATTTGTTGCTTGCACATAGCCAAAATTTATCCAGACAAAAGGTGTGTGTCTTTTCTTCTGGCCCATCAGACTGAGCTACCGCTGACAACAGTAACTAGTCCCTGTTAAATTTGTTTGAGAAGACACGAACATTCCAGAGGGATAGCATAAAGGCATTATTAGCCTGACAATAAAAATGTTATGATATCCCTCGCTGTCATTGATTAACTTCAATTTTGAACACGTGAGGGAAGGACAATACTCTAGGGGTATCCTTGAATTGGTTAGTGGGTGTACTCTCTAGACCTGTATGCCATGTGCTTCTAGCGATCTAGCCTCGAACAATTTGTTGAGTTTCGGAGCTACAATTTTAACCCACCTCCTCCCACATTGTCCTTTCCTCCCTCTGTTTCCTTATGTGTTAGGGTTGCGGTTCATTGCCCTCACCTTTGATGGGCGTAACTTTTGTTTTATTGTGTCGTTAATTTTTGCAATGAATTTTGGAATATTAAAGCGGCTATGTGTTGCTTGCACATAGCCAAAATTTATCCAGACAAAAGGTGTGTGTCTTTTCTTCTGGCCCATCAAACTGAGCTACCGCTGACAACAGTAACTAATCCCTGTTAAATTTGTTTGAGAAGACCTGAGCATTCCAGAGGGATAGCATAAAAGGAAGAAAATGACTTGGGTAAATAAATATTAGACAAATACTTGTGCGTCAGATAAGAGAAGCTAAAGCCAAGCGAGGGTGAAATCTCGCAAACTAAGAAGTAAAAACTATTCTTCGTTTTGTTAGATTCTGTTCCTGAAAGCACATTTTAACCAAATAGTCGCAATTCAAATCATGTGTCCTTTCTTTTGAGGGCATTTTGCCTTGGCTCTCCAGTTTTTTCTCTCTTCACAAACAACAAATCACCAGATTCCAAATCCGCCTAGAAACAGTGGCTGAATAGCTACTTTATGCTATACCACTGCGAATTCCTATCCTAATTTATTTCTAATGGATAGAGCATATCTTGAAAACGGATTTTTTTTCTACGTTACTAGTGCTAAGTCGGTCACTAAACGATCGGTAAAGGAAGATCCCTTCCGACCAGAAGACATATGACAGATGACAGAAGACATATATACCATCGGATCCGAAGGAGGTCGATGGAGGGATCTCAGTCGGCTGTGGTTATAAAGTGGGCGGATGGGTGTCAAGTGAAGCCACTGCTGACCTGACAGAGAGGATAGCTGCTGAGATTGGACAAAAAGTTAACGCTGCAGAAAAATGGGTAATCTGTGTTATAATCGTAGGCCTTTACACTCCACATCTTTTGTTTTTGTTGCTATTATAGTAAAAAAGAAGTGTAACACATACGAAACGCATGTGAAAGAAAACGTCAAGCCAAATGCAGTAAATTGGTTCACCACAGTTGAATACTATGGAAACGATGCTGCACTTCTGATGGCGATAGTGAAGGCAACCATGACGACGAGGATCCGGTGGTATTTTTGCACTTTGATGAAGGTACAGAAACCGGTGTTTTGCATGTAGAGATTAACATGGCAGGCAGCGCATATCTTCGGCTCAGATAACGGTGCAGAGGGCGTGTATGTGTGTTAGACGACACAAAAACTTCCAACAACTCAGAGGCACCTAATCGTTCAGTTGGCTTCGGAGAGATATCTGTTCGGGAGAAATTCGCGTGATAAGTCTCCCATGCATAATATCTTATGCGGCTTAAATTTCAGCTATAATATAAGCTACTCAAAATACGGACAATTCAACATGTGTTAGCTTAGACAAATTATTTCGCTTTACTTTCTCGTTGAGTGCCCCTGATAACTAGGTTATATGCAGTAATTTAAAGCCTCAGCGCATGATATGATACAGTTACATTTCTGTTCTTTAACCGGCCGTCGCTATAGCGACCGCCGGTTTATAAAATGAACACGGTTTTTCGCGAAAGTCAGTTGGCTTAACATACGAACAAAGTGCTTTAAAGCTTGTGGTACGGGTACTCAAGAGCGGTACTGTCTTATATAAGACGCATGCGCATATTAGTCTGCTGAATGTTACTTTCGTGTGTTCTTGTCTTTTAATTTACAGTATTTAAGATATGAACGGCGAAGGGTTGTTAAGTTTGGGGTTTTTTGTATTTGTCTTGTATAACGCATGCGCAATTGAGTAAAGCAGCTAATAGGATTGAATGCGAAATTGGCTGTGTTGTCTGATCTAGTCAGTGGTTATGGTGACAATTTTTTTCGCCCAGGAGTTTTTTTTATTGGGATTGACATTTTGAGGGATGTAAAAATGTGGGAGTCAGAAGGATTTGTGAATGTCAGAAGCATATCACGCTTCTGTGAATGTGACTCACTTTGAAAGTTGCGTTTTGTATAGGAGCGGTGTAATATTGTGCTGCGTGAGAGGCGGTTTCCCTTGGCGTTTTATGGGGGGGGGGGGGGGTGGTTTGCGAAGTGGATTGTAAGTTTTCTGATTGGCTAACTTGTATTTCGCAGCGGACAAAAAGGACAGTTGTGTTTTGCCGGCGTGGGCTAGGAAGAGAAGGAATTGGTACTAGTATGATGATGCAATTATTAGTTGATTGCACCATCAGTACATGATAGTTCTTGTGAACGGAGAGAGATGAGTGTTTATTTGAGGCGAGAAGTTGATACGAAGGAATCGTCATTAATAAGGAGATCAATCAATAAGGCAGGTGTTACGAGTCTTTCTGCATTGAAAGAACGAAAATATCTGAATATTATCGACAGATTTGTCTGGTTTGCGTGTGGTGTTCGCTAAAGGCTACGAGCAGTCTCTCTTTCCGTTCAGAGATAGTGAAGGAAAAGAAAACAAGCGAGTGAGCGCGAAATCGATTGCGGCTCGACAGGCGCGTTAGCTTTCAAAGACGTGGGCGACTTTCGTCCCCGCTTGGTTGTTTACTTTTGCAAGGGGATTCCCAGGTTAGCAAACCGGATTTAAACATCACGTCATGAGATATGCCTTGACGTGCCCCATACTCTGACGATCTGCTCGAGCTCATGTTTATCAAGCGTTATATTTTGATTCTACCGCTATGTTCACTGTTTGTATTGTGAGCATTCTCAGTTGTGGACGAATTTATATCGACATTCAATGTTTGAGTGAATTTGCGGTTTTCAGCACAAATAAAAGCGATAAGAAAGATAAGCTGAGTCATCAGAGTTTAAACATTACGTCATCCAGTACCGTTATAGTCAAAATATTGTGTCACACAATCACACTTTTCGTCACTCCGGTTCGTAACAATAGAGGATCGCGCTAACATTTGTGAAACCTAAGGGTGGGGAGGATCAGAATGACCGGTTAAAATGCCCAATTGGCTTTCTTGTTTTATATTAAAGTTGAAATCTATTTGAAAGATGATGATAACGGTCTCAAGTGCTAACCGTCCGTGAGTGTCAGGAGAAAAGCGACTGATTTGCAGTCTACTGTCTCAAGGGTTTAAAATTATGTATTAAATATATAATTGTAGATATGATGACTCAATCACAGGAAGTACGATTCCTGCTTATCAATTCGCTGTATTTTTGATGACTCAATCAATCTATATGATGACTCAATCACAGGAAGTACGATTCCTGCTTATCACTTATCATTCGCTGTATTTTTGCGAGTTTCAGCACTTTTAAGATAGACCTTATTTAACCTGATCGCAGTAGTTTTTCTTTTTTATGAGGTTCTTACAAATAGGCTAGTCACGGGCTACTATTTTGCTCTTGGTTGCTTTTGACGTAGCTATATGCCTTTGTTATAGGCCGAAGAGAAATGGGTTACTCGTTTTCACTATCATAATTTATTCTTACACTTTATTTATTCCTTGTGGTTAATTATATGTTTAGTTGATGCTTATCATTTCCCATAACCGTGAGCTCTGCCTGGCTTTTTTGTGGGGCTTCAGCCACAGTCTGTGCTTGTGAAGTTTTTTTTTGTTTTTTTTTGTCGCCCACTTTAGCTCGAGTCATTATTCCGATAACTTTTATCACCGTTTGGTATTATTGTTACCATTGATGCAACTAAACCTACCACGTCCGTAGCCCAAATTCATCCAACACGGTTGTCTAATTTTAAGTTTCGCGCTCTTCGACTACAGCTTAGAAGAAAGATTCGCATCGCATCGAGCTCGCCTTTAGTTTTAAGAGTGGGTATGAACTGCACATGCCCCTTGGGACTTGTTAAAGCTTATGAGGTGATCTGTACAAGTAATATTTTAGTTTCTGATTTCGTTGTCTTGAATTTCATTAAAAAGTTCATTGTTCTATTGTATTTCAGCATATGAGTGGATAGTATAGTGTTTTTCACGCACTCTGATAAGCTATTTTATCCAGCAATGCAATGCGCTATTCACATCATGGCAAAGTGACACAAAAAAACTTACGTTTCTCACAGAAAATAAATTTAAAATTTTGAGGCTGCTTTGGTATAAACTGAAACAGTTAATCTTCCTAGTGTCATTAGGGATGGATATTATCCACCACTAGTCAGCTACCTCTGGGGCAATAATGGTTAAATATTGACGGCGTTGGTAGATAATATACCTGGTATTCTCTGTTAATTTTTTTTATCTAAGGCTGTATAGTCGTGTTAAAATTGCGATAAGTGTGTTAAGTGAAATAAGTGTATAAAACACTATTTATCCAACGTAAAAACTGAATGCTCGTTATCTTTTCTTTAAACAACTGTTTAAACGAGACTGCTCGGTAATGGTCGTAGGAAACAAGAAAAAACAGCCTTTTGTCAGTTGTTTACTATTAATTTACATGTAATAATTGATTAGCAGTAAAAGAAAAAGTCATTAGAGGAAAAACTGAAAATGAAAAACGACAAGGAAGCAGATTTTCATGTTCCATTTTACGTTCACCTTCTGTTTTATAATTTATTTCAACGTGCTCTACTTTGCACAAGACGAGAAGGTGAGCCTACATAGAAAGCTAAAAGTTTTGCGTTTACTTATAGGCGAGAAAAACTGTATTTATTGCAAATCCATTAACTAAGTTGCAAACTGAGCAAGCAGAATTGTTTTAATCGCTTAGACATCTTAAAAAATTATTTTTATCATCCGGTTAACGTAAATTCCAAATATATAGATACTCAGAGATAGTGGAGATATTCTCAAAGTATTCCACAGCGGCAAAGTTAGCGGCAGCGGAAGAGTTAAAAACTTCATTCATGTCTTCTAGAAATCTTTTCATATCGCGATCAGAAGCCGAAATTACATTTCACAACAGTCAAACTCTTGTTGTAACAGTTAAACTCCGGTTTCAATAATAAAACTCCTTTTGTATGTCTCAAAGCATATGCATTTTTTCTCACAGATGGAAACTGTTCCGTATATCAAAAACAATTTCTGTTTCAAAATTCAAATAATTTATATGCTAATGAGTAAAGGGCGAGTAATGTTTGTCATGAGCGGCAGCTGCAGCACTGAAGTTGCATTCAAATTTGTATCGAAAAATAGATCAACATTAATGACAAGTTCACCATGTCGACTCAGTTCTGCAACCAAACGGTTAAAGGCAGACCTAAAACTTGCTCAGAATTACGGAAGCTTTATGTTTACCTTGTCTGGGTTAAACCTGGTGTTCTCTCTTTTGGCAATTCTTGGAAATCTTCTTGTTATTCGAGCCTTGTGGAAAGCCTCATCAATATCCGCTACTTTAAAGAAGTTGTTCCTGAGCCTTGCTTTCTCAGATCTCGCTGTGGGATTGTTTCCGCAGCTAATATTAGGTGTTACCACAGCGTTGAAGGTGAAGAGGGTAGCAAATGGAAACGATAACCTTGAATTCTTATGTCCAACAGTTTTTAATGTGCAGTTTTTAATCTTCTTGCTTGCGCATCGTTCCTGAATGTGATCGCCATTGCTGTCGATAGACTTCTCGCTGTTTCTCTCCATCTGCGATATCAAGAACTTGTCACTTCAAAACGTGTTGTAATAGCCTTGGTTTCTTGGTGGTCAACAAGTGGCGTCGTTGCCTCCATATTCATTTTGCTTCCTGGGCACAATCAGTTGGTAGCTACGATTATTGAGATTGCTGGACTTCTCCTGACAGCTGTGGCGTATTTTCGTGTTTACAAAGTCGTAAGATATCATCAGAATCAAATACAAAGCCAACTTCAGCTGCCAAATGCCAAAGCAGTGGAGCTACACCGAGAAAGGAAGTCTGATTTTAATTCTTTGTTTGTCTTTGTTGTTTTCTTAGCTTGTTATCTGCCAAATTTGTGCTTAGAATTGATGCTGCTAACTTACAGATTGCAACCACCTTTATTGATAGCCGAACAAGTCACATGTTTCTTGGTTCTCCTCAATTCGTCATTAAATCCTTTAGTTTACTGCTAGAGATATCGTGAGATTCGTGAAATTGTGAAAAGCACAGTTAGGGTGAAGTGTATTGTATTGTATTGTAGTTAAGATTTTACTTCGCACCAACTGCTAAACTAGATGACAATGACAATATTTCATGCATGGAACATGTAAGAACGATGTCTTGATACTGTTGAATTATAATTATAAGTGAGTTCATCACATTTCCTCAGAAACGGCGCTTCGATTTTAAGCATCATTTCAATGGTCTGTAGATAAAAAGCTAAAATGGGAAATGACCGTGCACACCGAAGAAAACAAAAACAAAAACAACATGAAAAAAAGGGTGGAAGAAGAAGAACAAGAAAGAGAAAAACAAAACGGATTTAAGGCCGTTTCTTTTTAATCCATTGACTTTTACACCAGCTAAAATCGGCCTTAATTAATTGAGAGAATACGCATCTGTCAATCAACTAGTGTAAAAACAAACCTTCGAAATAACCTTAAGGAAAGTATGAAGAATTCTTCACTTTAAGGGAATAACCAGAGAGTACTAGTGGCAGTTGGCAACGACGATGGATTTGTGGACTTGTACGACATTCCGTTTCACAACATCATTGAAAAGGAACAGGTAAAACCTGGTTGACAGTGAAAATTGTTCTGTTATGTACGGGTTGTTAGTGTCCTTTTAACAGAGAAAGTAATTGAAGCGACATTTGGGCGTCATCGATAGCTTTTGCCACATGTCTTAGTTGTTGCATACTTCCTCAAGCTGTCCAGTTTGATGCCACAAAATGACAAAACATTTCTACTACTGTTTGAAAGACAATCGGGCTGTTTGAAAGACAATAAACAGGAGCTGTACCAATGCTTAAGAATTTCAGAAGTAATTGCTTTTTTTCCAATATTATCAGACACAAAGGAAATCACATTTTGGCTGCAATGAAAGTTATAAAGTAAGTTACTTTATTCACCAAGCTTGGTGCTAATTGGCTATATAACTTCTAATGTAATATCCATATCTGTAAAGTATAGATAAACTTGCTGGCAAGTCCCTCGGTGTTGTAGAATTCCCTCGTATGATCAGGTTGGAAAGATGACTTGCAAGTGAGCTTTGTTCCTTCGACAAAGAGTAAAGTAGATTCTAATAACACCTATTAAATACACAACAGCTCATTAAGGGTTACTGGGACTTATTGCCTACGTCGCCTAAATCACCTTCGCGAAAGTCTACATATTGAGGGACAGAAACTTATAATCGCAAATAAATCTACTTGCCATAGAAACTCTCTTGATCCCTTGTTGTGTCACAGTGAATGCGACTGTGACTGTCGTCACAGCTTATTGAATTCGCTATACAGCGGGCTTGGCCTGCAATTTCCGCTATGGTATTTAATTGTGATAAACAGGTCTATCACTCACTATAAAACTATAAATTTATGAAATGTTTTGAGCTTCTCCAATGTTCAATTAATTGTGGGTAGTGTGATTCAATACCTGAGCAATAGTGAGGTAAGAAATAGGGTGGCATTGTGGCTTTCCACCAATACAAACATGTCTTTTGGTTTCTTAGGTTGATACTAGAAATTGACATAGGTGACATTAGGCCCCTTTAAACTACAGAGTTAATTCTATGATTCCTCAGTGGTATAACCAGTGCTGCGCGGAGCAATGAACACTCCATGTGCAGTTCACATCTTTTGACTGCCGCGTGGTACAATCTTAATAACATATTACAAACTCCCGTCTGGCCCCATAGCTCTTTCAGTAGAACGTCGATGATCAAAATCTGGGGTCATGGGTTTGATTCCCGCTGAGGTCAAAGAAATTTTTGTTTACCCTTGGGCCATTTAATGTCCTTACCAGGGCAATTTTCTGTATGAAATGAGTAGGTTCTTTTCAGCATTTAAACAGCAGAAATAATACTGTGATTCCTCTCCTCTTATCGTAAGCACAATCATCTCTCTTGAGCACTTATACTTTTGCTTACAGCAGGATGATACTAGGGGTCTGGAGCGGTCAGCAGTATACTCCATAGCCCTAACCCTAACCTTAACCCGTTTCCGGTTCTCCGTCAGGGCTAGATGTAAAAATCTCTTAATCAAGTTTGATTGTCGAATCGACCTGTCACCTGTGACGTTTATAGCGCGCTGCTAGCATCATTGAAAAAAAAAACCTGTATAGTAAAAAACACGTTACTTTTCATTGCCTCTTGCTATGATTTTTATAAGTTTCTAAATCATGTTTCAAAATTCTACGGCATTTTCTTATGCCGTGAGCGATAAACCTCGCAAGTTGTAATTTTGGTTTACACGAAACAACTGGCGTAATACGGTATTCGCCAGCATGTTGCATACAAATAAAGTTGTACCCTATGATGGCCCTATGATGACCTCTTTGCGCATGAAAAGATAAAAGATAAAATTTCAATACCTCGTTACCTAAGCCGTTTTTTAATGCGGGTTTGAATTTAATTCCGGAATTAATGAAATGTTGAAAGGTAAATGTCAAACTTCAAGCCATGAGTCATTAAGGACAAAAATGGGCGGTATGACTGTTACCGATGTGAGACAGCTAAAGAACCACAAGAGTGAGCTGCGGACTGAGATGAACTCGTGAACAGGGCCTAGATTAACTGAAAGAAAATTTGAATTTTTTTTTATATGGGTAAGAAGATACAAAGACCGGAGGTGGGCTGGAATTACTTGCCCGTAGAAATATCTGAAATTGAATTTGTACCATCCATAACTTTTCGCCTCCAAAACTAACACATTGAAGCTTTCCAGGATAACATTTTGCGCAGTGGCTTTTCATTTGGTATTGATAACAACGATCACTTGGCAAACTTAGCCAAGGAACTAATGAAAATTTTATAATCCCGCGATCTACATTTTGCACCGATGGGGATGTGTTCAGGTTTTGAACGAAAACAAATTCAAGATGATGACGACGACGACGACGATGATGGTGATAATAATAATAAATGACGAAGGTTTTTATTTGTACAGGGCACACATGTAGTAAAACTGTTCTCCAGAAACGCTGATACAAAAACACAGGCACGCAGTGCGTGCAGAGCTAATGACGTTTTGTTCCGCAATATGGTGAAATTTATGAGGGCGACCTACGGATTTCACACCGCTTCACTGCAGACTGTGCGGTCGCCACCTCCCCCCTCCCCCCAACCCACAACTTGCGATTAATGTAACATGTCTTCGCCAGAGCAAGGAATCAACAGCAGAACACACTAAGTCGAGTTGGTTCGTTGTGGCCACGATGTTCATACTTAAATCTCAAATTGCCGAATCCGTCTTGTGTACAATTTCTGGTGTATTTAATTTGTGCCACGGCTAAGTAAACGCTGGACTACAAAGCGAATAAAATCCTGCCAGACCTGAAAACACAAAACAGCGCATTCGAAGTAACATAAACAGTTCCTGTTGATGAAGACACTCGAATGCAAACACTTCAAGGCCCTGGACGGTGTCGCACGGCCATATAAGCTGTATGGGCATGTGCCGCTGATAAGAAGGGTTTCAGTGTCCCGGTGGCACACGTTACCCAACATCTCACAGGGTAATGCCCCCGGCCTCACAGACGAAGACAAATACCTTTTTTCAGCGCCGTTCTTCTAGGCTTTAATGACATTAGCCACTGACGTCACTTTCGTGACGTCATTGGCTAAGAATGGTGGTGAAATAAGATAATGATGTTTTGCCGCCTTGTAAACAATTTGCCTCTTCCTGTCATTATTTTAATATATGTCAATGCGTTCGCTAAGCTGCACGTTCTCCATGCAGGGCCTATTTTGACATGGCCGTTGAAATTATAATATTTGGTATATTGGAAAGTACACAGGTATCAATCTTACACATAACATATCTTAACGAGAAAACTACTGGCTTGTGAAATCTGGCAATCAAATTTTCGACTTTTCTTAGATATTGCAGTTTAATTCAAAAGAAAACCAAGAGAGCATTGATCGAAATACCTTTCAATTTGCATGGGAGGAAAACGTGTCATGATCATCTTTAAATACTGGAATAAAATATTTAAAATGTGAATTTGAACGCAAGGTGTTTCATAAATATTTTTGGCTTAGCTGAAAGGCCAAATTAGTAAGGTGAAAAGATGGATATGACAAACTGAAAATTGAGGTATGGCAAATACTTAAAACTACATCCAAATTAACATTATGTATTGCAAAACGCTGGATAACGACGTAATATTAATTAATCAATGAGACAGTAAATTTAACCAATACATGTACGCAGTAATTAATTAACAACGGTTGAATTGTTCCAAAAACTCCTGTCACGTCTTACAGGTAGTTAACAATTGCTATTGCAGAACACCAACAATAAAAACGTAACTTTGCCGTAAAATAACTAGCAAGTACTTTAATATCAAAGAAGCAAAATAGCCTAGTTTGCATAATAATGTTGACTTTTGCGACTCCGTAGTAATTTAGTTATGGCTTAAAATTGTATTTAAATGGCAACGGTGATACCCTAAGAAATCCTCCAATCATAGACAAGAAAACCGATATCAAAACATGAATAATAGACCGAACAAAATACACTGTGTAGCACCTGCCAAACCAAAAACGCTAACAAAACTTTTCGAGCCACTTTTGTGTGTTTAACAATATTGAAATATTTAAGAAGAGCTTCTAACCGAGCTAGTAGAGTGGTCAATTTGAATAATCTTGTTGGCGATGACCACCAAATTTTGCTATCACAAGTTAGAAGAGCTGACACGACTAGTTCGCATTCATGGGAACTTCATGTTGACTCTTTGCGTCTTGCACTTGGTTCTTTCTCTCGTGGCAACTCTTGGAAACCTTTTTGCTATTCGTGCTCTGTGGAAAGCCTCATCGATACCCGATAATTTAAAGAAGTTGTTCTTGAGTCTGGCTTGCTCAGATCTTGCTGTGGGATTATTTGGTCAACTAATGTTTGGTGTTATCATCGCGGTGATGTTGAAGATGGCAGCGAATGGAAGCTATGACTATGACTTCCTGTGCCCAACATTGTTAACTGTTTGTTACTTCTCTATGTCTCTCCTCGCTTGCGCGTCGTTTCTGAATGTAACCACCACTGCTGTAGATAGACTTCTCGCTGTGTTTCTACATCTCCGATATCAAGAACTTGTCACTTCAAAACGCGTCAGTTTAGTCTTGGCGGCTTTATGGTTCATAAGCGGTGTTGCTGCCTTCATCTTCGTTTCACTTCCTAGCCGTAATAGCATGGTGATTGCCATTATTGAACTAGTTGGACTTCTCTTCGCAACTCTGGCATATTTTCGTATTTACAAAGCTGTGCGATATCATCGAAATCAAATACAAAATCAAGTAGAACTACCACAGCAAGAGACGAATCTTTTTAGAGAAAAAAAGTCCGCCTTCAATGCTTTGTTGGTCTATGTTGTTTTCGTAGCCTGTTATCTTCCAAATTTCTGTACAGAAATGTTGATAAATGACAGTTTGCAAATTCCTTTTCTGTTATCTTTACAAGTTTCGCTATTTCTAATTTTATTCAATTCTTCCTTAAACCCAGTAGTGTACTGTTGGCGATATCGTGAGATTCGCGAAATTGCGAAAAAGACAGCGAAGAAGATACTTTGCGTCGGCGGTACATGAGATTGTAGAAAAAAAGAGGTTCCGTTACTAATCTTTAAGTATGAGCATAACATTTTCAGTATCCTGGTAATAATTGAGGAAACTGTATGTAGCAGGTTATTCATTTTGCAACGTGTTAGATAACACAAGGAACTGTAAAGCTGCGTCAGTTACCAGTAACCACACCGGTAGAACCATTCGATTCGCTAAATGTATAGTTTAATGAATAAATATTATCTGTTTTAACGTAAGACGGTTTACCCATACAATAAAGCATGTACAGCCATGGAGTCTCTTATCTTTTAGCCTTTTCTCTCTTGGTTGTAAGTGATAAACCTGAAAGTAAAATAAACAGACTCATTGCCTTCTTCATTAAACGTACTGAGTGAAACGGTGATCGGCTGCTTAAATAACCTGACTAAATAAGCAGAGCTAAATTGATATCGAAGAATAAAACACAGTACGTTAAAAGTGATAACTGGGAACCTTGATGACTAGTATCAAATCATTTTTCATGGATTGGACCGCCCTATAATATAGAGAGCAAATTCACTGAATACTGATTGACTGAGGCCGAGAGGACGAAGCACGAAAATTCGCCTTTATCACTCACCTTTGACATATGTCGCAGGTGATAAAGGCCGTCTTTGCACAAACCTTTGACAACTTTTGACACGAGTCAAAGGCCGTATTTGATTTTGGTCAAATGTAATACACCTTTGACCCGTGTCAAAGCTATGGCAAAGTTACTTTCAAATGTGCGTCAAAGGTACCTTTGATAACATTTGCTTCGCGTCAAACGCCTGGTATCTTTGATGCGCTCCAAAGTTGTGTCAAAAATAATGTCAAATGTGCTCTAATACCTTTGATTCGCCAGTCAAAGATAGTAGTGCAACTTTGTTACACCTTTGATGCGAATCAAAGATGGTCAAAGCCAAATTTTCGTGACTCGTGATTGACCAAGCTGCAAAATTAGTCGCATTTGATTGGCCGAGTTCAAGATTGTTGAGCGCGAGAGTGTTGGTTTCCTGAAAGGGATTTTAAATTGTTCAACACAATTACCGCTCCTGAGTTTGGGTTCTGAAAACAGTAGATAACTTGAAAAGACGTTCCAAAAGATAAACCTTTATGCTCTATAGAAAACAATAAATAGTCATCTGTTTTAAAAACTGCTAAAACCCTTGGGGCGACTATTATCTTGGCGTGGTTGAAGGTTCACTAGGTGTTGATTCAGCGAACAATGGCGTCCAACTTTAGTTAATTCCTTCACTTAACTAGGACTTCCTGGAATTGGTCCAAAGTTACAGTTACTATACACTTTTTAATGAAAGAAGGAGTTCAATTCAATAAAATACATTCACTCTGCTTGAAGTTTTCTTTGGTCTCATTGGTGCGAGATAATTTGTCTAGCGAGAGGAAGCTTCGTAACACACGTGAATAAATTTTACTTGGTTTGAGTTTTAAGTCTGTTGTGTCAATAAATTAGACTTGTATTTATATATCTCTTAAGATGCAAATAGTCAGCCTTTTCTTGTTCTTACGCCAAACAACAGTCGCATTGCTTGTGCGGTGAATTGTCTACAAGAATAGTGCTTTCTTTCTGAGGACTGGCTGATTGTGTACAGACCTGCATGGACAGTTTTCCGAAAAAGAAAATGCTCTCCATGTTGTAAACATGAAATCGCAATGGTTCCTCATATCAGTAATTAACGATTAATTTTTACTTACGGCTGCTATCATCGCAGTGATGTTAAAAACCGAAGCGCTCTGAACTCTTAATCGTCGTTTTCTTCTCTCGCTGTCTCATCGTCCCTAATGTAACCGCCATTGCTGTCGACAGGCTTCTCGGTGATTATCCACCTGCGATAGCAAGAACTCGTCACAGCCTTGGTGTGTAGGTCTCACTGCCTTCGTATATTTTACTTCCGATCTCACCTGCAAGAACATCACATTTGTGATTATTGGACTTATTGGACTTCTTCTTCTTGGCGTTATGTTAGGGTGTATGTTCCTATTTACAAAGTTGTGACGACTATCATCGAAATCAGACAAAAAACCCAGCTTCATTCACCAAGTTCTCAGGACACGGAGCTACGTATTCGGTGCTCTGTCTTTAATGCTTTGTTTGTCTATGTTGTTTTCTTTGCTTGTTTTCTCCCACAGGTGATCAGCGAGGTTGATGATTTCAAAAAGTTACTTTTGCAACATCTATTTTGGTAGTTGAACAAGTCAAGAACAATTTTATTTTCCTTAACTCTTTCTTAAACCACGTGACATCGTAAGATTAGCGAAATTGACACATGATGGATAAAGGGTACATTCTTTACTTTCTGATACTTTATAATATATTAAATTTTGTGGTGGTGATTTCAAAACCTTTACTGCTTTGGGCAGCTAGTTTATTTTGACTTCAACAAAAGTTACATATCGAGCTGCGTCATTAGCTCACTCATGTCTGCTAATGACAAACCACTCGTAAGCAAAAAATTTACAATCAGACTTTCCACTTTACCATGAACCAGACTTGTCAGTATTCCAGTATATGTGATGTATCACTCGGTAATACATATCACTTAACGATTTGTCTCTGTACGTCACACACACACAAAAATATTGATCCCTCAAAACTCAATTCCAGTATTTAAGAAGTAGATTTTATGCAAAGCTGTATTTGTGCGTAGCAAAATATTAGTTTAAGCATACCTGTAAACTGCTTATGGCTCATTTATATGCGGACTTAAAATTGCCTTTAGTTCACTTATAGTCGGCCTTTCTCATGTTGAGGTACTGAAATCAAAAGACTGGTCAATCTCAAATGCTAAGTTTAACATGGCCGGGCAAGTGTGCACTCGCTGGTTGGAGCAACTAGTACAGCTAGTTTGCCTTTGCAAAACCTTCACGTTAACATTTTGTGTGTTAAACGTGATCTTCTCTCTTGTGGCAACTCTTGGAAATCTTCTTGTAATTCGCGCTTTGTGGAAAGCCTCATCGATACCTGCTACTGTCAAGAAGTTGTTTCTAAGTCTTGCTTTCTCAGATCTTGCCGTGGGATTGTTTGCGCAACTGATGTATGGAGCAATTATCGCGGTGATGCTGCAAATGACAGCAACTGAAAACAACAACTTTGACATCCTCTGTCCAACAATTATAATTGCCTGCTATTTTTTCATATTTCTTCTCGTCGGTGCATCTTTCCAAAATATAGCCGCCATTGCTATCGATAGACTTCTCGCTGTTTCTCTTCATCTGCGGTATCAAGAACTTGTCACCTCAAAACGTGTTGTAATAGCCTTGGTGGTTTTGTGGTTAACAAGTGGTGTTACTGCATCCATATTTATTCACCTTCCTAGTAATAATAGCATGTTAGCTGCTACTATTGAACTTGTGGGACTTCTGTTGTCAGCAGTAGCATATATTCGTATCTATAGAGTGATAAGATACCATCAGAATCAAATCCATTCCCAACTTCATCTACCAAATGCTCAAGTCATGGTTCACCTCCGAGAAAAGAAGTCAGCCTTAAACGCTTTGTTTGTCTATATTGTTTTCGTAGCTTGTTATCTTCCACACTTGTGCTCTGCGTTTTTGCCGACAAATGGAAGTTTTCGAATTTCGTTTTTGGTTGTTGGAGACGCCTCACTATTTTTGATATTCCTGAACTCTTCATTAAACCCTGTAGTATACTGTTGGCGATATCGTGAGATTCGCGAAATTGTGAAAAACACTGTGAGGAAAATATTCTTAGTAATTAGCTCGGGGCATAAAATGGGCAGAGGATGGGTTAATTGACCTCGCTATCTGGATTAAATTTAACCTCTCGTTTATCCCTCTCGGTCGCTCATTACCAACCGAATTGAATTTTGTGTTGAATAAATACACCTTACTCGCAAATAAAAGTCTTTCTGTTCCATTTCACTGTCTTTATGTCATAAGTTTTATTCAAAATAGCCGCCGCCTGGTTACCTCAGGTGGTAGGGCGTTAGTTCCTAGGTTCGAATCCCAGCCGGATGATCAAAGAGGATCTTAAGAGGATCTTATAAAAGAAAGAGGAAAGAGGATTTGTTAACAGGCGATCATGCTGACTGTGCTCCATACCTTTTCAGTTGAGATAATCGTTTGGACAATATGCTCATACACTTTGTGTTTTCTCTTGTCCTTATATTTCAAAATGAAGTAGCAGTGGAATAATAATTAATTGTAATTTTCTCAGGAGAAAAGGAGGACGTTTAGAACTTTCCTAGTAAGGATTACGCAAGAACAGAATTATTGTTAGTATTGTTGCCGAATGCCATACGCTCACAACAAACAAGAAAAAGTAGTTGGTTAGGTCAAACAGCCCATCTCCGAAATGCCCCTAGGCCTAGTTCAAATCAGTTTTCATTTGCATGTAAATAAAACTCATTTTCATACTAATTGAAATTGTGCACTTGGCAAGGGAAATTTGAATGACTGCCGTTGAACACCTCGGTCCATAAATCTCCATAAATGTTTTGCAAGACTAGGTTGTGTGTGACATGCAGTGTTTGTCATAAGAAGCAGGTGCATAACAAGAACCACAATCCATGAAAGAAAGAAAACGTGGGTAGAGAAATATCAGAAAAATACTTGTGAACCAGTTATGGGAAGCGTAATAATTGGTTAGCGGAAATTAGGGTATTAACATAGAATTGCATTTATTAAAATTCTGTTTTCGTTGAGAACTTCGACACGTTTTTTTTATGTAATCGGACTTATCAGGTGGACTCTGATTTAAATTGAAAGATTATCTACCTGTTTATGAAGTTCATCATGGTCGCTCAGTTCTGCAGCCACGAGTTGGAGGAATTAACTCAACTGGTTCAGCGTCACCGAATTTTTACGACAACATTTTGTGTTTTACACATGATTTCCTCTCTCATTTCGATTCTCGAAAATCTTTTTGTTATTCGGGCCCTGTGGAAAGCCTCATCGATACCCGGCAATATGAAGAAGCTGTTCCTGAATCTTGCTTTCTCCGATATCGCTGTGGCATTATTTGGGCAACTGATGCTTGCTGTCATCATCGCGGTGATGTTAAAGATGGAAGAAACTGAAAACTACAACTTCCTCTGTCCGACAGTCGTAACTGTCAATCGTTTCTTTTTGTTTCTTCTCGCTTGCGTTTCGTTCCTGAATGTAACCGCCATTGCTGTTGACAGGCTTCTCGCTGTTTCTATCCATCTGCGATATCAAGAATTCGTCACTTCAAAACGTGTTTTTATAACCTTGGTGTCTTTGTGGTTAACGAGTGGCGTCGGTGCTTTTCTGTACATTTTGTTCCCTGACAACAGTAACATGATAGTAGTGATTATTGAACTCGTTGGAATACTGTTGACAACTGTGGCATATATTCGTATGTACAAAGTTGTAAGATACCACCAGAATCGGATACAATGCCAACTTCAGCTACAAAATACTCAGATACTCCAAGAAAAGAAGTCTGCATTTAATTCTTTGTTTGTTTATGTTGTTTTCTTAGCCTGCTATCTTCCACGCTTGTGCTCAGCAGTGTTGCTGATAACTAATAGTTTGAGAATATCTTTTTTGGTAGGTGAACAGGTCACATTCTTCTTGATTTTTCTAAATTCCTCACTAAACCCTGTAGTTTATTGCTGGCGATATAGAGAGATTCGTGAAACTGTGAAACGTACACTGAAGACAATATTTCGCAAGACTGGCTCGTAGTATTGGCGAAGGATGCTTTCCCACCCATCTATGCAAAAATAGTACATTTTAAATATGGAGTGTATTTTTTTCGGCAAATTGGAAATATACGTAGACACTCAATGTTAAATAGAAAATGTCGAGCCGGAAAAACCACTGTTAACAGAAATATTTACAATTTTGAGCTTAGTTTGTCAAGAATCATGCTTGACAAAAGAAACTAATTGTATTACTTCTTAGGTGTCTTTATGTAAATAGTAAGAGACCGCGGCCAATACAAGTTGAATAATTTTTCAAACTGGTTAAACATCTCTGTTTAGTGCAAAATAGTTGATCTTTTAACTTTCCAATATTTAAGGAGTAGGTTTTAAACCAAGGTGTTTTGTTTTTGTTCGATTTTTTTTTTATCTGGCCGTGGGATTGTTTGTGTAATTTGTATGTGGAGCTGTCGTCGTGGTGATGTTGAAGATGACATCAACTGAAAACAGGCATAATTACTTGTTATTTTTCTATTTTTCTTCCTGCTGACTCATCTTTCTTAAATATAACCGCCATTGCTGTCAATAGACTTCTCGCTGTTTTATCCCCACCTTAAATATCAAGAAATTGTCACTTCGAGACCTGCTGTGTTTATCAGCTGAAGTTGGCAATGAATTTGATCCTGATGATATTTTACAACTCTGACACAGTTAACCAATAAGACACCAATTGGTGTCTGACTGCCTTTTGCTTATTCACCTTCCTTGCATTAATAACATATCACCTGCCACTAATGGACCTGTCAGACCTCCGTGACAACTGTGGCAGAGTTTCGAGGTATTATCCGAATAAAATTCATTGTTAACTTCAGCTAATAAATTAACAGAGTAAGGAAAATACTTCGCATTAATGACTTTGGGGCATAAGGTGAAGAAAGGATGGTTTCTCAAACCTCTTTTTTGAATATATTAGTTTTTTAAGTGATAATTACCATCTAGTATTATTTGCTTAAGCTGAAAACAGTCGTTCATAGTGTGTCTTGATCGTTTTCGTTTATTGGCAAGTCCAACCCTTGGCAAGTTTTTGTCATTTTTCGTCAATAATATATTGATTTAGCTAAGCCTAAAAGCGGAGCTTCACATCTTTCTTTCATGCCTATTGGCCCGTAAAATATAGTAAATTTTAGTAGTGCAGTTATTCGCCAAAAGGTGAAAAACAACAAAGGAAATCAAGCGGCGCGGACCGCTGAAAAACAGTGAGTTTACTTATTGTTCTTCAAAGAGAAGACTTCAGCACGACTTTCACTATCAGCTCTTGTCATAGCATTCTTTTTAAAACTAATTAAGTTCAAAAAGAGTACTTGTAAAACTACACTTGCTCTCGACAGACTTTTCAATGCAAATAAATATTTCTCGCTGATTCCAGTGCATCCCTTTAGCTGTTTAGTTCTGTCCACCATGAAACATTTCTCGAAATCAATTTTGCTAGGTAAAACAATATTGTCCAGGCATCAAATATCCTGAGAAAACAGCGGACGTTTCGCGAGCCCTCGCAAAACGACGTCTGAGTAACGAGCGCAGAAATCCCTTACTGATGACACGCACTACCCAGATCTTGGTAGTGCTTCTGATTGTTTGAAAGAAAAGTCCCTCACGGCACAATTCCAATCAGAAGCACTATCAAGATCTGGGTAGTGCACGTCATCAGTATGGGATTTCTGCGCTCGTTACGTAGACGTCGTTTTGCGAGGGCTCAAGTGGCGACCTTGCGAAACGTCGGCTGTTTTCTCAGGCTGGGCATCAAACAGTTTACTGTCAAAAATTACCCCAAAAATGTTTTTGGAAACTTTCAAGCACACGTTTAATTATCAAGAGACGTTTTTCGCCCGCAAGAATTATTCGGGCGCTTTCAAGAACACACCCTGAACTAATTTTAGACAAAATAGACTTAAATCGCTTATAGTTACTGAAATAGATATTTCATTTCCATCTGTAACTAAAGACACACTGAAACGGCTTAGTGGTTAAAAACAAAACGAACACGAAAACATGCCACACTCAATTAAGTCACTCATTGAAATGGCGATTCTAAGTTTAGTCGCCAAATTGGGGTAGAAATGTCATTCACTTCAAATGAAGAAACTAAAAAATATAAGAATATAAGGAAAATAAAATATTCCATAAATGAAAAAGCCATATAGAGCTTTACACTAAGACTCTAAACTTAATATTAACGAAAGAGCGACTCTTCAGTTGTTGAACACTAAATCACGAATTAGTCAAAATAACCCAATGTGCGGTGCCGAAGAAAAACAACCTTGATTGAAGTCTAAAGTAGTTACGATTTTTACTTTTCGAAGAAAATACACTGGATGCAAAGAAAGAATTGCCCAAATAAAAATATTGGTACTTGGCCACTTCGTTCAAAAAACTTGCCAGAGAACAGACAACACTGAAACGCCACACAACGCACGTCTAATTAAGTTAAATACATTTCCTGAACTGGTTGTAGAGAGTTCGAAGCCGCCGATTATCGAAAACATCCATTCGCAGATGGAAAGAAGTTAAGGATTGAACAATCGAATTTTCCCGCTTTTGCCAAAATATTTATGAAATCCAACCTCTTTAGAAAGTTATGTCCAAATAGGCCCGGCCCTATTGAAACGCTGCAGGGGTGAAACTGCAAGTCAAATACGATGACGGCTAACTTGCAATCCTATCACGTCACTCCCTAGCAACTAGACCTTGCGAATTTTTGAACTTCCGGTTCTCTCTGGCTCGTGATGTGGAATTACGCCAGTTCTTGTCCACACAGATTAGGGCAAGACTCGCCGACTGCGTTTTAGGCGGAAAATTCTGCAGCGAATGAGGCCCAGTTAAGGCTTAAAACATGTAGTCAAATGAAATTGCAGAATAAACTTAGCTTAACTCCTTACAAAATAGGTGCGTCAATAGCTTATCAAAGTCTTTCATAAACGCTAATTCATGAAATTCAGGAAGTATGGTTTTTGCAAATGGGGCGTTTACAAAATAGATTTTATGTACTAGTCACAACTACTAAAACCCAATTAAAACGATGAAAAACAAGCCAAAAGCCATGCATAAATCTAAGTCAATAAGCTTAAATCTTGAAAGAGAACATACCAACGTCCCGAGAAAAGGTTCTTCATTTACGCCAGAGGGCGCATAAGGCCGTTCATTGACGAGGTATTAAGACTTAAACAAAAAAGAAAAATTGAAATTCTGTAAGTGAAGATTCAAATCACACGAGTCGTACGACTCCAACGAGTTAGGGTTTCCTATGGTTCACGAGTGTGGCTCTTTTCCGTTACCGAAAATGAAGTCACTGTAGTTCTTCAGTTCAGCACGTGCCATGATGGCCAGCTAATGAAACTTCATCTCATTATAGACACTAAGCATTTTAGTACTGCTTGGACCAACAGTTGTAGTGTAACTGTGAGGATATTGTCTTGTCAACTCGTACGAGTCGTTGATGATAATGTAATATAAATTGTAAAGTATTGTTAGCATTGATTAAGAATTGTATTTATGATTATCTGTGATTAAGGCTTGAGCATGGTAGGGTTAAGCATTGTGCTCTAATTTCTAAAGTGTACTTTAGCGTGATAACTATTGTTAAGCGTATTCTGGTTCAATTGAGGTAAATTAAAAAAAGAAGACTCGTAGAAGTCGTACAAATGGTGAAATTGCATATTTTTTCCCCGACGTAAAGTTGTATTGCCGCTGTAAAGATGGGGTCTTGTCAACTCGTACAACTCGTACGAGTCGTACAACTGGTGAAATTGCATCTTATTATATACACAGTTTTAGCGCAGCTGTTGAGAAGGGGTCTTGTTCACTCGTACGACTCATACAAGTCGTGAAGCTGGTGAAATTGCATATAAACCTAATTCAAGAAACGTCGCGTGAAAAGCATACACTATGAACGATACGACCCAATTTTTTTCTGGGAAGTGGGAAAACTTGCTTCTATTCTCAGGCACCGTGGAGATAATATTAACAAAGTACCCCCAATCTACTTTAAAATCTTCTTAGGAATGAAAATATCTTGAATATCAATATATGGAACTGAGTAGCAAGCTTGTCAGTACTGTCTTCCCAGAATTCCATCGTTTTGCAACGTTCATGGTTTATAATTTGTACCGATAACGTTTTATCAATCAGTTGTACCCAGTTTTAGTACAACTGTGGAGAAAGGGGTCTTGTTATCTCGTACGACTGATAGGCGTCGTGCAACTGGTGAAAATGCATCTCAATATTAATACTGTACCGATGTGCGGAAGATGTCTTACTAACTGGTAGGATTCGTGCAAGTAGTCAAACTGCATGTACATCCGTATGGAATCGTACGAGTGATTATTTGAAACAGTGAGTTTCGATTGAATAAAAGGTAGTCTTTTTCGAAGTGGTGGAAAGCCATCGACATATGTGACGATTTTAAACGCTCGTCGTGGCAGTAAGTGTTTTCTTGTCTTCTGCGTTCGAAATTGAAAATCGCTAAAATTTGCTCTCCAAATCATTTCGCCGTGACAAGCGTTTGCGTGGCATCGTTCATGGCTGATATGTTTTTACCTGAGAACGTTTTTTTTTCAATCAGTTTTACATGATTAGTTCATATGCCAAAACCATGGATGAAAAACTGGCAAAATTCTCGAGATGCACAGTGTAAACAGAATTCTTACGACAAGTTGCCAGCACCATTTTTATTTTGCAGCTGACTAATTGTTCTTCTCAACTAATAACTAAATATAAGTTGACTATGTATTGGGTGAACGTCACACTCTTACAAATATCTTGGACTGATTAGTAAGTACATAAGTAAAAACCAATCGATTACTTAAACATAGTCACTTTGCTTTTAACCTGCTATGGTCCTATATGCGAGTCAGGTCTTTGTCATGATGAAGAATGGACTGGCAACCTCAAGTAGGTTTCTGGCAAAGAACACCATGCAGGGGCCGCTCCGTAGTCGCATGGATTATCATTCCACTTCCCGTCATTGCCTCCTCCTTTTTACATTTGGGCACAAGTTTCGTTCCCTCCAAAATTGTTTAGTGGTGTGCCATCAACCCAGTAAAAAGTCGAGCCAGCCCTCTGCTCAAGACCAAGCCACACGCCCTGATTTGTTATCGACTGATGCTTCTTCAACATGTCAAAAATTAAGTCCCTTTCATTGGCTGACCTGATAATAGGGAGGTGTGCTCCCAAACTCTGGCATTTTTGTCGAGCATCGCTCATTTTCGTGGTTCGGGTAGGGTCGAGGCAGTAACAAGATACTCCATTAGTAACCCAGCCAGCTGGACAACCTGAGTGAGTTAGAATATGAATATATATTTTCTAAGGAAACACACATCTCTTTTTAATTTTGAAGACATATTTCGGCAGTTACAACTGCCATGGTCAGTTAAGAAATCAAGTTCAGAACTGACTTTGAAATAAATAAGAAAACACTAAATTAGAATTGCTTATGATAAAAGTAACATAAACAATAAAGAAAAAGAATGCGTGATAACGTAAGAACTCTACGGAGAGTTTCAAATTAACTTGTTTGAGCTGTTGATTTAAAATGAGCTTGTCCCAGTGGATGTGCAACGATTCCTTTATCTTGAGCTAAAAATTAGTAGTAGCATGATGTGTCATGCTAAAACAGTTGAAAACTCGCTGCTAAGCATTGTATCAAAAGTGGCTGTAAACGGCCCTTCACTAGGCGGACCCAATTAATGCTACATTAGGTTGAACTTCGAAGATGCACGCTGCCTTGAATTTAGTGCTTAAAACCAACGGAAGATGTAGTCTTTCATTAATTTCTTCGTAGTAAGGTACAATAAACAGCCTTAAGTTTGTTAAAACTTAACTGAGGATGCCTGATGCTCTGCGAACAGGATGACCCTGGCAGTACCCTACCTAAGCTCTCTTAACGCAGGTTTCCTTGTAACGTTCGCATAGTTCATACTTTCCACAGTACTGTTTAGGTAGTTATTTTAACTCCATCGTTCAAAATGATCACTTTTTGTGGGTTATTTTAACCCTATTTAGGTCTGGAAGTGGGCGGAGGGGACTGCTCCCCACGGACTTTTTTTATGTGCAACCTAAAGCCGCCAAAATTTCTCCAGGAACAATTTGGTGTAGCAATTCATATTCATCAAATTTGACGTTACCATTGCAATTACATTTTGACAGGCAGATTTTTACAGAATTTTGAAATTAAGAAAATGGAAAAATTTTTGAAAGTGGCTTTTCCATTTTTAGACCCGTTTAATCAGTATTTTATCATTGATTTTGGTCAACTTCTGAGGTTTTGGGGAAAAATCATATCAATAAATCCATCATTTGGCGGATCCTAGATGGCCATTGTATGAAAACGACATAAATTTTTACGTCATATGACGTAATCAGTCCATGTTGCAAACCTCAAAAAAGACTTTTTTGGACATACTCTCTGCCCTCTAAGTTTCGCTAAAAAATTCTCGGAGCTGCTTCCAGTAGACCGAAAAAGCCCATTCGAAAAGGGTTAAAACATGAACCAAATTAGTGTGGAAATAACACCAATTATTTTCATATTTTAAAATCAATGAGTCTTATAATCATTATGTGCATTTTATAATCAATCAGTTTGATAATCATCATTAATTAAGAAATCCACATACCTGGGCAGTCGCCATTATTGCATTCTTCAGTTTCCTTGTCAGGTCCCAGTTCCGCGCAGTCTTTTCCTTCAGCATTTGGAGGGGGATCGGTGCAAGAGCGGCTGCGATTTCGAAGACCATCTCCACAGGTTGTAGAGCACTGGGACCAAGAACTCCATTTCGAATAACCACCGTCGATCACTTCAATGAAACAAAGTCACGATATCAATCCATGAAAAAAAAACTTTAGTCTACACTGTAATCCATCCAAGCATACAGGCGAGCGAGCAGTCATCGGACTGCTCAAAATGGCAAAAAAAAAAAATGATAAGTAAATAAAATGTCAAGATTTGAATTCTACTTACATTTTGTGCAGGTTTTTCCATCACCAGAGAATCCAGCCTTACATATGCATTGCGCATTGACGTCACAACGCCCAGACTCTGACTCTACATGTAAAAGAAACAGAGAGACCGACTTATCGGGGAGCGAAAGTTTTCTGCAATTTTTTTTTTTGACTTAATATAATCTGATATCTGACACGCATATTCTTGTGTGCTTTCAGCTTTACGTTCAAAAGAACTTTTTTCCATTTTTGTTGTTCTTAGTTTTCAACACCTTTTGAGTTAATTTCGTTGGGAAAACCGAGATGGTAGATGGTCACACTTTGATAGTTGGGCAGCTCTCAGATCCTGTTTTCTCCCCCCTCCCCAACCCTTCTCAGTTAAGTTCCTACCCAAAGGGGTCATTTAAAATATATCCAAATACCTTTCAATTGACTCCGGAGGATTTCTACTTCTTTAACCAGGCTTTCCTTTTCTTTAGTCAGCGATTTAATTTGACGCCGAAATTCTAAAAGAAGAAAAGATTAAAGTTATCATTAATATATAGATTTAGCCAAGCCTAAAAGCGGAGCCGCGAACTGGTGTTCGTTTCTCAAAAATAGTCCTGAAACTTTTTGGTCTGAAATATATTTCGGGGCTTTTTTTGTCTCGTTCGCTTTCGAAAAGTGTTTCTCAAAAAGCCTGAAAGTGTTCCGAATCGTCCTCCAATATTTTGGGGATCTGTTCTGTAAAACCAAGCACGGAAGGTCATTCTAGAGGCTGAGCACAGCTTGATTATTTTACTCACGAGCCGTCTTGCTTGGTCTTTGCAATGTTTCTATATCCTGCCATTGACTGTCAAGACTTGTCAAATCTCCTTTGATTATTGGCTGTTCGCTTGAATGAACTTGAAACGGCGCTCATTTACAAAAACAAAATAAAAATTATTCAAGTATTTAAATGAGTTATCTTCATCTCGTTCGGATGTTAACAAATAACATGAACTGCTACTAAATAAAAATATTAGTCTGGTCAAAAATTTATACTGACATTTCACCGGCATTTTACTGGGACTACCCGAAAGAAAGGATCTGGGGAGCTTCGAAGCACTTGTTATAAACTTATTCAGGAAGAAATGTCGCGTAGGTTTTAGCAGCCGCGAAAAAATTCAAGCACTTTGAGGAACACACATTACTTACCGGATAACATAGCTTTAAACTCAAAACTGCTCCGCTTATAGTTACTTAAGTAACCCTTATATTTCGTTCTTTAACTTGAGACCATCGAGATTGAAAACAAACAAACAAACACCGTCCAAACATTCTTAACTCTGTGACATAAGATTTGCGGCTGCAAATTGTCTGAAATTCGAGCGCTTTTAAAAATGCACAGAAGTGTTTTTGGAAGCTTTTCGGATATAATAGGTTTAAACCGACAACTGCTTCGCTTATAGTTTTTCAAATAACTGTTATATTTCATTCTCTAACTAGAGACCATCAAGATTCAAAACAAAGAAACGCCAAACACGCTTTAATTAAATAATGCCGGCATACGTTTTGCGGATGTGAAGTAAGCCTATATAAAGTTAGGCGCTTTGAGGAACGCACAAAACTGTTTTCGGAAGCTTTTGGAATAAAATAGCTGTAAACCGACAACTGCTTCGCTTAAAAGATCATTACTACTGAAAACGTCTAGGACAAGAAAATCGACAGTTGCACAAAGAGATGGACCGGACAGTCAAAATTTAAAGCAAAGCTTGTGCAGTTGTCTTGCGGCTGTGCTTAGACCTACTGTTATGAATAAACAAACACAAAATAATGGACAGAGAAATCATTTTTTCGAAAACCTGTAAGTTTATACTTAAATGCAATTCGCGTTACACTTCCAAAATCGTAGGTCGGTCCACGCGAGTGAAATAGGCTGAGCATGGCAAAATATTGAAGAATCTGTCACAAATCTGAGCGCGTTTTCTAATAATTTTTTAAAGTCAAAAGTAAATGATCATTTCAAAACGTAATTTCTTTCAACGTAATACTCGAAATCATGTACTGAGACCCTTTAAAAACTTCACTTACTCAGTTGTGTTTCAGAACAGGGCAAACTCTCCGCCGTGAAGAAAACAAAGCGATGAACTCCTTTGAATGCAGCTTTCGTAACTTGGACTTTTCGCCTTCTACCAGTATTCTTTTGAACTTTTTCTTTCCATTTATAGATATTACATGTTTTTTTTTTGTCAAGTATAAAACTTCAGTACTCTCGAGCAATCGTTAAATGCTAAAGAAGCTGAAGCTTTTAAGGAAACCTCTTTTTCAAAAGCGACGATGGTCATGCGATTTCCCGCCAAGAGAAACGCTGGTTGCCCAAAAGCACCGCGCGATTTCCCGCCAAGAAAAGATGGCACTCTCTACCCCCGTCGGGTTGTCTTGGGGCTTCCCTCTCCCTCCCACAAAGTCTGTGCGGACGGATGGATGTACGAACGTACGGACGGACGCTCACGTGACTATTACGTCAGAACCAAAATTTCTTGGATTGATAGTTTACCAAATTTCCTTAGCAACGGAGCTCCGCTGGCGGGCTTCGCCCGCAGGCTCCGCTACAATAAACAATTATTCCTATTATGTCTAAAATTGGCTAAACATTTCCATAGCAATAAACTGAATAAACTAGACAAGGCTGAAAAGGCTAAAATTGATGCAAAAAACTGCTTTAATATACTGTCATGGTAAAGTTGTTGCCATTTATCTTGCATTGAGTTGACTCCTAGTGATGATCCGTTTCTTGACGGAAGAGGACAAAGAGAGAAACTGTCTCGTTTTCTTTTGTTCTCCAATCATTTACCGACTTATTTTTGCTTACTTACTTTTGCAACGAGCGGCTACTGATGTCATGGCAAACATTATTAAAAGTACAATAGTGATAACACCTGCCGTCTTCATTATCAAGGACGCAGATATCAAGCCTATCAAAAGAAAACAGAACAATAAGCAAGTTAAAAATGTTAAATACTGCAATCAAATTCTAAAGCGTCCCTCTTCTTGTAAAAATATCCCCAATGCCATTTTTCTCTTGAAACATCGTCCCCGAGTTATCTTTAAGCTGTCCCTGAGAATTGATAAATGTTCTGGCAGTAAGCTCTCTTTCAGTGCTTATCAGCTATCGCTGGTGAATTCCCGATTGGCCCCAAAATTCCTGCCTGGCTGGGTTTTCTTTAAGCGTATTTGCAATGTTTTAGTCCATTTTCATCCCATTTTAACAACAACAACAACAACAGCAACAAAGCAGCAAATATTTTCCAGTAGTGCATTGCGTCAACCGATGGTTTGACTGGCAACGATTTATTCCGCGTTCAATTGGCAAATGACTTTGTTACTTTACGTTCGCCAGACTCACTGAGTCAGACACTTTTACAATTACTTGCGACTGATGTCATGGACATCACGAAAAGTGCAATCATGGTAGAAGTGATTGTCTATAAACCTCTTTCCTCCAGATAAAAAGCCTAGTATGATTTTTGCACCCAACTAGAAGCAACTTCTTAAAAGGCTTTTGTCTTTTGTAGTTATTTTACACAAATCGTCATAAAAGACGAAGAGAGAGAGTTGAGTGGTTAAAACAGTTGGCTGCAAAAATAACAGTGGCAAGACAAAATGTGACAAATTACTCTGCAGCTTGAGTTGGGTGCTGTCCTGCCCATCCACGGACTAGAGGATAAAATAATTGCATGGTTCGCTGACAAAAACCACGAAATTTGGGTGAGCATTGTCGACTTTCTGAGTTTTGAAGGTGTAAGTTAAGAACTGCATTAAATGCAAGATTTAAACTGCAATGTAAACTTTACGGATGAAATTTACCTGCGTTTAGGAGGTTATGGATTTGGATTTATTGTTGAGTTTTCCTTGGAATTGGCGATTTAACAAATGTAATTTGTTAATTATCAAAATGGCGATGGTTGGACGCCCGTCGGTGCACACTGTGGAATTTTCCCTGTGTAGACTCGGCTTGAGAATATAGAATGCAGTTAAGTTAACCCATGCACATTGTTCGATAAGAGTAGTGCTAGGAGTTCCCCGTGTCGTGGTCTTATCTCTATGCGTAAGCGCGTGTGTTTCAGAGGTAGTTTAAGAGATATGCCTGAAATGCCTTTAGTAAATTGCTACAACATGGCTGATATGATATGATCGGATATGATATAATATTACTAAAATCATGATATTTAGCTTAGATCAGTGTTTACCTGCTTTACTGCAGTCTCTGATGTGGCTGGGGCGGTGGTGTGGTTAAATGATGGCAAAACGTATCTGGAAAAGTGGCTTATCTTGGATAGAGATAACCTATCGGAAAGCTAGCTTTAGGAGCACTCAGGCTCGTTCTTCAATTACTTTACTTTCATAATTAACTTTTCACTGGCGTAAACTTTTTTGGCCCGGTTGTACGCCACTCAAACTCCGATCGCCCGCGAATACAGTTCGAATGCTACGAACAAAGCTTCCTACCATATGTGCCGCAATAAGGACCTGGCTATGCTTTACAAGCAGTCTACGTCTGCGATATGGTGTAGACATCAGAACGTTTTGGTCTAGATTAGGGTTTCATTTATGGGGAAAGTGATCAGTGGTATGACGGATTTAGTCTAGAATAGGTGCTCTTACGTCGCGAGTCTGGCATATGGTAGGGATTTTTGGTGTCTAGTCGAGAACGGGGTTACAAAATGCAGCTTAGCATGGGCTGTAAGGGTTGCAGAGTCCCAATAGCACACCCTCACCAACAAATTCAAAGAGTATACCCTGGGGCACGCTACCCGTAACAAACCTGCAAACATTCGCTTAAACGGAAAGTTCCGGTATAAAAGGACAAGCGCCTCCCCATTCCACCCCTCAGTTACATTCTGGAATAGGCGGACGAACACGATTAGAACTTTAAGGAGTCGTATTCCCGGGGTGTGTGGAGGGTACTTGACCCATGCTTGGGTGCACAGTAATTTTCAAAGAGTTATTTTAACTCCAAAAGTGGAGTTAAAATTTTAGGTTAAAAATAACCCCTTTTTTGGGGGTTATTTTAAATCCTTAATTTAACTCCAATTTTGGGGTTATAATAACTCCAGTGGGGGAGTCACTTTAACTCGATAAAAGGAGTTATTTAAACTCCATATGGGAGTTACTATAACTCCAAAAGTGGAGTAAAAACTTTAGCTGAAAAATAACTCCTTTTTTGGGGTCATTTTAATTCCCAAATTTAACTCCAATTTCGGAGTTATAATAGCTCCAACGAGAGAGTCACTTCACTCTACTCCATCAAAGACTAGGGTTATTTTAACTCTGCTCCATCAAAGACTAGAGTTATTTTAACTCCATAATCAGAGTTTTAGTTACTCGGAAATCAGAGTAAAATTAACCCCGGTACATTCACCCTATTAGTTCTTAGATATAAAGCAACATCACACAAATTGACTGTCCCTATAAAAGGTACAACATTTTTAATTCAATCCTATTTCATTTTCTTATATGAACAATAGTTTCTTACAGAATTTGAATTAACAGTAACATTAAATAAATGTAATTTCTAAGACACTATAATCACATATGTATATAATTATATAAAATGAAAATAAAGCATGTACAATTACGAATAAATAAACCATGATTTCAAAATATATATTAAAAATTGTCTTAAAATTTTTCTGTATATTTCCAAAAAATCTCATAAATGTAGCTGTTCTTCAATATGACTACCTCCATCTGCATGCATCCATGGAGCATAAAAAGAACTTTATAATTAAGGCTGAATCGTTAAATGTGAAATATCCTTTAGGAAGACTGACGTCCTATAGAACCTCTGATTATTCAATCTACAGAAAATACATGGTTAAATAAAACCTTTTCAAATTGTTTCAAATTTTGACTGAAAAACCGGAAGAACTCTGGTGAAGCCCTAATGAACAATCTTCCCAGGTACAAAAGTCAAAACTTTATGAATTCGAATTTGAAGAAAGTCGGAATTCAAATGACAATATAGGAAAATCCAACAACTCTATCTTTTGTTTAAAATTATAACTGGCTTAAAATTCAATTTTCTTAAATTATTATCTGGAACAGGAACAACAAATTTCTTTTGTGTGCTTTAAAAACATTTTAAACTTTTTTCCTCTTAAGGAGCATTGAGGGTTTTAAGTCAATATATATACCCGTATACACCTAATTGCAATAATTTTGTCATAGAACAATGAAAAAAAGAGAACAGAACGAAGCCAAACAGGAATTCATTAGCCATGGAAATTACATTGTCAGATATGTATCAATGGAGTTGAAAAGACAACAGTATTGCAATTAGATTGCAAAGCTAAAATGAAAATAAAGAAAATACAAGTGATTTACAATTAAAACATGATTTTCCAATATATATTAAAAATTCTCGTAACTTTTTCTGTATTTTATATTTCGAATAAACCTCAAAAATTAATGTGATTGTTCTTCAATATCACTACTTTCAGCTGCATGTATGCAGGCATGAATGGAGCATAAAGAACGTTATAAGTAAGGCTGCAACAAACAGGATACAATAATTTTTAAAACGTGTCTCCAGAAACACCAATGTGCTTTATCACCTCCAATTATAAAGTTGCAATGTCTGTAAGAGCGGTCCACTGCATTTCGGGTCAGAAAAAAGCTTTCCCTCAAACTTTTCCCAGCAAACCATCTTAGGTCACACGTAATTGTCGTCATTATTGCTGCTGTAATCGTTTGGCAAATGATGGGAATGGAAGACAAGTTGTTCTTTATTCGTCTGCACTGGGTATGGGTGTAAATTTCCCTGATGTCCCGGGCCTGATGTGCGCTACGCGGTTCACCTTGGGCCAGCTAGAACCATAGTGGACCATGTACAACAAGTTGGTAGAGCTCGTCGAGACGGAAATCAGGCATACAATGTCAGTGGTCATATCAAGTGGACAGAAACTTGTCCAGTGTGAAACTGACATAAAGAATTCTGTGATATCAACTGAGTGTCTGCAAAAATCACTTCTTCAACCACTTCATGTCCAAGTTAAAAGTGTAATACCACTACACAACTGTTGTACCAACTGCAAAGCCTTGTGTAACTACCAAGGAAATGAATGCCACTCTGAGGAACTGCCATTCACACCAGTCATAAAGGACAACCAAGCGAGAGAATCCGGAGTTGTCTCAAAGGAGGATGAGGAGGTTCTGGAAGAGGCACTGAAAGAGTACCAATTGTTCTTAAACAGTGGGACAGCTACTCTATTAGAAACTACTCATGCTTTGATTCGAAAAGTTGTCTCAAATGCCGCAAAGATTTACACTTTGGAAGATATTTTGTGCACTCCCCCTGTTTTTTCTACTGCGCATGCTCGTTTTATATTGCGTGTCTTTCAAGATATATCTGGAGACATTGAAGGTGAAAATGAACTTGTTGGTCTCATGGAAAGTGCAATGTGTGGTTTTGACATAATGTGAAACAATGACTATCTTTTAAATTATTTCGACAATTCAGACAGTGACAGTGAGAATCCGGAAGTGTCATTTTTTCACTACACTCACGTATCAACGCGGCAGGCGATTTTCGCGCGCGTCACGTAACAATTCGCGCTCGCTCACTTGTTCGTTTAGTTCGACTATCCCTGAACGGAAACAGAGACTGCTCGTGGTCTAGGTGCTAACCTTCCCTGAATTTCAAGTAAAAAACGACTGGTCTGCAATCTACTGTCTCAAATTATTTATTAAATATAAAATTGAAGACATGATGACTAAATCAGGGGAAGTACGATTCCTGTTTCTCAAATCGCATAGACTTTATTTCATTTGATCGCAATAGTTTTTCTTTTTCATGAGGTTATTGCAAATAGGCTAGTCAGGGGCTACTATTTTGCTCTTCATCACTTTTGACGCAGCTATATGTTTTTGTTATAGGCCGAAGAGAAAAGGGTTGCTCGTTTTCCCTATCATAATTTACTCTTACACTTGATTTTTTCCTTGCGGTTAATTATATGTTTAGTTGCTGCTTATCATTTCCCATAACCGTGAGCTCTGCTCGGCTTTTTTGTGGGGCTTCAGCCACAGTCTGTGCTTGTGAATTTTTTTGTCGCCCACTTTAGCTCAAGTCATTATTCCGATTACTTTTATCACCGTTTGCTATTAATGTTACCATTGAATATTAATGTATGAAAATCATATATTTGAACTGCGGATAAAGATAGAATTATGTGTAGATCATAGCAGTGATGGTGTTTCAACCTAAGCGGTTGAAAAGAAGAAGCCAGTGAAAGAAAGAAAGAAAGAAAGAAAGAAAGAAAGAAACCAGTGAAAGAGAGAAAAGAAAGCAGTGAAGGTGTTTCAACCTAAGCGGTTGAAAAGAAGAAACCTGAAAAAGACACCTTCACTGCGATGATCTACACATAATTCTATTTTTATCCGCAGTTCAAATGTATGATTTTCGTATATTAATATTCATTCATTCTCCATCTACGGGATAAATACGAACTCTCAATTGACCAGCTCCCAGTTGGCTTGATAGCTCAGTTGGTTAGAGTGCAGTGCACCAGCATCGCAGAGGACATGGGTTCGAATCCCGTTCAAGCCTGAATTTTTCAGGTGTCTTCTTTTCAACCGCTTAGGTTGAAACACCTTCACTGCGATGGTCTACACATAATTTTATATCTGTATCCGCAGTTCAAATATATGATTTTCATATATTAATATTCATTCATTCTCCATCTACGGGATAAATACGAACTCTCAATTGACCAGCTCCCAGATGGCTTGATAGCTCAGTTGGTTAGAGTGCTGCACCGGCATCGCAGAGATCATGTGTTCGAATCCCGTTCAAGCCTGAATTTTTTCAGGTTTCTTCTTTTCAACCGCTTAGGTTGAAACACCTTCACTGCGATGATCTACACATAATTCTATCTTTATCCGCAGTTCAAATATATGATTTTCATATATTAATATTCATTCATTCTCCATCTACGGGATAAATACGAACTCTCAATTGACCAGCTCCCAGTTGGCTTGATAGCTCAGTTGGTTAGAGTGCTGCACCGGCATCGCAGAGATCATGGGTTCGAATCCCGTTCAAGCCTGAATTTTTTCAGGTTTCTTTTTTTCAACCGCTTAGGTTGAAACACCTTCACTGCGATGATCTACACATAATTCTATCTTTATCCGCAGTTCAAATATATGATTTTCATATATTAATATTCATTCATTCATTCATAGAGTGCTGCACCGGCATCGCAGAGATCATGGGTTCGAATCCCGTTCAAGCCTGAATTTTTTCAGGTTTCTTCTTTTCAACCGCTTAGGTTGAAACACCTTCACTGCGATGATCTACACATAATTCTATCTTTATCCGTAGTTCAAATATATGATTTTCATATATTAATATTCATTCATTCTCCATCTACGGGATAAATACGAACTCTCAATTGACCAGCTCCCAGTTGGCTTGATAGCTCAGTTGGTTAGAGTGCTGCACCGGCATCGCAGAGATCATGGGTTCGACTGAATCCCGTTCAAGCCTGAATATTTTCAGGTTTCTTCTTTTCAACCGCTTAGGTTGAAACACCTTCACTGCGATGATCTACACATAATTCTTTCTTTATCCGCAGTTCAAATATATGATTTTCATATATTAATATTCATTCATTCTCCATCTACGGGATAAATACGAACTCTCAATTGACCAGCTCCCAGTTGGCTTGATAGCTCAGTTGGTTAGAGTGCTGCACCGGTATCGCAGAGGTCATGGGTTTGAATCCCGTTCAAGCCTGAATTTTTTCAGGTTTCGTCTTTTCAACCGCTTAGGTTGAAACACCTTCACTGCGATGATCTACACATAATTCAATGTTACCATTGATGCAACTAAACCTGCCACGTCCGTGGCCCAAATTCATCCAACACGGTTGTTTGATTTTTAGTTACGCGCTTTTCGACTACAGTTTAGAAGAAAGATTGGTATCGCATCGAGCTCGCCTCTAGTTTTAAGAGTGGCTATGAACTGCACCTGCCTCTTCGCGACTTGTTAAAGTTTATGAGGTGACCTGTGCAAGTCATATTTGGTTTCTGATTTCGTTGTCTTGAATTTCATTAAAACGTTTATTGTTCATTTGTATTTCAGCATATAAGTGATACGCGCTCTGATATGCTATTTAAACCAGCAATGCCATGCGCTATTCACATCATGGCAACGTGACACAAAAAACATACGTTTCTCACGGAATATAAATTGAAAATTTTGAGACTGCTTTGGTATAAACTGAAACAGTTAATCTTCCTATTGTCATTAGGGATGGATATTATCCACCACTAGTCAGATACATTTTGGGGGAATAATGTCTAAATATTGACGGCGTTGGTAGATAATATGCCTGGTATTCTCTGTGTTAAAGAGCCAGTGTCACCCAAAGTGCTTTGCGCCCCAAGGTACAATTTTCATATATGAAAAATCCGCCATTTTCTTGATTAGTTTGATTGTTGTGAAGTCTGATTTGTATCTTCTTCCATCGCTGCCGTTAGCGATCCGAAATCACTAGTGTGAATTTTGACTTAACATTTAAGTGCCGTCGTATCGATTTTGTTGCATATTTCCGAATTCTGAAGGGTTTTGGCGGTGGAAAAGGAGATCTTTAAATTGGATGCTTCGTAGGGTTCATGAAAGCGGAGGCGATGGCCGAGTCTTCCGCGCTCTGCCAAAGTTCTACGGCTGAAGGAGTCCGTCTATCAGTAGCGGAGAGAAAGAAAAACAACTGTGGGTTTCAGCAACAGTACTGACACTGCGTTCGCCGAAATAGTGCTACGTTCGTTGCCAGATGAAAACAGAAGGAACGTTAATTTACATCGTGGTCACAAAATAACAGTAGCTACTGGCCTGCTCCAAAATAATGCTTATGGTCATGAGCTTGTGGTGTTTTGCTTAGTTATTCCTGGTGTTCACTCTCTGTTTATAGTTTATGTTTACAAAAAGTGTAAGTAACTATTCTGGTTTTGCGATCGATGCGATCGATCTCGCGATCAATCGATCGGACTGTAATATATTCATGTACACGCATTGACTGCGAAGTCAGATCTTGAGTACTTTTCTCCAGTGACATCTAGCGATGAAGACGTCAATATTCTTGCTACTTGTTTTTGTTTTATTTTTATATCGAGTGGAAGTGGCTGCTCTGGTTTTACGTACATCGAGATCGATCGATCGATCAATCGATCGGTTGTTATAATAGCTCCATACGCGTTGACTACAAATTTAGATCTTGAGTTGTTTTCTCCAGTAACATCTAGCGATGAAGATATTTCTATTTTTAGAGGTTACTGTTGTACATATCAGCTCGCTGAAAGGTCAGTTTGCAAGGTATAATTTGCGAAAAGTCCGGCAAACGCGCCAGCCAAACGCAAAAAGCTGTTTCAAAACAAAAACACAAGCACGCAAAGCGCTTTGGGTGACATTGGCTCTTTAAGTTTTTTTATCTAAGGTTTCATAGTCGTTTTAAAATTGCAATAAGTGTGCAAAGTAAAATAAGTGTATAAAATACTATTAACTGAACGTAAAAACTGAATGCTCATTGTGTTTTCTTTAAACAACTGTTTAAACGAGACTGCTCGGTAATGGTCGTAGGAAACAAGAAAAAAAAACAGCCCTTTGAAAGTTGTTTACTATTAATTTACATGTAATAATTGTTTAGCAGTAAAAGAAAAAAGCCATTAAAGGGAACATGAAAATGAAAAACGACATGGAGCAGATTTTCATGTTCCATTTCACGTTCACCTTCTGTCTTATAATTTATTTCCACGTCCTCTCCTTTGCTCAAGACGAGAAAGTGGGCCTACTAAACGTTTTGCGTTCACTTATACTGGCGAGAAAAAACTGTATCTATTGCAAATCCATTAACTAAGTTGCAAACTGAACAAGCAGAATTGTTTTAATCGCTTAGACATCTAAACAAATTATTCTTATAATCCGATTAACGTAAATTCCAAATATATAGATACTCAGAGAAAGTGGAGATATTCTCAAAGTATTCCACAGCGGCAAAGTTAGCTGCAGCGGAAGAGTTAAAAACTTCATTCATGTCTTCTAGAAATCTTTTCATATAGCGATCAGAAGCCGAAATTACATTTCACAACAGTCAAACTCTTGTTGTAACAGTTAAACTCCGGTTTCAATAATAAAACTCCTTTTGTATGTCTCAAAGCATATGCATTTTTTTCTCACAGATGGAAACTGTTCCGTATATCAAAAACAATTTCTGTTTCAAAATTCAAATAATTTATATGCTAATGAGTTAAGGGCGAGTAATGTTTGTCACAAACGGCAGCTGCAGCACTGAAGTTGCATTCAAATTTGTATCGAAAAATAGATCAACATTAATGACAAGTTCACCATGTCGACTCAGTTCTGCAACCAAAGGTTAAAGGCAGACCTAAAACTTGCTCAAAATTACGGAAGCTTTATGTTTACCTTCTCTGGGTTAAACCTGGTGTTCTCTCTTTTGGCAATTCTTGGGAATCTTCTTGTTATTCGAGCCTTGTGGAAAACCTCATCAATATCCGCTACTTTAAAGAAGTTGTTCCTGAGCCTTGCTTTCTCGGATCTCGCTGTGGGATTGTTTCCGCAGCTAATATTAGGTGTTACCACAGCGTTGAAGGTGAAGAGGGTAGCAAATGGAAACGATAACCTTGAATTCTTATGTCCAATAGTTTTTAATGTGCAAAATTTCGCTTTTTTTCTTCTTGCTTGCGCATCGTTCCTGAATGTGATCGCCATTGCTGTCGATAGACTTCTCGCTGTTTCTCTCCATCTGCGATATCAAGAACTTGTCACTTCAAAACGTGTTGTAATAGCCTTGGTTTCTTTATGGTTAACAAGTGGCGTCGCTGCCTCCATATTCATTTTGCTTCCTGGGCACAATCAGTTGGTAGCTACGATTATTGAGATTGCTGGACTTCTCCTGACAGCTGTGGCGTATTTTCGTGTTTACAAAGTCGTAAGATATCATCAGAATCAAATACAAAGCCAACTTCAGCTGCCAAATGCCAAAGCAGTGGAGCTACACCGAGAAAGGAAGTCTGCTTTTAATTCTTTGTTTGTCTTTGTTGTTTTCTTAGCTTGTTATCTGCCAAATTTGTGCTTAGAATTGATGCTGCTAACTTACAGATTGCAACCACTTTTATTGATAGCCGAACAAATCACATTTTTCTTGGTTCTCCTCAATTCGTCGTTAAATCCTTTAGTTTACTGCTGGAGATATCGTGAGATTCGTGAAATCGTGAAAAGCACAGTTAAGATTCTATTTCGCATCAACTGAAAAACATGCAAAGAACATGTAAGAACGATATCTTGATACTGTTGAGTCATAATTATAAGTGAGTTAATCACATTTCCCGCTCAGAAACGGCGCTTCGATTTTAAGCATCATTTTGAATGATCTGTAAATAAAAAGCTAAAATGGGAAATGACCTTGCACACAAAACAAAACAAAACAAAAACAAAAAGAAAAGAAATAAAAATACTGGAAGAAGAAGAACACGAAAAGAGAAAAACAAAACGCATTTAAGGGTTCATTGTTAACCGGGCCATTGACTTTTACACAGGCTAAAATCGGCCTTAACGTACCACTTGAAACGTCATTATTTTAAACCAGAGGATACGTATCTGTCAATCAACTAGTGTAAATACAAACCCTGAAAAAAATAAACTCAAGGAAAGTATAAAGAATTCTTCATTTCAAGGGAATGATCAGAGAGTACTAGTGGCAGTTGGCAACGACGATGGATTTGTGGACTTGTACGACAGTCTGTTTCACAACATCATTCAAAAGGAACAGGTAAAACCTAGTTCATAGTGAAAATTGCTCTGGTATGTACGGGTTGTTGGTGTCCGTGAACAAAGAAATGAATTCAAGCGACATTTGGACGTCATCGATTGCCTTTACCACATGTCTTATTTATTGCATACTTCCTCAAGCTGTCCAGTTTGATACCACAAAATGAGAAAACATTTCTACCACGTTTGACATTAATTGCATTAATTGCATTTTTTCAATATTATCAGACACAAAAGGAGATCGCATTTTGGCTACAATGAAAGTTATAAAGTTACGGTTACTATATTTACCAAGTTTGGCACTAAATGGCTGCATAACTTCTAATCTGATGTTTATATGATTAAGGTATAGATAAACTTGCTTGCAAGTCCCTCAGTCTTGTAGAATTTCCTGGTATGATCAGGTTAGAATGATGCCTTGCAAGTGAGCTTTGTTCCTTCGACAAAGGGTAATGTATATCTGATAACATATATTAACAACAACTCATTAGGGGTGACTGAGTCTTTATTGCCTACGACCTTCGCGAAAGTCTTCATAATGAGGGACAAAAAAATCATAATTGCAAATAAATCTACTTGCTATAAAAACTCGCTTGATCGCTTGTTGTGTCTCAGTGAATGCGAATGTGACCCTAGTCACAGCTCGCTCAGTCACAATTCGCTATACAGTGGCTTGTTTTGAGTTACTCCAATGTTCAATTAATTGTGGGTAGTGTTATTCAATTCCTAAGAAATGGTCAGGTAAGAAATAGGGGGCATTATGGGTTGCCATCGATACAAACATGGCTTTTGGGTTCTTAGATTAATACTAAAAATTGTTATAGATGACATGGCCCCTTTAAACTACAGAGTTAATTCTATGATTCCTTAGTGGTATGAGCAGTGCTGAGTGGAGCACTGAACATTTCACGTGCCGTTCATATCTCTTATGCCACGTCGTACAATCTTAATAACCTATTACATGCTCACGTCTGGCCCCATAGCTCGTTTCGTAGGACGTCGGTGATCAAAATCTGGGTCATGGGTTTGATTCCCACTGTGGTCAAAGAAATTTTTGATAACCTTTGGTCCATATGTTCTTACCAGGGCAATTTTCTGTATGAAATGAGTAGGTTCTTTTCTGCACTTAAACAACAGAGTTAATGCTCTGATTTCTCTGCTCGTATCTAAGTGGAATCGTTCCTCTTGAGTACTTATACTTTTGCTTACAACAGGATGCTGCCAGAACACTGAGAAGGAAACCGGAATGGGGGCAGTATACTTTATACCCTAACCCTAACCTTAACCCGTTTCCGGTTCTCCGTCATGGCTAGATGTAAAAATCTGTTAATCAAGTTTGATTGTCGAGTCGACCTGTCGCGTATGACTTTTGTAGCGCGCGCTGCTTACGTCATTGAAAAACAAAACGTAAAAAAAACCTCACATTATTTTTCATCGCCTCTTGCTATGATTTTCACAAGATTTTAAATCATGTTTTAAAAATCCTTCGGCACTTTCTTATCCTGTAAGCGATAAACGTGAGCAAGTTGTAACTTTGCTTACACAAATGGTGTCGTAGGGTATTCGCCAGCATGTTGCATATAAATAAAGTTAACTTTAACTTTAACTTTAATACATTTTAAGTAAAAAATACAAAAACTGTTGTATTAAAACTGGGAAAAAAAAGAGATCACCACTAGTAATTTTAATTATTTATTAAAAATATATATACTCTAGACTGTAGAAATGGGATTTTAGATCACGTTGTACCGTCTAAATCGGCCCTGTGATGACCTTTTTTGTGCATGAAAAGACAAAAGATAAAAATTCAATATCTCGCTTACCTAAACCGTTTTTTTATGCGGGTATGATTTTATTCCGGAATTAATGAAATGTTTAAAGCTAAATGTCAAACTTCAAGCCATGAGTTATCGCACAACAATGGGTGGTATGACTGGTACCGACGTGAGACAAATATAGAACTGCAAGAGTGAATTCCGGCCTGAGGTAAACTCGCTAAGTTATGAAATCAAAAGTCGTCCCGGTGTCACGTGAACAGGCCCTGAATTAACTTGAAGAAAAATTGAGGTCACAGTGATTCATTGTGTGGCGTTAAAGGGCAATATTTTTACATGGGTGGGAAGATACAAAGACGGTAGGTTGGCCTGAATCACTTGCCTGTTGAAATATCTAAAAATGAATACTGTATGTACTGACCAAAACTTTAAGCCTTTAAAACTAACACAATGAAGCTTTCCAGGATTACATTTCGCGCAATGGTTTTTGTTGTGATATTAGAATTAACGATTTCTTGGCAAACTTAGCCAAGGAACTAATGATGATTCTATGGTCCGCGATTTGCATTTTGCACTGATGGGGATATGTTCAGGTATTGAGTGAAAGCAAATACAAGGTGATGATGACGACGACGACGACGACGACGACGACGACGATGATGATGATGATGATGATGATGAGGATGATGATGATGATAATAGTATTAATAAGTGCGAAAGGTTTTTATTTATACAAGGCACACAATTAGTAAAACGGTTCTCCACAAACGCTAATACAAAAAGTGGTGGTGAAATAAGATAATGATGTTTAGCTGCCTTGTGAACAATTTGCGTCTGCCTGTCAGTATTTATATGTCAATGCGTACGCTAAGCTGCACGTTCTTCAGGGCCTATTTTGAAATGGCCGTTGAAATTATGATCTTTGGTATATTTTAAAATACACAGATAATCAATCTTATAGAGAATAAAACTCGACGACAAAACCACCTGTCAGTAAAAACTGACAATGACATTCTCGACTTACACTGGAGGAACTAACACGTTTTCTTAGATGTTGCAGTTTAACTTAAAAGGAAGCCAAAATAAAAGAGGGTTGATCGAAATATCTTTGCATTTGCATGGGAGAAAAACATGTCATCTTTAAATATTGGAATAAAATATTCAAAATGTTAATTTAAACGCAAGGTGTTTCATAAATAGTCCAGGCTTAGCTGAAAGGCCTAATTAGTAAGGTGAAAAGAAGGATACGACAAATTGAAAACTACATCCAAATTAACATTATATAGTGCTAAACGCTGGATAACGACGTAAGATTAATTAATCAATGATACAGTAAATTTAACCAATATGCAGTAATTAATTGACCACGGTTGAATAGTTCCAAAAACTCCTGTTACGTCCTGTCAGGTAGTTAACGATTGCTATTATAGAACACCAACAATTAAAAACGTAACTTTGCGGTAAAAATAACCAGACTTTTGCAACTCCGTAGTCATTTCGTTATGGCTTGAAATTGTGTTTAAATAGAAACGGTGGTACCCTAAGAAATCCTCCAATCATAGACAAGAAAACCGATATCGCAACATGAATAATAGACCGAACAAAATACACTGTGTAGCACCTACCAAACCAAAAACGCTAAAAACTTTTCAAGCCCCTTTTGTGAGTTTAACAATATCGAATATTTAAGAAGAGCTTGTACCTAAAAGAGCTAAAGAGTGGACGATTTGAATAATTTTGTTTGCCATGGCCGCCAAATTTTGCAATCACAAGTTAGAAGAACTAACACGACTAGTTCGCATTCATGGAAATTTTATGTTGACTCTCTGCGTATTACACTTGATCCTTTCTCTCGTGGCAACTTCTGGAAATCTTCTTGTCATTCGCGCCCTGTGGAAAGCTTCATCTGTACCCAATAATTTAAAGAAGTTGTTCCTGAGCCTCGCTTGCTCAGATCTTACTGTAGGATTATTTGGTCAACTAACGTTTGGTGTTATCATCGCAGTGTTGTTGAAGATGGCAGCGAATGAAAGCTATGACTGTGACTTCCTGTGTCCAACAGTGTTAACGTTTTGTTACTTCTCTATGTCTCTTCTCGCTTGCGCGTCGTTCCTGAATGTCACTACCACTGCTGTTGATAGACTTCTGGCCGTTTTTCTACATCTCCGATATCAAGAACTTGTCACTTCAAAACGCGTTAGTTTAGCCTTGGTGGCTTTATGGTTCATATTAGCGGCGTTGCTGCCTTCATGTTCGTTTCCCTTCCTAGTCGTAATAGCATGGTAATTGCGATTATTGAACTAGTTGGACTTCTTTTGGCAACTGTGGCATATTTTCGAATTTACAAGGCTGTGCAATATCATCGAAATCAAATACAAAGTCAAGTAGAACTACCACATCAAGAGACGAATCTTATTAGAGAAAAGAAGTCCGCCTTCAATGCTTTGGTGATCTATGTTGTTTTCGTAGCCTGTTATCTTCCAAATTTGTGCACAGAAATGTTGATAAATGGCAGTTTGCAAATTCCCTATCTGGTAGCTTTACAAGTTTCGCTATTCCTGGTTTTACTTAATTCTTCCTTAAACCCAGTGGTGTACTGTACTGTTGGCGATATCGTGAGATTCGCGAAGTTACGAAAAAGACAGCGAAGAAGATATTTTGCGTTGGCGATACATGAGATGGTAAAAAAAAAGGTTCCGTTCTTTATCTCTTAGTATGAGCATAACATTTTCAGTATCCCGGTGATAATTGAGGAAACTGTATTTAGCAGGTGGTTTAATTATTTTGTAATGAATGTAAGTGTTAGATAAAACAAGGAACTGTGAAGCTGCGTCGATGACGAAGTGAACACAAAGCATTTGGATTCATCAACTGAAAGAGTTAATAACGGAAATTGGCCATCTTAAAGAAATACAAATGCTGACGTTTCGTTTATAAATTCTAAGAAAAAAACTGAATAAAAAAAATAAAAAAACAGCATCAACAACAAAAACGCTCCATGAATATTCTGAGCGGCTGAAATTAATATGCTTCACCAGTAGAACATGTTCGATTCGCTAAATGTATATTTTAATGGGGTAAATAATACCTGTCTTAACGTAAGATGGTTTACCTATACAATAAAGCATGTATGGGAATGGAGTCTCTCATCTTTTAGTCCTCTCTCTCTCTTGGTTGTAAGTGCTAAACCTGAAAGTAAAATAAACAGAGTCATTGCCTTCTCCATTAAACGTACTGAGTGAAACGGTGATTGGCTGCTGATAGCCTGACTAATTACGCAGGGCTAAATTGATATCAAAGAAGAAAAACAGTTAAAGTGATAACTGGGAATTTTGATGACTGGTATCAAATCATTTTTCATGGATTGCAAAACACCGCCTTATAACATAGAGAGCTAAATTTCTGAATACTGATTAGTTGAGACCGAGAAGACGACATTACTGACTTGTGGTTGGCCAAACGGGAAAACTAGTCGAATTTGATTGGTGAGTTCAAGAGTGCTGAGCGCGAGAGTGTTGGTTTCCTTCATAATGTATTAAACTTCGTAGTGGTGATTTCAAAACTGTTACTGATTTCGGCTGCTAGTTTATTTTGACTTCACCAAAAGTAACACATCGAGCTGCGTCATAAGCTTACTCATGTCTGCTAAGGACAAACCAATTGTAAGCAAAAAATTGACAATCAGACCCTCCACTTTACTATGAACCAGTCTTAGCAATATGCCACTACATGTGATGTATCACTCTGTAATATATGTCACTTCGCAATTTGTCTCTGTATGTCGCACACACACAAAAAAATTCAATTCCAATATCTAAGAAGTAGACTTGATGAAAAGCTGTATTTGTGTGCAGCAAACTATCAGTTTAGGCCTACCTACAGGAAACTCCGTATGGCTCATTTATGAGCGGACATGGAAAGGGGAAATATAATATAAATCAGTTTTTTTTTTAGAAAGTTACAGTTTATTTGGCTTTCCAAATGTCGTACTTTAATAACACTTTTATATTACTAGAAACAAAACTATTGGATTGCAAAAGTGCAAATAATACGGCATGCAGATTTTTTGAATACAGTGCAGTGCAGGTTAAATATTCACAAAGAATAAAGGCAGGCAAATAACATCCTGCAAATGCAGTCGGACCTCCACTAACGGCCACCGCTCTACAACAGCCACCTCTCCAAAACGGCCAAACCAACCGCGAGAAGCAACTTCACTGGTTCGCGACAGAAAGGGAATTTAAAAATAGTGGCACTTAATGGTAGCTCACTTAAGGTCGGCACACTCGAGGGGACTTGTCCCTGCGACTGGTCCCTGCGAGTGATCCCCTGTAGTGTGTACACGAAGGAAATAGTTGCGGGGACAAGTCCCTTGAAAAAAATAAATTTAAGGCGCTTTAACTGAAATTCGCGGAAATGTGGAGACGAAAAATAAAGCGATCCTCAACTGTGAAACCGAATTTACTAGATTAACCTCAAAACATTAAGATAAATCAACTACAAGCCAGTTCATACCTCGTGTGGTCTATCAGTGTTTGTTATTTGCAATTTCGATAAAGTTTTTTCTCCAGTGTCCTATATTGCTGGTACAGAAGCGTAAAAAGACAGTTATTCGACCAAGACTCCCAATACGGACAAGGTCAACTGGAAAAAAGTAAAAGATCCGATGAAATTTTTTCATTTGGTCGCAGGGACTTGTCCCACTAACAGTACACGCGAAGGGACCAAGCACAGTTTGTGGGTCGACTAGTCCCCGGGACTGGTCCCACGAATTCAAACAAGTTTAAATTCGTGGGACTAGTCGCAGGGACCAAATTTTGGTCCCTGGAACTAAATTTTTTGACTAAAATGGGTAGTACACACGAAGGGACTTGGTCCCCGGGACTAGTCGCGGGGACCAGTCCCCTCGTGTGTGCCGACCTTTATAGTCGGCCCGTCTTATGTGGAAGTACTTTAAAATCGAAAGACTGGTCAATCTCAAATGCTAAGTTTAACATGGTCACGCAGGGTCTGCACTTCTCATTTTTCTCAACTATTCATAACATGACCCTGTCGTATGCTGGTGGCGATATCACGAGATTCGCAAATTATGAAAAACACTATAATGACCCTGGGGCATAAAATGGGAAGAGGATGCGCGTTCAAATTCTTCTTTAAAACATAATATATTTTAGCGATAATTACAAACTTGTTTTCGGCAGCTAGTTTTCAAACATACTTAAACAGTCGTCGGTAGTTTGTCTTCATCGTTAGGTTTGTTGTCACTATTAGGTTGTAAAAGTGTAGAAAATATGGCATGCAGAGTTTTTCATTAAAAAAGCAGCTGAAATACTGACAGGTTAAATATTCACAATGATAAAAGGCAGAAAAATAACAGCCTGCAAACAGCTTGTAGTTGACCTCTTTATGTGGACTTAACTGAAAATTGAAAAAACTTGTAACATGGTCGCGGAGGTCTGCACTCGCAGGTTGGAGCAACTAGTACAACTAGTTCGCCCTTTGTTAGCATTTTGTGTGTTAAACTTGATCTTTGATCTTCTCTTTCGTGGCAACTCTTGGAAATATTCTTGTAATTCGCGCTTCGTGGAAAGCCTCATCGATACCTGCTACCATTAAGCAGTTGTTTCTGAGTCTCGCTTTCTCAGATCTTGCCGTGAGATTGTTTGCACAACTGATGTATGGAGCAATCATCGCTGTGATGCTGGAGATGACAGCAACTGGAAACTACCACTTTGACATGCTCTGTCCAACAATTATAATTGCCTGCTATTTTTTCGTATTTCTTCTCGCCGGTGCATCTTTCCAAAATATAACCGCCATTGCTGTCGACAGACTTCTTGCTGTTTCTCTCTACCTGCCGTATCGAGAACTTGTCACTTCAAAACGTGTTGTAATAGCCTTGGAGATTTTGTGGTTAACAAGTGGTGTTACTGCCTCCATCTTTATTCAATTTCCCAGCAATAATAACATGTTAGCTGCTATTATTGAACTTGTCGGACTGCTCTTGACATCTGTAGCATATATTCGTATCTACAGAGTTGTAAGATATCATCAGAATCAGATACACTGTCTTAACTTTCTGGTAATTTTTGAATTTGAGCGTTTTTGCGAAAATCTTAAGAACGGCTCGATGGATTTTTTTTAAAACATTAAACACGCGTGCTTGACGATGTGTCCAATTTTAGTATCGAGTCTTATTAACATTGATTCACTGGAACACTTTTAGATTTAACGTTAAAGAGGACGTATGAACCGACGGAAAAGCTTGCATTACATATTCACATTTGGCAAATAAATGCTAATATATTCAAAGTAATGCACAAAGCATTCCTCCGTGATTTCTACTTTTCGTTGTAATCTACAGTGCAACAAAGAACAAAGAAACCAGATAAAAATCACGAAGCAATGAATTACACATTACTTTGAATATATAAGCATTTACTTGCCAACTGTGAATTTGTAACGCAACCTTTTCCGTCGGTTCATACGTCCTTTTTAGCGTTAAATCTAAACGTGTTCCAGTGAGTCAATGTTAATAAGACTCGATACTAAAATTGGTCACATCGTCAAGCACGCGTGTTTAATGTTTTAAAAAAATCCATCGAGCCGTTCTTAAGATTTTCGCAAAAGTGCTCAAATTCAAAAATTACGACAAAATTATTACACGAATGATCTTCGCAAAACAATTCGTTCTCGAGATCGCGAACACTAGTTCCAACAAAACGTTCTAGGCGTAGAATAGTAAGTAAAAGACACATTTTGAAAGTATTTTCGAGCCATTTTATCAAAGCATTGATTATTTTTCGGTGCCTTTACTATTACTAGGCAAAAACTAAGGATGAAAATGTTTTTGCGATCTACTTCGAAACAAACATACAGATTTTTTTTGTTCTTGTATATTTTGTTTGCCATACACCACAGTTTAAGATGTTGGTGTTTGCTTTTCCAAGCGAAGTGTGGATCGCGCAAAATTTCAATTTTAATGTTTTCGAGAATTTTTGTTTATCGTTGTCATGGAAATATCGATTTTCACAAAATGTAAACTGCGCTAAAGTTCAATCCAAAACCAAAATGTACTGCAAATTTCACGTTGATTCGACAAGATAAAGACTGTCTAAGAGCCGATTTTAAAAGTGAGGTATGGTCCCAAAAAAACTGTATCGAAACACCTTAAAAAGGCGAACTTTCATTGTTTCTTGCCTTAAAATGTAAATTAGCCAAAACAAAACCTTACCTCAGGCTGTAATTCTAAAAAAAATAATTAGCTTCCAACCTGTTATTTGTCGTGGAGGTTCGCTGAGACCGTTGTAAGGTGAGGTATTCTGTCTTCATTTAAACTGAGTAGGAGAACAGACTAACAATAAACGAATGAATTAATAAATAGATAAACATCATTGTTGGTGTGAAGTCATTGTTGGAGCTCGTTCACGTATGATTACAAAGAATTAGCCAGGAGAGGGCTTGTAATTGACGATTTTGTTCCTGGCAGAAATCTCTTTTTTTTTTTTAATTTTCTAAGGACAATATGCAGAGTTGTACGCTTAAAGTAGAAAGCCAAGAGTCTAGGCCCCAGGTTCCTAAAAAAGCTCACTAGCCCAACAAGCTCACAAGCCAAACAAGCGAGGGTTAAATCACAAAATGAACGTAACATTTCTTGTTTCTTTATTAGTTTTCCCCCGATTAGAGGGTTATTCGACCTCGTGGCGCTATCTAGATTAAATTTAACCTCCGGCTTACCCCTCTCGGTTGCTCATTTCCAACCGAATTAAATTCTGAGTTGAATAAATATACCTTACTTGCAATTAAAAGCTTTGCTCTTCCACTTCATTGTCTATGTTATTTTATTCAAAATAGCCACCGCCTGGGTAGCTCAGGTGGTAGGGCGTTAGCTCCTAGGTTCGAATCCCGGCCGGACCATCAAACAGGGTCTTAAAATAATTGGCGATCATGCTGACTGTGCTCCACACCTTTCCAGGTCTAACTCTTGGCAAGTCTTTGCCGTTTTTTGACAATTATCGATTTAGCCAAGCCTAAAAGCGGACCTTCACATCTCTCTTTCATGCTTATTGGCCCATAAATATTTAAGTTGTGCAGTTATTCGCCAAAAGGTCAAAAACAACAAGGGAGATCATGCAGACCGCTGATAAAACAGTGAGTTGACTTATTTTACTGCAAAGAGAAGACTTCAGCACGACTTTCACCAACAGCTCTTGTTGTAGCATTCTTTTGAAAACTTATTAAGTTCAAAAATATTACTTGTAAACTGTAGTTGCTCTCGACAGACTTTTCAATGCAAATAACCAATTCTCACTGATTCCAATGTATCCCTTTGGCTGTCTAGTTCTGTCCACCATAAAACATTTCTCGAAATCAATTTTGCTAAAATAAAATAATATTGTCCCGGCATCAAACAGTTTACCGACAAAAATTACCCAAAAAAATTTTCGGAAACTTTCAAGCACACGTTTAATTATCAAGAGAAGTTTTTCGCCCTCGAAGTACTATTCGGGCGCTTTCAAAAACACACCCTGAACTAATCTTGGGAAGTTTTTAGAATCTCATTTTAGGCAAAATAGACTTAAACCGAGAAATGCTTCGCTTATAGTTACTGAAATAAATATTTCATTTCGATCTGTTACGTAAGACACAGTCAGAAATGGCTTAGAGCTTAAACTGAAACCGCGATTCTAAGTTTAGGCGCTAAATTGGGGCAGAAATGTCATTCACTTCAAATGAAAAAACTAAAAAATATAACAATATAAAGAAGATAAAATACTCCAAAACTGAAAACGCGAAATAGAGCTTTACGCTAAGACTATAAACTTAACATTAACGACAGAGCGGCTCTTCAGTTGTTGAATACTAAACAACGAATTAGTCAAAACAACACAATGTGCAGTGCCGAAGAAAAACAACCTAGATTGAAGTCTAGAATAGTCAGGATTTCTAATTTTAGAACAAAATACACTGGTTTAGCAAAAAGAATTGTTCAAAGGAAAATAATGGAGATTACGCACTAAACTTCAAAAGGAGATTTAGCTTAAGCCTACATATCAGATTTCTTATTATTTAATGAAAACCCTTGAATAAACAAACACAGAAAAAAGCACCACATAACACACAGCTCTTAACAACGTGTAATTTCATTGGACCTTGATATCACATAGCTCTTTTGTTTTCAGGGCTAGGGTCCAATGTTTTGCTGTTTGTTCTATTGTTTTCTCAGGAAATCAGAGAAGTTTAAAAGGACAAGAAACCTTCACAAGCATGAAATGTCATGCACTTAAGAAGCACTTGTTTGCCTAGGAAAAAAATGCATTCAATTTTCCCCTCGAGTGAAGTTACGCCCAAGCAAACGGGAACTACAAGGTAATTTCATAGAAAAATCTACAAGATAATTTCTTACAAAAGAAGTACTTGAAAATCTAAACGAAAGTCGCCATGTTCTTTTCAGATTTCCTTTGCTTTGAAAAAACAAGTATGTCCTCAAACAAGGGTTTCTCGCCTTCTTGCTCCCCAATATCTTATGTATGCGCTATCGAGATTAAAGCAACGCTTCAGGTCTTTTCCTCTTCATGCTGAGCTGTTACCGGTCGGCGACACATGCAGACTGCAGACTTGCAGACTTGCAGACCTGCAGACTTGCAGACCTGCAGACTTGCAGACTTGCAGACTTGCAGACTTGCAGACTTGCAGACCTGCAGACTTGCAGACTTGCAGACTTGCAGACCTGCAGACCTGCAGACTTGCAGACTTGCAGACCTGCAGACTTGCAGACTTGCAGACCTGCAGACCTGCAGACCCGGAGACAGGACTCGGAGTTTGCAGACTTGCTAGGCTCGATTTCCAGCCGTTTGCACAAAACGGCTGATAATCGAGCCTGCAGACTTGCCGAACATTGCCGACCTGCGTATTTCTGGATTAACGTCACGTCAATAAGTCATGTGACAATTTCGTGCTCAGAGGCCGCGTTACCTTGGCCAGCGAACGGGCAAGAGCGAGGTCTGGGAATGACATTGGTCATGTGAGTGCCAGAGAACTCTGTTGTCATGCGCAGCAAGTAGTTCATTCTACCGCCAAAATGTCCAAAATGGATGAAGGTGAGCCGTTCTTTTATTGTTATTATTGTTTTTTTCGTTTGTCTTTCTTGTGGTTTGTATTGTTAAGAATTAGTTCTTTTATGGAGATGATTCGGCGATAATAGAATAAGTGTTGCAAAATCTTTGGTAACTTTTTGCTGTGTACGTGTTGTTATCGGTGTGATTAAACCATGTCTTTCATTTTAACAGGCGAGCTTTCTTTGAAAGACGATAAACAGGTTAGTTGGTAATAAGCAAATAAAATAAGAACTGGCTGTGCTTTTAATGTTTTGGTTGAGCAATGTAAATATAACTAACTACGGCAACGAAGGATTGTTTCTTTGTAACTGCGTTGTGAGAGCAGTACCATGCGTCAATTGCTGTTGCCTTCGGTAGATTTTGTGTCCCAAGTCGAATCTTGCCTAATTTATCCGTTTATGTTTTTATTAACAGGACTAGGTATAGAATAAAATTTCACCAGTGCTTTAAGTCCTATTTTCACGACATGAAATTGCAGCAAAATAGTAACCTGCATTCCCACATGCTATGCCGTTGCAGTGTCCCCAGCAACACCTTAGTACGTAATCTTCCTTTTCTTCTTAGTTTGCTTTGTTCACAAACGATAATAACAGCATAAGAAGATTGTACAGTTAAAAGTCTATACCCTTTGGCCAAATGGAAAAGCAGGACTGGACTGTTGACTGGACTGTGGACTGGACTGTGGACTGGAGTCTTGACTGACTTTAATTGACTTGTAAAAATAAGAAATAGACTTAATATTTCACCAACCACTTAATAATTAAAAATAAAGTTAAATTTTAAATCACTTAAAATCATACCAAACAAGTTAGGGATGGACCACTATATTGTTTTTTTTGGGAGGGGGTGTGGAAATATTTTTTTCTGCATGAAATTTTTGTCGTGACAGAAAGCTTTGTGTGAATTTCATTTCACTAGTTTGCAATAAATTTTTTGCTTTGTGCCGCTATGCACGAGTTAATTCCTCGAAATTTTGTGCGCGCTTGTCTAACACAACTGTAGCTGATGGGCTTTGAACTTATGAGGTCTCCATCTCCAGCCCTGTCTTCATTTCGTTAGAGAAAAAACATGACTGTCTTTAAAGACCAAAGTTTATCCTTAAGAAAGTCGTTGTGCGCCTGAACAAATGTGTCGGTGGGGTGAAAGATGAGTAGTGGGGTGCCTGCTTACTGGTATTAACACATTCAGTGAGTGGATGAAAATACACGTTAGTCTCCTTGGTCAATTTCTTTTGTCCATCCTGAGTGTCATGTTGTTTCTCTAACGAAAACTAGTGAAATGAAATTCATACAAAGCTTTCAGTCACGAAAAATAAATGATGCAGAAAAAATCTTCCTCTCCCCTGAAAAAAAATATAATGGTCTATCCCTAACGTGTTTAGAATGATTTTAAGTGATTTAAAATTGTACCTTATTTTTAATTATTAAGTGGTTAGTAAAATATTACGTCTATTTCATATTTTTACAAGTCAATAAACGTCAGTCCAGAGTCCAGTCCAAAGTCCAGTCTAGCTTTTCCATTTGGCCTTTCTTGATCAACAATAACAATAACAGCAATGACAATATCAGCCATATTAGCAGTTTCAGCATTACCAATAATAATCAGTAAGCGCCGCATTGTTGTGGATCATTTGCACGATGATGTTGTTTTACCACTACTACTGCTACCAAAATCCTTCAGGGTTTTGCTTTCTTGTGGAAATTAGGGCTTTTGTTATTTAAACCTTGCTGGGATGACCAAATTTAAATATGAAAGGAAAAAGGAAATGGATTCTGGTAGTAGTAGTGGAATGATGCCATCGTGGAAATGGCCTCCTGAATTGGAAATGAGAAAAAAACAGTCTTTTGATTGTTATGATAATACCTTTTTTCTTTACTTTGTTTCTTTTTTCCATTTTTTACTTGACTTGAATTCTCCAAACTAATTAATGGTTGTAGCCGAGATTTATGGAGGCTGGGGCGAAAAATTCAACCATAAATTCTAGTCTCTGAGGGCCAAAGAAAGACTGCTTTTTCTCTCTTCTCGATGGGTATTGCTACCAGCTTGCTTACAGGAGGGCTGTGATAACTAATTTGACAAGGCAACTTCTAAAAGCTGTTGCCAAGAGTCACTGTGCACGCTGCACTAACGCATTATTTTTTTTACCCAAGGTGAAGTAATGTAGATAATTTTTGGGGCGACACTTAAAACTTGAACAGGATTTGTTGAAGGGATCTACACTTAAATGTTTATCAAAATAAATCTACATATTTTTACATTTTGTTTTCTTTAGCATCGTTGGCTATCTGATTTCATGAATATCACACTTTTAAACTTAGGTAGACAATGAAGAGTTAATGGAAGATTCCAGTGGAGAGCGCATGTAAGTTTATTTGCCTGTACTTGTCGTCTAAAGTACTCAGAAAAGGACTGGAGCCATCCATTATTTAAAGTTCTTTCGTGTTAGAAATTAAAAAGAGAAAATATTACTTGAGAATACTTGCTGTATGACTTGTTTGAAAGATCTTCGTCTGTAACACAAGATTCAGTGGGACATTGAAAGTGTCTTTTGTCCTAATGTTTGATAGCTTTATTTATAACCCACCGATTTTATTGGCTATTTTCCTTCACAAGGAAACAAAGCGGATGGGTATCAGGCGACACACCCCGACCGCGTAAATATTTGCTCTCCTATTTCTTGGTCGTAAAAATCAAAACAATGTCAGTCTCTTTAGTTTTACCACTTTTTCATTTCAAAGGGTAGAAAACTAAGCTCGTTTTGTTAAATTCAGTGACAATGAAATCGCAAAAAATGTTGTTCCGGAAAGTACCAGAAACCAACACAGCATGTTCTTATTGTTTTCGAAGGTGAAGAAAAATTACGAGTGAAAATTAATTCAGAGCTATAGGCAAGCTTTAATTGTCAGTATTTAACGTGGTCTTAGCTGTAAGCTATGGAATATTATATAACTGGTGGGCTTGCGATCGTCGGTCGATTTGTAAAGTAACAGAATTTAGTTGAGTGTGTTCAACGTATCTTTACAGCGGGGCAAGTTATTTCACCTTTTTTTCAGGGACTTCTTGGCGCATGGCATTCAGCAACAAAGCCACGTTTGTCAACAGTCCACTTTTAACGTGAATCGTTCAACTGCTCCAGTTTATTTGCATTCTTTATTCCATGGCGTGCTGTTATATGGAAGGATGATGCCCTTACGTCATTTGCAATCGCCTTCAGACCGCCAATACGCGATATGGCTAGGCTAACTGTTTATTCTCGGACAATCTATGCAGGCCCTATCCTCTGTTATACCAGCCGACGAAAGAGGTTTGTTTACTAAATAATTGTACTATTTCTTACAGCACTCATTCAGTAAGCAGTATGTATGGAGACATTTCGTCCAGCGATTCCTCTGATTCAACGTCAGAAGAGTACAGGTAACATCTTTTTATTTCTCGAATCTTGATTTCTTTGAAAGAATAGTGTGACTTTGTTCTTAAAATCAAATTCTCCTGTGAGCCAGCGTGCATTGGTTGGAGCTACATTTTTTTTTTCAACATGTTAGGCTTTAGAAGGTTTATTTACACTGAAAAAGAAAATTTAAAAAAACAGACAGACGAGCCTTAAGTAACCTATACGAGCTCATTTAAGCCAAGCCTTCAATGTAATTGAATATAATAAAATTAAGTAAGTAGACCTTCCAAAAGAATTAACACTACCTCGTTACAGAGCCTTGTTTTTGCGCTTGGAATTGTGGCGGAACGCGTTTAGTAAGAGGTATAAATTAATTGTTTGCTTTTATTTTCAGCACTCCTCCTCAAAAAGGCAAACTGTTGACTTTTGACGTAACAGACGTAAGGCAGCTTCATGGGAAAATGTCTATTCCGTACGCGCCCATAAAAGATAATTTCGAGTCAGAAGAAGTGCTGCAATTTCTTCTTAACCCTCCCAGCTACATCATCTGCGTCGAGACACCTTCACTCTGTCAATCAAATGCCATTTTTGTGATTGACAGAGAACGGCTGAAGCATGAAGAGGACATGAAATCAGATTAGTTTTGTTGGCGAAACAATGGAAGAAAAACAACATCCGTCAAGGTAGAAGGCAAGAGGTATACATTATCAAAAACCTATTTTCTTCATGGAAAATATGGCAAGGGATTTAGGCGTCGTATCTACAGTCTCAAAGAGCGTGACGGAAAGCAGCATCGGTACTCTTTATTGACCTACACTTTTAAGGATGAAGAGCATGCTGTAACTCCAAACAAGAAACGACGAACACAACCGTCGACTCTGCAGTCCATTGTTGCTAAGTTTAAAGAAGGGAAAAGTACACGAGATGTGTACTGTGACACCCGCAGCGAGGCTGGTGGTGTACGATTGGTAGGAAGTGTATCCTCTCTTCCGAAATCCGTAAAACAAATTCAAAAAATAAAGGAACGTTCCCAACAGAAGAGTGATCCTTTGCCACCTACCCAAAGGGCATATAAGGACGAGCTTTTTGCGATAATGCTTAAGTGTATGGAAGACAAAACGGGCAACAAAGGAAGCAGATTTCTCCAATTTGTCCAAGGTACACCACAACCATTGGCTTTTTTGGCAGATGAGCGACAACTTAAGGAAGTAGAGGGTTTCTGTACAAATCCATCGGATCGTGCCATTTTAAGCGTAGACACTACGTACAACTGCGGCGAGTTCTATGTCATGCCAACAACGTATCGCCACAAACAAGTCATCTCCAAACGAAAGGGAAACACCCAGTGATGATCGGGCCGACACTTATCCACAAGCATAGGGATGAAGAAGCGTTTGCGTACCTTGCAAGCTCCATGATTAGAGTAAATGCAAACCTGGCATCACTTCTGGCTATAGGAAGCGACAGAGATAGAGCGATGAAGAAAGGATTGAGCTCTCAGTTTCCAAGTGCTGTGTTTGTTAAGCCTGCAAGAAACACTTTGAAGATGATTTACAACGCAAGCTTTCAGAATTGGTCGTGAACGACAAGGCGAAAAAGGAATTCATGGCGGACATTTTTGGTTCAGAGGCGACTCAACAAAGGGGTCTGTTGGACAGGCCAAGTGAGAGGGAATTTGAACAAGACCGCGCAGAGTTTAAGGCTATATGGGATACACGGGAGCGTGAGGCACGGGACACGGACAATCCAAAGTTTCACGATTGGTTTTGCCGATACCAAGCACAGGATGCAAAGGAGATGCTGCTGTACCCTATTAGTCGTGACCTTGGATTAGGGTACGAATACTACTATAACAGTGACCCGGAGTCGATGCATCGCAATCTGAAGATGCGTCAAGATTACAAGGCATCCGACATGCCCACCGTTGTGGACAATATTCGTAAAGAAAAGGACGCCCAGGCAGCTTTTGTTGAAGACGCCATAATTGGTGTAGGGCCTTATCAGTTGGCTCCTCCTTACAAGCATCTTCAAGTAGACGCTCATGTGTGGACCTACCAATGGTCACAAAAGCAACGGGACCAGCATCTGAGAAAGTTCCACGAATAAAGTGTGCCAAAGAGGGAACATACTGCTTGCGAGCAACTTCAGGACATTTCTGTTACTGACAGTCCGAGCAAGGCCGTAATTGTTATTGATGACGAATCAAGTCCAAGTGCAAGTCAGCAGAATGCCTCCCAGGGTGAACTTTTCCTTCCATTTACAGATGCTGGATTGTCCACGGATGAAAGATCTGATCAAAACGATTCTTTCCCTAGTTATGAACTGTCTTTGCCATTTTCTGAAACAGGCCTATCGCCAGTTTACAGAGGGGCATACGACAAAGCTGCCCGACTGTGTATGAGTAACGACGTTGTAAAAGCTCCAGGAAAACATGTGGGGTTCCTAACGGAAAGCGACTCAGGAAGCGCACCAAACTTTGTGGAAATAAAGAAAGGTGGTTGCTGTGTTTGTCACTGTCGCGCGTATAAAGTTTCTTCCGTATGTTCCCATGCCCTAGCTGTAGCGCACGTAGCTGGATGTTTAGACGAGTACCTTGTCTGGTATCACACTAAAAGTGGGGGGGCCAACCTGACGGCAACAGCATCAATAACTGCCCCAAAGAATTCGGGGATGAAACCAGGGCAGACCAAGCGACAACGATCCAACAGAAAGAAAAGTAGCGAGCGACAGAAGGAAGATTACTCGGAAAGGCGGCCATATACACACTGTTCAGATGATGGCCAAGTGTACACGCTGAAGTGGCTCTCGACGTCTACTGCACGTGTCTGCTATGGGTGTGGAGGACAACTCAGAGAAAGTACTTCCAACGCACCAGCTGCCCCTTTCGATGTCGTTTTGACGACGAAGGAGTACAGATCCTGGTTTGACAGAAACAGCAACAAGATGAAGATAACAACCAAGCCAGAGTCCACGCACTATCACATCAATCCAGTTTCTGTTCGCAAGAAGAATTCGTCTTTCGAGGCAACAAAACATCTGCATGTCAGCGTCAAGGATCGTGAAAAACTCCTGCCATGTCACAAGCAGCTTCTACAACAGAGTTTAAATATCCTTATTCAATAAGTAACTGACATGGGCATCTCCAAAGACGTATTTCAGTTTAGGGCATGTCGGTGTAGGTATTTTCGTTATATCTTGGTGTACTAACAACGGTTGTGCACATTCTGTTTTGCGATTATGTTTGCCTTTGGTTTCTGTTTTGTCGTAGTGGGCTCACTTGATTAAGCCAGGTGTTGCATGGGGTACCACTTCTACTGGAAAGAGCCCTGCCGGGCTCATGTCGGTGTAGGTATTGTCGTTATATTTTTGTGTACTAACAACGGTTGTGCACATTTTGTTTTGCGTTTATGTTTGCCTTTGGCTTCTGTTTTGTCGTAGTGGGCTCACTTGATTAAGCCAGCTGTTGTATGGGGTACCACTTCTACTTGAAAGAGCCCTGCCGGGCTCGTTAAATTTTAGACTTTCCAATGCGGCCCTTGTTGAAATGTCATTGAAACACAATATCTACCTTTCTCAGTAGAATATGCTGTTGATTTCAAAATATATATATTTATATAAAAACAAAAGCAAAAGAAACAGTCACGCTTGAAAATAGTTTTTTCCCTTCAACTTTTCTCTATAGTCTATTCAAGGAAGGCACTATTTCAAGTAAAAGCGATAAAGGATTGTTAATCAAGTGGCGTTGGTTACTACTACTAGTACAGGTACTCCCACCAATGTAGGATAATTGTGTGCTGCAAAGTTCCTTTTTAAGAAAATTAGGCCTACGAGTTAGCTCATAAGAAACCTGTGGAAGAATTATGCATGGCAAACAATTTCATACAACATTATGTTTTGAACATGGCAGGCACAAATGCGGGGAATTCGGTCAGAATTTAAAAGGCGCTTACATTCTCAACAATGAAATAAGTAGACTGCGAGCAGTATTTTATTTTTCTTTCTTAAATCTGAGTTAGGCGTTGCCACGGGTAAAACGCGAGCGACGAGCAGGAAGGGATGCCGCGAGAAGCGAGGGTATCAGCCTAAGATGATGACTGATGCCAATGAATCAATCATTTATTTGCTCCCAGCAATAATGGTTTAGGGGCTGACCATTTAATTTTTGAGGGGGGGGGGGTAAGTGAGTGTATTTATTATTATATTATTATAATCTTACAAACAGACTTTGGAACGAAAAGCAAATCTTGCATGGAGTTAACGGTCTTAGAAAAAAAAAAGGATCACAATAGTTGCCTTAGAAAGATAAACAAATTATTGCCCAAACAAAATCAAACAAAATCACCCAACCCAACCCCAACAAAATCACCCACCCTAACCCCCTCCTCAAAAATCCTGTGGTGGGCCTCTTACAGAAGAAAAATAAGAGAATGCTCGCAATCAGAAATAAGTGCAATTTTGTCCTACCTTGGTTTATTCGTTCTTCCCAGGTCAGAAAAATGAAACAATTCAAATTTCCCCAAATGAAGACGATCATATCTATTAACAGTTCAACTGTATAACGGCGGCTTTCGAAGTTTCCTCGCAGTTCCTGAACAACTTTATCATCCTCGGTAAAATCCGCCATAATTTGCTTCTTGATAGAAGAACATTGCTGGTCAATTTCCCCAAGTCTCCTTGTAAAGTTTACATCCAAAACCTCAATATTTCATCGCCAATATAATGCCTTACGAGTTGTTTTCACGGTTCCCAGCGCGGTTAAAAATCGGTCGAAATCTGTTATCCCCGGGTCGGCATCGAAATCCATTCTTTTTCCTGAGCCAGTCACTTCTGGAAATACCGACAAAGTAAAAGGCTTACCTTTTCACCCACAGTTAACGTCGGCCGCCATGTTGAAATGAAAGTGTTTAACTTTATGTTCAGCTTACATGACAGGATTTACTTTCCAAAAAGTCCGCTGTACTGTTTGAGTAGAATTTTCAGGCCGTATTTCTACGCGTGACAATACTTTGAGTATTTAAGGTGCATCTCATACTGTTTAGATTATCTTCAGAAACTATTTAACAAATAAAAAGTAATGTTTACACTGACCACTTGCTTCATCACGTTTGTTAAAGAAAAATGACTGCGTGTTCATCTCCCAGGGGGTACTCAGGTATATTAGTGACGGGAACGTGGGAATGAAGACAAATTGTTATACCAAAAAAAATTCGTAAGGCCAAAACCATACCCTAAAAAATGTCCATCGCCCTAGATCTTAATTCAAAGAAACGTCCTTTTTTTCTTTGCCACAAAATCAATTTACCCAAGAAAAGGCACCGCACCCGTCACTATTATTCCAAAGAAAGCCCCCCCCCACCCCCGATTCATCTCTGTGCTCAGTTTCGGCGATTAAATATGAAGAGCCAGCTACAAAATGAATAGGATTTACAGCAGACCAGTTAAATTTTTCTAATGATAGCTTTCCGGGCATCTCCCAGCAATAATTGCTTAAGCCACCTTGAAAAACGCCCGAAAAGGGGACTTCAATATGAAACGGGCTGGCCAGTACTGTGTTTAAGACGGAACGCCAATGCTTTTACCAACTGAAGTTCGCTTAGTGCTGCGAGTAAAGAAGTAAATAAAGCAGAAGAAAGAAACGGCGTTTTCAGAATTAAACTTCAGTAATAGCTTATCTGACTGCCTGTTTTCCAATGATATCTTTTAGGGGACAAATGAGCTTGAGCCACACCAGTGAACTCGCTTACACAGCTGTTATCCATAGAAATCCGTAATAGTTACACGACTAACAAGCTTCGGAATCGCACCACAACCTATTCAATTGAACAAGAAGAGACACGAATGTTGCTAAGTTCAGCCTTCAAAGCAACGGCCTATAAAGGCTTTCTTTTAAAGGGTCATATAAAGCGTACCAAGCGGCAAGCATGCGATGTGGAAACAGCGGAGTTTAAAAATGAATTAGGAAAGGTCAGAATGTTGAGTCTGCAAGTCTGCAAATCTGCAAGTCCCCAAGTCTGCAGGTCTGCAAGTCGGCAGGTCTGCAAGTCTGCAGGTCTGCAAGTCTGCAGGTCTGCAAGTCTGCAGGTCTGCAAGTCTGCAAGTCTGCAGGTCTGCAAGTCTGCAGGTCTGCAAGTCTGCAGGTCTGCAAGTCTGCAGGTCTGCAAGTCTGCAGTCTGCATGTGTCGCACACCGAGCTGTTACTGCGCCTTTCTATAATATGCAGACTCTACAATTAAAAGCTCAACCGACAAATGCGTTTTTCGCTGCCGTCAATCAAATTTTTCGGCGGCTCCTCCCAGCTGCGTGGTATTTGCTTACGACCACTGCCGACCGCTGTTCGTATCATGAGACCTTTCACAGTCGTCAGCCAGTTCAAGCGTACTCTGGTAGAATAAAATTTGAAGTTGATTATTGCAGCGTTAATTTTATTTTTAATAATCCACTTTTTCAAACGAAGAATGATATATTCGAAATGAAACTCAACCTTTCAGCCGAATATTGATTGGACAAATGCATGACATCATGCCTCAGGCACGTGGGAATATGACAGGTTTCCCCGAACTGTATGCCAACGGTCATCTGATTTTGAAATTTTTCTCTTCTTTTCTCTCCACTACCAGCGTTTTAAAACAAATCAGACTATGAAAAAAACTTTGCGCATTTATAAGTAAAAATTAAACAATGTGAGAACCCGTTGGAAACGGCTTATGCAAATCGGGAAACCTGTCAAATTCCAACGTGCATGTCGCATGAATTAATCGAAACAAAAATCGAGTATGGGATGGAGTTTCAGTTTGAATATTTCATTCTTTATTTGAAAAGCGGATTTTTGAAACAAATAACTTCAAATTTTTATTCTATTGGGGTACGCTTGGAAAAATTTCCACACAGCCCCATACTTCTCTTTGAATATATACATTGATAATTACTATTTACTTTTTCAATAAAAATGGATTTAGTTGCGTCTGCCTTTTTTCTCTCTTCTCTCACTCCTTCTTTTCCGTTCCTCCTCTTTTCTGCTACTTTTTTCTTACCCAGGGGTGTCAGTAAAACGGCGACTCGGGGTCGGGGTCGGGGTCGGGGTCGGGGTCGGGGTTGGGGTCGGGGTTGGGTTTCGGAGTCTGGATGTCTAGGTTTTTGTTTTTCCATCTTTTTTTGCAATTTATATGCAAATAGGTTCCTTTTGGTCGAAAAAGTGTCTGTTGGTTTACAACGGAAAATCCTTTTTAAATAAACTGTGAAACAAATGGAACTGTGCTTGTGACAAGCTTCCTTCAGTTGGCTCGTTTTCCTTAAAAAATGGTCGTGATCAATCATGACGTCTTTTCTGCGTTTTCCTTTCACGAACATAGCGGAAGTAAGCAGAAAATTGCATAGTTTGCTTGTTATTTGGGTTCATATGCTTGAAATCTTGATTTGTGAAGGGAAAAGTAACATATTAAAATAAGCTGAAATCGCTTTTGTTACAGGTGTTACAGTAATATCCTCAGATTCAGAGTCAAGCGGTGGCGCTTAAGTTTTTTTGATGGTAAGCTAATGTTTTGCAACGCTTCTTACCAAATTTACATGTATTCACCCGCTCATTAAAACGTACTGATATTCTACGAAGGATTTCAAGCAAAATGACTAATCCATTCTATGAAATGCCTACCCAAACGCGGCGCTCGCAAACCCAGCTGAAGCACTGCTGATAAAAAGTCCTATTAAGGAAGAAAATGTACTTTCGGCAACGAGTGAAAGGTAAAAAAATCGGTAGTTGTCGGGCGAGCGCGAGTAAAATCATACTTATTAAAAGAATCTGGTTATGAACCTTAGCAAAGTCCTTGTTTGATGCTTTTTCTTACCGTTTTTAGCCTTGACCGTGCAACAGCAACAATAGATTTTGAATTTTGCATGAGCAACTGACAGATAAAAATTTCACTGTCAGTTATTCAGCCGTAGTTCGACAGTGTGCGAACGTTAAAACAAAAATTGTACATGGTCGTAACTGTAAACCGTCCTGAAAGTTGCCAGTTGGTGATGGTCGTTTGTAAAATACGCACCATGAAACTTACAAAAATGTAAACATAGCACGCTCGGTCACTTCTCATTACTTTAATTTCAAGTAGGAGCAACGTATTTTCAACTTTTAAGGCCAAAGTTAGGATTAGCCTTTTTTCCAGCGATTGAATATTGGATTGGGGTATAATAATGTACTACTAGATCATAGCCACATTCCTTGCTTACCAGGATTGCATCCTTCCGATTCGTCCGTCTTCATGAAAGGAAAACGCGGGAATGATTGACTAAGTGACCGTTTTGACAGGAAAATGAGCCAACTGAAGGAAGCTTGTGACATGCGCAGTTCCATTTGTTTCGTAATTTCTTTAAAAGGTTTTCCGTTGTAAACCGACAGATACTTTTTCGTCCAAAAGGAATCTAGTTCCAAATAAATCCCCTCCAAAAAAAGGAAAAAAAAAGACACCATGACCCTGGCCCCAACCCCCAGTCGGTGTTTTACTGACACCCCTTACCCAGTCCCTTACCGTTTTTTTTTCGTCTCTTTACCATTGGATTTACCCTCGGCTGGCCTCGAACTCTCATTCTTCGTCTTACTTTTGGACTAGCTGTCCATCTACTATACCACTACACCACGGTGATTTGTTGACATTTTCCGGGAAATAAATTATTTTTATGTTTAGCTACCAATGAACATTATTAAAATTCAACGAAATTTACCTTTGAATTACTTCTATTACAAAGACACCTCACCTTTTAGAGTTACTGCATGTTAATTTGATTTATTTTTGTCTATCCATTGGTTCTCAGTTAAACAAAAAAGGCCACGCATTTCACTCTTGATTGACGGCAGCGAAAAACGAATTTGTCTGTTGAGCTGTGAATTATCGTATTGAAAATCGAGCGTATGAGGAACCAGCAGCCATGTTGTCTACTTCAGATACAAGAAAAGATGGCATTCCACCTTCCCTGGTCGCGTTGTCTTGGGACTCTCCTCCTCCTCCTCCCCCTCCCCCAGAGTCTGTACGGACGGGCGTACGTACGTACGCTGACGTCAGAACCAAAATTTCTCTGATCGACAGATTACCAAATCTGCTTACTTAATGGTACTCCGCGAGCTCCGCTAATATTCAAATGGATGACCTCTAAGTTTTACATATTGCAGCCTCTTTAATTGTTTTCACTAGTGTGATCTCAAAAGATGGGAAAAGAAGCAACACATTAAATGTTACTAATTGCACTTGATTTAAGTCCTTTTCAAAGGGCGAACTTTCGATGTGTCTAGTCTAATGCAAATTAGCCAAGACAACACCGTTTTTAATTTACCACAAACGTCGACGTTTGAACTCGGCCTCAGCTTTTAACACTGAAATATAATCGCTTGAGTTCCTGTCATTTGTTGTGGCTATTAGTTTATTTCAGGATTGTGAGGGGGTGAGGTGGTCTTTCCTTCAAAGCATGAAATGAATGAACAAACAATAAATTACCAGATAAAAAAAAACCATTCTTCCCGTGGGATCATTTTTTGGAGGACGTTTGGACTCAAGAACAAAAAAAAAAAACAACAACAAATAGTTTTCAAATGTTTGGTCATTTTTCTTGTTCATGGCTAAAATCCTTTTTTGTCTCCGAAACGACAAATTATCAATTGTATGCTTGACACTATAAATGGTTTGACGTAAGAAATCAAGAATCTAGAATTCAAGAATCTCGCAAACTGAGGAATAAATTTTTCCTTTGGTTACATTCTGTTCCTAAAAGCACGATTTACACTAACCAATTGATAAACGAGCAGTTCAATTTAATCCAGCCAGAGAGGTCGAAGAACTCACCAATCGGATGAAAAAAATAGAAAAGAAAGGTATAGGTTTATATTTTGCAATATAGTCAGAAGAGTATTTTCAATAGAAAGGGTAATTTATTATAGAAAAATTTCTCTTGGCGACATTTTAAAATGTGGAATAATTTCAGTTCTTGTCCGCACAGATGAGGGCGAGATTCACCGACTACGTTTTGGGTGGAAAAATTTGCAGCGAATGAGGCCCAGTTAAGGCTCAAAACATGAAGTCAAATGAAATTGCAGAATAAACTTTAGCTCAAACCCTTACAAAATAAGAGCGCTAATACCTTATCAAAGTTTTTCCTAAACGCTAATTTGGGAAATTCTGGAAGTATGGTTTTGCAAATAGGGCTTTTACAAAGCAGATTTAATGTACTGATCATAACCATTTAAGTCCAATTAAGGTGGCTCATCTGGAGTTTTTCGAGGCACACCAACCCAACTTTGAACGGCTGATACTTTACTGTCTGAGCTCGGTGGGGCAAGCTGCTTCACACATGTACATTTACTAGAGATTGAATGAACTTGTCAAAAAAGTAAGTTTGATTGACATCGGTGTTACCATAGCAACGAAACGATGACGTCATGATTTTTGTATATCAGCAATTTTCTCGACATCTAGACCTAGACTTTTAAAACGACCTATTGTCTCTTATAGTCTAGGTGTAGATCTTCAAGACTGCAAAGTTTGAAAAACATTCTATGAGAGCGTTTTTGAAAAAAATCGGGTTGAATATTTGCCAGTAAAAAATTACAGACTTACGTTATTTTCTATTGTTTCGTCGGTACCAGTGTTATCCTGACAGGTTGAAACAATGTTTTCACCATATGTCATAGCTGCAGCATACAGCTACTTTTCCTGAAGGTTTTATTTGGATTGCTTCCCTAGATTTCAAATGATGTAATCAGAAGTAATGTCTTAAACATGCTCATTTTACACAGAGAAGGAAAGTCTTTGTTACGGAAGCTTTTATTCAAAAACTAGTCAACGAATTTTCTTTTAAGTCTTGTGATCTCAAGTCTCACATGTATTGAACTATCCCTGTAAATGTCACTCGCATTGAATCAGTTTAAGGGCGCGAAATACAAATAAAAGCATAGGAGACTTTTGCACTCGGCTCCAAAATTTTCATTGCCGCATCATTTGTTGACATCCGGTTTATTTCAGGAGTTTCTCTTTTGTCTGTATTCTACATATCTGTGTGCTCTGAGATCAACAAGTTTGCCATGCCTGCTTGCTACGCTTCGCTGGTGCCGGAGGTATCGTGAAAATTCTATTTTTAATACAATGACAATGAAAGCCTTATGTTAATTGCCATTGTACTAAGAACAGAATTTTGACGACCCATTTGGCGAATTCCTTACATTTTACCCAAAGATACCCTTAAGTAAATTGTTTTCAAAAATCACATTTAAAAGTTCGAGCGATGTTTTAATTTTCAGAAATTCACACAAAGTTGAATGTGCGGCCAAAGTGCGGTTTTTCGCCTGATCAAATAGCCAAAGTTAGGTGTGAGGACGAAGAATCGCTTGGATATTAGAATAAATTCCATTGACGTCAAACTTGACATGAATTAGGAACAACTATTCTTATACATGCTTCACTTTCAAAACGATTTAAATCTGTTTATACTGAGATTTTGCAAGCCATTTTAAAAACACCCCTACAGAGCACTAATAATGGCGGCAAAATGTAGGTGAAGTTTAACGGCATTAAAATTGCCCTGGTACCCGGTTTTTCGATAATTTTACTTTACAGTCAGAAGATGTCATTATTAAATATTTTCCATGCCAAGTTTCAAGGTCAAACTCGCAAATCTTCTCTGTCAGAAAATCGCAGTGTAAATAACGTCGGCTTTTATTCTCCTAAAGTGAATTTGTCAACAAGCGCTGTTGGCATTTACAAACCGAGGAGGTTTCCAGAACTCTCAGCCACTAGGCGTTATTTTCAAAATTTCGCATTTCAATCCGTTAGACACACAATCGCGAAATACTTACAGTAATAAGTTTTCGCAGTTCGCAGGACTGTTTGATCGAGTTAAACACGCGATCATTTCAAGATCACTGTCAATATCATGTAAACAAACCATTAGACGGAACTCATACAATAATCTCTCTCGAGAAGGCAGGATGTCAAGAGCTTTGGTAACGTAACGTTAATATAGCAGGAAAGTGATCAAAATGTCAGTGTTATAGCTAGAGGTAGTGACAATGTCAAACCAAATTCCGCCTATATAATTACAGAACAAAGGAGCAAAACTGTCCGACTCCAAAACGCACAACATTCAAGGCTACAATGTAATTATATTCTGAAGCAGTCACACGAAACATACCCAAAAGACATACATCTGCCTCAATGCTACACTACACCAGCTTCCACAATCACAATCCCAGGCTTTCTGGTATAAGCAAATCAGCAGCCATTTCAATCTATTTTCTGTAAACGTTACATCACAATTTGTGCTGTCAGGGTAAGTGTTGTTGACATTTGAGACCCAACGAAATGTCACGCAATCCCACACACTGACACAGGCGCAGTGGTGAAAAGATGTTCCTTTTGTTTTACCTGAATTAGCTTTATGGTTCATGTACAGTTAAACTTCATTTCCTTTAAGAAATGTCATGATATATAAGTATCATAAATAAATCAAATAAACTTTTGTGGAAGGTTATTTTGCAAGAAAAATCTTTAGTTTGGGATGGACAAAATTATTGTCTTTTTAAATGAGTAAGGCTGGAGATTTTTTCCCGTAGATTGTTTCCTAACTTTTCTCTGAGCAGGATTTTGTTTCCGAATGTGGGTCGTGCGGGATGCTTTCTTCTTTCTAAAAGCAGTGTAGAGCGTATACTCTAATTGTTATTATTACATGACATCCAGGGCATCCTTCTCACCCTTTCAAAAATATAATGGTCCACCCCTTACAATATATCCATTTGTCAATGACAACGAGGAATGCTGACACTTGTCGACAATTACTTTCTGCACGAGCACTTGCTGGTAATGTCGTCTAGAAGCGCCAAGTATGGAGCCTTTTTGCGCACAGTTGAGAGAGGCACATCTAGGCCCAGGTCTCCGCACACGCGTTGCAGCATCGGCAGCTTGAGCTGCTTCAGGGTATTGCACAGTGCCATTGCACACAAGTCATAATGATCGTACAAGAGAGGATGCCGGAGTTGAACTGTTTCTACAGTCTCCTTTGCCTGACTAAAATTAATTCCCTCCAGAGCAGCCTGAACATCCATCTAATCAGGATCGCTTTAAGGTACTGCAGCACTTTGACGAGAGAAGAAGGACGCGGCTTGCGAGAAGGACAAGAATTCGGATGCCTGAAAAAGACGAACACCATCAGCACCGCGGGCTCGTCACCACAACCTCAGCGTCAACCTTGCGGCCTGTCGTTTGGCCAATGTGAAATCTCGCCATAAGATAGGATTTTTGTTGATCACTGAATTGATAGGGCTTCTTGGATGCCCTGATAGCCTATCCCTCCTTTGGGATCAGAGAGGCCTCTTGGTGACTTATCGGGGCTTCCTCCAAGCAGGTCTTGTATCCCACTTAGTTCGCTAAGTCCATTTGCGAATGTCTCTCTAGTCACTGTGTACACTTTTCCAGAGACAAGTACTTCTCCAAAGCAAAGAGTCTTTGAAAGATACGGACGCAGCCTTCTTGGGGACAGGAATACACAGCTGTCGTGTCGCCGCTATTAACGGAAACTTCAGAAGCCTCTTCAGTTACAGAAGTTGATGTTGGCGCTGTCATTCCCGTCGCTTGTTTAAATGACATGAATTCTCCGTGCGAGAATGATGCTTTTATTACATCATGTCCGGGACCTTCAACACAGAAAAAATGAAGAGCTATTACCTGCTACAGTCTTGCTATTTCTTGCACACAGGTTATCAAGGAACAACCCTCCTTTTGCCTTGTACGGAAATCTGATGCCATGTCAGAAATCACAACATTCAAAGGTTTCTACCGCGGAGTAAACGTTTACTCCAAAGCATGATGTCTAGTTAACAATTGAATAAAACAACTATTTTGGTCGCGCTTGTTGGATATGAAGTGATTATAACATAACTGCTCTCTCGTGGATAATTGTGCCTGACTTGTCCTCAGCAAGAGCCCCCGCCGTTAACAGACGCGCGTGTCAGCCTTACGGCTAAAAAATAAGAGAGACTGTGGTCGAGTCGGAATTAATGCTTTCTCAAGTTGCATTCCCAGGAGCTCAAAATTACCCTCCAATCCAGCGAAACCTGGTTCTCACTTTCTTCTGGTTTAAGAATTGACTCAAGGCCCAGTGGAGCCCTCTCGCAACGAGAATAAAATATACCGATAGAAGGGTTGAGTTTCAGTCAGTAATGTCAGTAATAAGTAACTTTTCAATCTGAATTCGCAAATCGAATTGCTAGTTAGTTCTAAATTACAGGCCCATTACAGTTTGCATTCTTACCAGATGAGATCTTGTCTGGTTTGATTGTTCTTCCGCGGCCGATACAATACGCGCGCCAAACGGTAATTAAATCGGGGCTAAACTCAAAATAGTTGAGTTAAGTTATCCCACTAATGGTTTGGGATTCGTCTGGAGTTTCGTCGATTGCGTCAAGGGAAACCACTCGCACCCCATCCAGTCCCCCGTGCGATAGCAGCCATTTTTCAGCTCGTTAGCAGTGCAGTCGTCGTGGCCTTCATTATTAAAGGCTCTGACATGAGCTTTACACCTCGCAGCCAGCTGATCTGCAGCCCCATTTCCCGCCTTGTGGATCGCTAAAGTCAACGCGAGACACTTGTATTCCAGCGCTGGCTGATATTTCTGGACACGCCAGTATCTTGCGAAAGGAGTGGTAACACCCCACGCTGTCTTGAAGGAAGTAGGCTTTGTTTACTTCAGGATGCTCACTTTTCAGTGTGGCCAGTACATGGTGCATGATTGCTACCACTGTGGAAGTTCCTTGGCTGCATGACAGTATTATGTTGATGAATCCTTGCCACTTCAGTTCTCCCGCCATCCTCCGATACACAACAGATATGTACCATGATATGCCACGCTTACCAAACCAATCCGTTTGTGACTCTCTGTACCTCTGGGGCAAAAATTTCATCGCCCAGTCATTGACGATAAAAACTGCCTCAGGACCCAAAGCATCAATAACATCTTAGTGAGCCTCATCTTGGTGGGTAGATCTGAGCAAATAGCATTTCCATGACTGGATGGCAAGCGTGGCAGAGTTGCCATACACAGATTTATGCCAATTCTGTAGGAACTGCGCAAAAGGTTTTTCTTGTCCTCCAGCCGATTCCAAATTCGGCTCTATGGCGTGGGCAAATGCTCAGGGCATAAAGCTTTTCTTCTAAAGAGAAAACCCCTGAAAGCATTTGTTTTTATATAGTTAAGCATGCAAGTGTCAGAGTTCATAACATCACAAAATTGGGTTTTCGTTTTTGAAAAGGTACTTACCGGCTCTGGCTAACAGCAACTTCATTTCAGTTCCCACTCCTTCATCATTGCTGAGATTAAAACTTGCTAAGTGACCGATTATATTATCAGCTAGAATGCGCCACGCATTCTAGCTGATCAGGATAATCACTAGACTGCCCACAAGGGGTAGCGTTACTGAGTAACGTACTATAGCTACAAAGAGCCATTGGAGCACAAGAAAAAATCACGGCGAAGCAAACCGCATATATCTAAAAGTGCTTCTTCATGTGTTCACGTGCGAAATGAAGGGAAATGTACACAATTTCGCAACAGTGGTGTGCGTGTGACTAGGCTATACGCACTACGTAGGCGGTTGCGTGATTTATCTGTATCAAATGTCAAACACTTCACTTGACCTCACGACACGTAGTATGGATTCCAGTATACCGAAGATGCTACCAGAAAATAGATTCAAAAGGCCGTTGATGCCAATAACAAAAATTCAAGGATTGTGGAGGCTAATGTGGTGTGGCATTGAGGTAGACGTACGTCTTTTGGGTATGTTTCTTGTGACTGCTTAGGAATATAATAAGCGTTTTTAAAAATGCTGTACATTTGTTTGACGAGGGACACATTTCCTTTTAGCTTTGTTATTATATAGGCGGAATTTGATTTGAAATCGTTACTACCTTTATAACACTGACATTTTGATCATCTTCCTTCTATATAAACGTTATGTTACGAAAGCTCTTGACATCCTGACCTCTCTCGAGAGATCACTGTATGAATGCCACCAATCGTTTGCTTACATGACATTGACAGTGCTCTTGAAATGATCGCTAGTGATTTTAGCGCGATCAGGCAGCCATCCAAACTGCTTAAACTTATAAAGTATTTCACGATTTTGTGTTTAAGGAATTGAAATGTGAAATTGAAAAAAAAAAACGCCAATTGGATGAGGGTTCGGAAACCTCTTCGGTTTGAAATGTCAACGGCGCTTGTTGACAAATTCACCTAAGGCGAATGCAAGCCAACGGTACTTACACTGGAAGGATTTTCAGCTCAAATGAGACTTTCAAAAGCCTCTAAAACACCTGAATACGTCTTTTTTACTTGCTAGTAGGTAAAATTTTCAAGTACAATGGCAAATTGCCAAGATCTAAATTATTGTTAGCATTTTATCGGCGCAGTGGAAGCTGATTAATCTAAGTTCATTTAAAAATCTTGCGTGATTTGGGCCGAACGCATGACATAAAACATTCGATTTTCTCACAGGGAAGATTTGCGAGTTTGACCTTGAAACTTGGCATGGAAAACATTTAATAATGACACCTTCTGTCTTTAAAGTAAAATTATCGAAAAACCAGGTACGAGGACAATTTTAATGCCATTAAACGTCACCTATATTTTGCCGCCTTTATTAGCGTTCTATAGAGGTGTTTTTAAAATGGCTCGCAAAATCTCAGTATTAACAGATTTGAATCGTTTTGAAAGTGAAACATGCATAAGAGTAGTTGTTTCTAATTCATGCCACGTTTGACGTCAATTGAATTTGTTTTAATGCCCTAGCGATGCTTCGTCCTCAGACCTAATTTTGGCTATTTGATCAGGCGAAAAACCGCACTTTGGTCGCACTTTGGTCGCACTTTGGTCGTTGTGAATTTCTGAAAATTGAAACATCGCTCGAGCTTTTAAATGTGATTTTTGAGAACATTTTACCAAAGGGTATCTTTGGGTAAAATATAGGATTCGCCAAATGGAGCATTCTCGATCCTAACAGGCAGCCACTCTTAAAGAGTGGACACGGCGGATTTTACGGATTTCATGGAAATATGGATATAAAATGAGAATAATATATTCCAGGCAGACATATCCGCAAGAACTCTAAGTTCTACTCTGCGCAAAGCTCTCTTTTGAGGGTGGATACAACGATTTCACGGGATTTACAGATTAAAAAAAATTAATAATAATAATAATAATAATAACAATAATAATAATAATAATAATAATAATAATAATAATCTCTCTCTCTCTATATATATATATTACATATATATCTTTATTAAAAACTGGACTAGGTATATTGAATTTCTAGCATTTTGATTGGCTGAACGGAGCTAGGCTATCAGCTCATATACCTGCTGCGACCAAATATGGTCAATGAACACTCAACAACAAAGTGAGCTAAAATTTTTTTCCTCGCGAGCAACCCGGCGAGAAAAATGGACGAGAAAAATCACTTGGCAGCGAACAAGCATCACCAACAGCGTCGTCTAACACAAGTCAAAACTGTTTGAAGAAACTGTGCATAAATAGAAATTTAAGCCTTAAGCGTTGTGTTTACAATTAATTTCTTTCATCGATCGTCACGTCAGTCATTGAAATTGAACAAACTGTAGGTTTATCAGGAAGGCTTTCCACTTCAAAATATCAAGACAAGACATAAAATAAAACACAGTGAAATGGGGCAGGAGCATTTAATAAGAAGTATCACACATTCATGGCGAGTCGATGCGAAGTTCATGAAGCAGTCTAAACAAGTACTAGGAAAAAATACAGCTGCAAACTACCAAGAAGGAAGGAAGGAAGGAAGGGTGAGATTTTTTCGGCTTTAACACGCAAAATTGACACTGGTTTACCTGCACTCGTTGTTGCTCTGTGTTCAAACAGGTGCAAATGCTCAGATAGAAATCGGATGCCATGTAAACGGAGTTGAATCGCGTTTCCAGTTGTTTGAATGTTGTTTTTACCATTCCGTCCGCAACCTCTAAACCGAGAACAACTGCATTTTGGGCTTTGCGTTTAACAAACTATGATGGTGAATTCTAATGTTCCTCGCTACAGTAATCTTGCTTCTTGGATGCATAGAAATTACCTCTTCAAGTTCAAATTTGTTCTGTCTTCAGTTCGATCAAACACGCACATGATGGCTTCGTTGTGCGAACAGATTACAAACTTGTTCAGTTTCAACTCCAGCAGCTAATATGGTGAAATTGTACAGCTTCAATCCGCTTTGAACGATGATTACAACAATGTTTCAGGAAAAATCAAACTAGTACGATATTTCAGAGCCAAAAATTAGAAGATTTTTTTCCAAAACTTGTTCCACTTTGTTCACTTTCGAGCAGTTTTCATTAATTCATTCAGCTTTGCAATGAAACGCTGCAACATCTCGCAAGGTTTTGGCGCCTTTTTCGTTCAGTCATGCGATCGATTCTTGTTCCCTTTTTATTTCTTTTCTCATTTTTCCCGTTTTTTCTTGATTTTTTTAAAATAGTGGTTAGGTATTTAATAAAACAATTATTCTACTCGGGCTTGCTGGATATCAAATGATTATAACCAACTCGGCGCTACGCGCCTCGTTGGTTATCTATCATTCGGTATCCAGCGCGCCCTCGTAGAATAATTGTAGAATAATAATAATAATTATTATTATTATTACTTTTGAATCAGTAAATTCCGTGAAACCGTTGTATCCACCTGTTCCGGCGAACAATTATTTTAGTAGTTTCGTCCCACGGGGACGGCTTAACAATGAACGTAATTAGTATGTTTTTCGTGCGTTGGTAGAACTTGATTAGTATTCAAGCGTCGATAGAACTAGTGTTAGTTTTCAAGAAGAAGAGTCGAAGAGTCGAAGATTTAGAGACGTTGTTTTGTGAATTTTCTAGTTTTCGTCCGGATCGCAGTTTCGTAAAAATTATCGAATTCGTTTGAACATTAATTGGTCCTTCGAGCCGGATGTAGTTATCGCCTATTTATCGTTTGTCGTTCGGGATGGCCGACAAAGCAGACGAAGGAGCGAATGAAACTTCAGAAGACACCGAGCGGATGTCAAGAAAACTTGAATATCTTCATCGAAGAAGAGCAGCATTCAAAGGAGTCGTTGCAAGAAACAGAAAAAAGGTGGAAGAAATGGTATCGAGTAATGGAAGTCGCACTGTTATTAGATCCGTGAAAGAACGGTTGATGCAAGCATTGGAAAATGCGGATCAAGTTACTCAACAAATTATCGCCTTGCAAGCTGACGAGTGTAAACAAGCAGAATTAGAAGAATGCCTGAATCAATTGAGGACTGAAGTGGAAGATAGCGTCGACAAAGTTGAAGAATATTTAGAACGTCGTGCAGGAGCTCCCTTATCGGTTATCGGAGATTTTGCTGCCGATTATGCGAGCGAAATTGATGACAAAACTAGTCAAACCTCCGAATCGTCTGATATTTCACAAGCTTCGAAAGCGGCAGAAGAGCTACAAGTAGAGGTAGCTGCACTTACGGCAGAGGTAGCTGCATTAAAGGTTAAACAAGAAAAGAAAAGACTTCAAGAGGAGCTTGAGCTACAAGAGCGAGCAGCGCGGGAAATTAAAATTCAACAGGAAAGAGACGAGGCCGCCCGGTTGAAAGAAGAAGCTGAACTGTTGGCGCAATGCAGACAATCTAAAAAGAAGAAGTCCGTTCGAAATCTTATCAGCAAGGATTCTAATTCAAGTGAGGAAGAAAGTGACGAAAACGAAGAAGAGGAATGTGATTCGAAAGACGTTGACAAATTGTTTAAAGGAATTAAAAAGCCCGCCTTGACCGTATTCAGCGGAGATAAAGATCTTCATCACGACTGGAAAGCGCAATTTGAAATATTCGTAGATCGTATGAAAGTTCCAGCTAAAACCAAGATGATGATGTTGAAAAACTCCTTGTCTGGAAAACCTCTAAGAATTGTTGAGCGCTTAGGATATACACCTAAACAATATCAAGCTGCTTTAGATAAATTGGAACAGAAATACGGAGGAGAAAAACGCCTTTTGCAGCGTCAAATGGAGTCTATCTTACGTGCTTCGCCTGTCGAAGAAGCCAATTTGAAGGAGTTAGAGATTTTCTCGGATCGTTTAACTGATGTTGTCGCCAAGCTTGAGGATAATGATCAACATCAGGAGCTAACCGGAGTATCCGGGCTTTACATAGCAGTGCAGCAGAAAATACCAGAGTCGCTTCTCGTGTCGTTTCAAGAGTGGTTGCACAGAGAGCCAAGAAAAGATGGACTTTCCACGTTTTCGAAATGGTTGCAGAAACAAGTTGCTTATCGCATGGAAGTTGAAGAAGTTAAAGCGAGAACAAAGAAAAAGAAGGAGGAGAGTGTCGAGTCGAAGAAACCCGTGAAAGCAACTTTCCACAACGCAACAACAAAGCCTGATCTCAAGTGTGTTCTCTGTAACGGACCTCACCAAATCACCTCGTGCAAGAAGTGGGGCGAAACGTCGATGAAAGACAGATGGGAAATTGCCAAGGAGAAATACCTCTGCTACCGCTGTTTGAGTGCAGGCCATCAAGGAAGAGACTGTCCGGGAAGGAATCGTTGCGGTATTAATGGCTGCAAAAGCACCCATCACTTCCATCTGCACTTCGAACTTCGACCGCCTAATCCGTTTGAACAACTGGACACTCCTGCTGATACACGAACAGCCTTTGGTGAGTCTGAGTTTTCAGGAGACGTGGTGTTACGAACGGTACCAGTTTGGCTCGTGGGCTCAGAAGGACAAAAGATCAAAGTTAACGCCTTTCTAGACGATGGGTCTGATTCGACTTTATATGTACGAGGTGATGTCGTCACTGCCCTTGGCCTCGATGCAGAAGAAAGAAACCTCAGGTTGTCAACTCTCACTGACAGTTGTGTACCACTCAAAAGCAAGAAAGTACCGCTGACGATAAAGAGCATAGATGGAGAAACCCAGTCAACTGTTGAAGCGTGGACGTTACAAGAAATGTGTCAGGGCTTGACAATTCCAGACTGGAATAAGCACAAAGTCAAGTGGGATCATCTCAAGAACATCGCATTTCCTAAAGCACCTGGAAGAAAAACGATCGACCTTCTGATCGGATCAGATCATCCTGAGCTTGCCCTAGCACTAGAAGAACATTCTGGTCCAATTGGAATGCCAGTAGCAAGAAGAACGCCATTAGGATGGACCTGTGTTGGACGTCTACCCGCCCTCGCTTCTACTAAGAGAACAGCTTACGCCAGAACATTTCGAACGGACACAATGCTTGAGACGCGCCTTGATGAACAATTGCGAGAAATGTGGGAAATTGACTCTCTTGGAATTCGAAACACAGAAGTCAAGCAGTTGAGCCAGGAGGAAATCCTAGCCATGTCAAAAGTGGAAAAGTCGAGACGATACGTCGGAGGTCGTTACGAGATTGCTATTCCGTGGAAAGAAGAAACTCCCTCTATTCCCGACAACAAAGAGGATGCAGAGAAACGCCTCTACTCTCTCGAGAAGAGCTTGCTTAAGAAACCATAGGTTGCGCAGCGTTACAAGGATGCAATGAACGCGACCAAAAGTTACAGCGAGATGTCCTGGAAGTTCTTCTCCGATTTAGACAAAAGCCTGTTGCTTTAGTAGCAGACATTAAGGAAATGTTCTCTCAAGTTGTTTTAGCAGAGAGAGACCGCAGGTACCACAGATTCCTATGGAGAGATCGTGACCTAACGAAGCCTGTTGATGTGTATGAAGCAGTTCGGTTGGTTTTCGGAGACAAAGCATCCCCTTACCTAGCTCAATTTGTGGTTCGCAGTCACGCCCAAGACTTTCAAGACAAACATCCAGCAGCAGCTCTCGTTATGCTTCTAAACATGTACATGGATGATATTCTCGATTCGGAGGATTCAGAAGGAGATGCTATACATGTTCGAGATGACCTGATGAAACTCCTGAGTGACGCTGGTTTCCGAGCCCAAAAGTGGTGTAGTAATCGAGCAAAAGTGTTAGAAGATATCCCAGAGAAGGACCGAGCAACCGGAGTGAAGCTTGAAGAATCAGAGTTGCCGAGTGTGAAGACGTTAGGGGTGCAATGGAATGCAAGTGAAGATGTGTTTACCTTCTCGATTAAAGAAATTAACCTGTCCTTCTACACAAAACGAGGACTCTTGAGTCGTATTGCCACACTGTTTGATCCACTTCAGTTCCTGGCCCCTTACGTCATCAGAGCAAAAATGGCGTTTCAAGAAGCTTGGTTAAGAGGCCTAGAATGGGATGAAGAGTTTCCTAGCGATTTGAAAGTCACCACTCAGCAATGGGCAGAGCAGTTAGCTGAAGCTTCGAACGTGATAGTTCAACGTTGCTATCGACTTGATGAGAAAGTGGAACAAGTATCACTTCACACATTCACCGACGCTTCCAAATTAGCCTATGCTGCTGTCAGCTACGCCAGATACAAGTACGTGAGTGGAAAAATTTCCGTGGCTCTAGTGACAGCCAAGGCAAGAGTAGCTCCGATAAAATCTGTGAGCATCCCGCGCCTTGAATTAATAGCGGCAGTACTTGGGGTGCGGTTAGCTGAAACAGTCTCTGAGAAGTTGGAAATACCATTAAGTGAACACACCCTGTGGACGGATAGTATGGATGTAATCTACTGGGTTCAGGGTCATTCAAGACGACTAAAAACGTTTGTTGCTAATCGAGTCTCCGAGATCCAGCCAAAAACAAGCCCTGCACAATGGCGGCACGTGCCTGGTGAGAAAAACCCTGCTGATGACGCCACAAGAGGTCTTGACCTGAGAGATATGTCTACTGAGAGTCGCTGGTTTCAGGGACCTTCCTTCCTTCACGAGGGGGAGGAATCCTGGCCTTTGGATCGTACAGATCGTACAGATTGTACAGAAGAAGGCAAACAAGAATTGGCAAAAATCAGCCTCACGTTCCAAAGTAACGGATCGTTTCCTTTGTTAGACGCCGAGAGATTTTCGTCCTGGCTTAAATTACTAAAAGTCACTGCATGGATCATGCGGTTCATATCCCGTTGCAAGAGAGCACGACTCCATAGAATGCAAGCAAGCTAGTTAATTTACAGTCAGGAGACCGACGTCAGGCAAAGCAGCTCTCTGGAGAAAGTCCTGGATTTAGAAGAAATGAAGAACGCGGAGAAGTACTGGCTTCGAGAAACTCAGAGAGAACGCTTTTCGGAAGAGTTGACGACTTTGAGACAAGGGCGAAATGTCTTAAAAGGCAGCCAGCTGTGGAGATTGTCACCATTTCTAGACAGTGACGGAATCTTACGTGTAGGGGGAAGGCTAGAGATGTCTAATTTGCCTTACGACGCTAAGCACCCTGTTGTCTTACCAAAAAAACATCATATTTCGAAACTAGTTGTTGCACACATCCATGTTCAAGGTCACCATAGCCTCGGAGTGAACGCTACCCTTGCTGAATTACGACAAAAGTATGGATTATCAATGGGAGAGAAGAAATCAAGCGATGGAAACGGGAATGCAATGTTTGTAAACTCCAAAGAAAGCGCAGAGGAGAACAAATAATGGCACCTCTTCCTGAAGTCAGACTTGGATGTTCCCTGCGATGTTTCGCTTGTTGTGGAGTCGATTTCGCTGGCCCCTTTGTTGTCAAGATTACGAGGAAAGTTTCCGCAAAGCGTTATCTATGCCTGTTCACGTGTGCAAGCACAAGAGCGGTTCATTTAGAAGTCGCCTTCTCTTTGGACACTGCAAGTTTCCTTAACGCATTTTCCAGGATGGTAGCGAGGCGTGGTAAGCCGGACGTGGTGATCAGTGATAACGGTACAAATTTCACCTCAGCTGATAGAGAGCTACGCGACCTGGTCTTAGCTTTGGATCAAGCGCAGATCAAAGAGAATGCTACCAGTGACCGAATTCAGTGGCGTTTTAACCCTCCGGGCGGATCCCATCATGGAGGGCTGTTCGAATCTCTAATCAAGTCCGCAAAGAAAGCTTTACGTTCTATCCTGGGAGAGTCCAAGACTACAGATGAAGAGTTGCTGACGGCAGTTGTCGAAAGAAGCTCAAATGTCGAAAGAAGCTCAAAATGTTGCCGTTTATGGTGACGAACGTTGGGAAAGATGGAACTTTTCGGGCGTATAGTTGTTTTTCGACTATGGATTCATTCAGATTTGAGGAAATTGTGAGTGGAAATGGCGCATTTCAAGAAATATAGATCATTTAAATGCTTGGTGCGGGTGAATTGTGTATCACCTTTCATAATTATAATACTAATTAGGAGCAATAATTAGAAAGATGGTTATTCTCGCTTGGAGAGCGAATTTTTGCCCTAGATAGCAAGTACGTAAGATACAAAAAAGAAACACTGTTTATATCATAAAATTTTATGCTCTCTTATTCTATAAGCTGGATATTTTCAGCGGTAGTGCGCAGTATTGGCGAAGCTCGGTTTGCTGGGAACAGAGAAAGTAAGTGGGACCAACTTGGTGATAATTTGGCCGAGCTTGTGGCGTGGCCGTTTATTCTCCTATCGATTATACAAAGTGAGAAAATAAATCGTAACCAAATAATCAGTTCCCAGCAAAGGTGAGGGATTACCCGCCACGGCCCCAGACGAGGAACGAGGACGGGCAGCCCCACCCCAAGCCAATACTGAGCCGCTAAATAAAAGGATTTTGATCGCAGTTAACTATTTGGATACCAAAAGCGGGGATAAATGTAAACGCTGCTTGTGACTAATTAACTATGTCATAGTACTAAATAAAAGAAAGGGAATGCTTAACCCCTGCGTAAGCATCTGACGTTGTTTGTAACTTTTTCTTCGGTATCAGTATATATTCGGCTGACGAAATCAAAACAGAATAACGTGATAATTTACCTGAACTTACGAGATAAAGGAAATGCTTAGCCTTTGCGTAAACATCTGCTGTTGATCCTTGTAGGCCTATATCCGGCCGGCGAAATCTAAGCAGTTAAATGCCAGCGTGACGTTACTTTAAAATGTACTTATGTACGGCAGGAAAATGCTTAGCCCCTGCATAAGCATCCGCCGTTGTTGAGACGCAATATGTCTTTGCTTTATAGAAGAACAAAAGTGATGCTTAGCCCCTGCCTAAACATCTGCTTGTATCCTTCTAAACTTATATCTAACCGGCGAACTCTAAGAGAATATACTGGCGTTACTTTGCTAATTCTTTAGGTACATGCTTAGTAATATTGTCATGTTGAGATTATCATCACTCGTCCTGCTGGCGAGTACCCAAGCATCAGAGAGATATGGCAAGAGGCCTGTTAAGCGTCACAAATTAAAAGGAGACGAGTTGGCCAAAGTTGGTGTTGTAATATATCTTAAAAAGGCGGTCGATTTCCATCGGCCAAACGTACGAATTTGAGCATCCGACATGCCTTTTGCGGCCGCCCACGAAGCGGCACCAATTCGAAAACTATGGCTCTTATAAAGTTCGGTATCTAGATCCGAAAAACTGAGGGCCTGACTGAGACATTGAGTAAAATATGACCTAAAAATGGCTGTGTTATTGGACCAGCAGAACAACGGACCTGCGTTCCGTCCTGGTGCATTCAAATAATCCAAAAGCAATGTCACGGCGCAAACAGGCTTATCTTTGTATACGATAATGTCGGTAGAACGTGAGGAATCGCTGTGTTTATAATTTGGCATGGACAATTTGATGCCCACGATAGAGTCCGCACTATCTTTGAGAAAGAACACCTGCCTAAGCAATAGTAAGTTTGTAGATGACTTGCCCGCCGTTACTGTCATCTCCCCTACTCTTAAAGCTGCGAAGAACGCGAGAGCGAACATCGCACGAATCAGTTTTCTTTGAAAGCAAGAAGAAAGTGTCTGCTCGCACGCGGAAATTAATTGCTCTAAAATTGGTAGTGTTATGGGTAATCTGCTGTCTAGAGTGGGGTTAATTTTGGCATACCCTTTGAGGGCGCATTTTATTAATTCTGGCTTTGTTGGGTCGGGAAATGAAGCTAAGCGATGTACGTAACCTAGTGCAGATACGTAAGTAAGAGTCGTAGCCGCACTGTAATTATTTTCCGCTAAGTACGCGACAAACAGAGCTAGTGCATCTGTCGGAATCGGAAATTGTGAAGTGGTTCTGCTCGAGACGTTAATCTCGAAATGCTGAAAAATCCTCCAAGCCTGTTGGTAGGTTTTAAGTGACGATGCGCTCAAACTGCCTTCTAAGAGTCTGGCTAGGGTATTTCCCAGTTGTCTGGTTGTAAATGTGGGGGAATTGTTGTGGGCAACGAATCCATTCCTCTCGTGAGAGACAAGAACTTCTCCACGTGCAAGCGAGAGAGACTATCAGCTAAGACGTTGTGCCTCCCCGGTACGTGTCGAGCCTTAAAATATATGTTCTGGGACAGACATATGAGAACCAACTGCCGTACTAAAGCTAGCAAACCTTTGTGTTTAGATGTTTGCTTGTTAATGACGTCTACGACGCTCTCGTTATCCGAATAAAACAATACTCGTTTATTTTTTAATCGTGATGCCCACAAGTGTACGCCCAACACATTTGGATAAAGTTCGAGTACGGAAATATCTTGTTGCTGCCATTTATCAGGCCACGTGCCATATGTCCAATGCGTGCCGAAGATAGTACCAAAGCCGCATGATTGTGCGGCATCCGTGTAAAAGGAAAGGGCGCCGGATGAGGTCCAAACTTCCTCTAGAAAAATTGATTGACAGTTAAATGACGTGAGGAATTGTTGCCAAATCCTGAGGTCTTTTTTAACTTCTAAAGTAAGGCGGATAAAATACGTAGGTCAGGTAATGCCTACTGTTAGATTAATCAACCTGCGAAGAAAAACTCTGCCTGGTTTTTTTATGGAGCACGCAAAGTTCAAAAAGCCGATCAATGACTGAAGCTCTTAAAGCATGACTTTTTTACGTGACAAAAATTGTTTTATAATCTGTCGGCATTTCTCCACTTTCTCTCGAGGAAGCCTGGCCTCGTGTTTTAAGCAATCTAGCTCTATGCCCGCAAAAGTAAGGACGTGAGCCGGGCCCACAGTCTTTTCTTCTGCCATAGGGACACCCAGTTCATGACAAAAATGTAAGAATCTGTTTAATTTTGCGCCGCATGTATCTAGTGATTTGTCAATGATCAGGAAGTCATCCAAAATGTGTACGATATCCGGAATTTGCAATTTGTTCTGCGCGACCCATTCCATCGCTGTCCTGAGATCCTCAAATATTTGACATGAAGTTGAACATCCCATAGGCAGGGTTTTATCATAATGCCATTTTTCTTTCCATTGAAAACCCAATAAAGGATAATCCGAAGGATGTACTGGCACGATACGAAAAGCGCTTCTCACATCGGTTTTGGCCATAGCGCAACCCTTGCTTTGCCTTTGAATAATGCTTATCGCATCATCAACAGAAGAATATTTAACTGTTGAAAATTCGGGTGGAATACTATCGTTTATCGACGCTCCCTTTGGATACGATAAATGATATATCATTCTGAATTCGCCTGGCGTTTTCTTGGGAATAACGCTGAGAGGGGAAATACGGAGATTTGCAAACGGGGGGGAATCGAAGGGGCCCGCGATACGACCCAATTCTCTTTCTTTTCGTAATTTGTCATCAACAACGTCAGGATTCTCATAAGCGGAGCCTAAGTTGGGAGCGGTAGTCGTAATTCTGGGACCCTGATAATTAATCTTAAACCCTTCGAAAAAGCCTTTGATTAAACGGTAAGCGATGCGGGAGTTATAGCCTAATAAAACTCGTGAAAGGACGGCTACGTTAACCGGTGTGGGAAGCGCTGTGTGTAAGCATGGGTGGCTGCTTTGTTGTGGGATTTCGCCCAACCGTGGGCTTTTGCTGCTGTTGGCAACGGAAGATTGGATGGTTGTTGCCACACTTGAAGCAGTGGTGTTTAAAGGCGCACCCGTTGCAATGAGTCCCGTTATGGAACTTCCAGCAGAAACCCTTTGGGAAATTTGATCTAGCCCCAGTGCCGGGATTTCTGCCTTGGCCTCCCCGGTTTGATCCATTTAGCTTTTGTGGTTGGTAGTGGGCTCGAAGCCACAACTCGCTGTGAATATTATCCCAAGAAATTTGCTGCTGTTGTCTCAACTGACGAAAATTTTCGTCATAGAAACGCCAATTTAGGACTGGGCAGCTAACTCGCGCACTACAGACCCATATTTCATGAGTGCTGGAGAATCTTGGGGGAATCTTTGAGTAAAGATGGAAACGAAAATTTGGAAAGCGGTTGTCCACTGCTCTATATTCTGGATGGTGGGCCGTTTATGGTTAGGCACCATGGAGAGAACCTGTTGCCCAGTCTCATTACTTTGTAACTGAAAAGTATAGTTATTGTCGTCTTTATACGTTATTAGTAAATGTGAAAAATCTATAAACTCGTTTGCCCAGATCTTATTTCTAATACGCTCTGGTACCCTAGATGCCAGAGGCACTGCACTAGAGATAAAAGAGTTCTTACTGCTATCGACGGTGGGTTCAGACACTTGTAGTATCCCGCCAGTTAACGTCTGGATGTTGGTGCGAACCGCCTCTTGGACGCTGGGTTGAGAAGCGGGCTCTTGAGGCGGGTCTGGAACAAACTGTATGTGGGGTTGGTTTACTGGTTGCGGTAAAACCAGTCCAGTGCCGCGAAGACTCTTCTTAACCGCTTCAGCTATAGCATCGGCAATACCCCGCAGAGCGCCTTCAGTAACACTTGCTTGTCGCTGGTGGGCAGTATCTCCTACTGACGAGGTTGAGGCGAATTGTCTTGGCTGGTATTTGCGGGCACCTGGAGTAGCGTTGCTGGATGTTGTTGTATGTTTTCAGCCGTCTCGGCAGCGCCTCGCCTGCGTTTAGAAACCCGTGTAAAATATGCGTTGTTGGCTGCTGGCCTCTTTCCTTTTGGCGGCATTCTGGGAGGGGGTAGGTCTGGACTAATAACACGTGTCGCTCAATGCGAACAGAATAATTCAGAGAAAAACAGATCCAACACAAGGCGTAAATATATAGGACTACCGCAGGCGAAAAAAGAAAATTTGAACTGTATAAACAGTAGTAGGTGGGGCCGGCAAAAATGCCTAACAAACGTCATGAGGTAACAAAGTATGGAACACGATAGGTGTTTTCTTTCATAAAACACAACGGCAAAACATGATTGGCACAAAGGCAGCCTTTGGCCGCATTGATCATGCAAACGTGCCGTGATAATAAGTAAAGTGTCAGAACAATGTTCTGGGAAATAACTGCAGAACGCTTGATAAAATACTTCTGACATTCCTCAATGACCACAATACTGATAGCAAAAACACACCCGGAAACGGGTGGACAAGATAAAATACCCCAACTTAAGACTACGCCTGCGGCTTTTATCAAAGAAATTCCCTTCCGAAAGCATATATAGAGCAGAGTTTTATTATTATTAATTTTTTTTATTAATTATATATATATATATATATATATATATATATATATATATATATATATATGTATATATAAACACACAACTTGTAAGAGGTCTAGCAAACAATGCAAATCCGGTACCAACTGTACGTGCTGTATGGAGGATCACTAAAGCGATCGTGGACTCTTGAGATAACTCAAATAAAATTAGAAATGTAATGGTCAAGAGGGCAACTCCAATATACAATGTAGCTAAGTTGGTTTTATTCGCTCAACGTTTCGACCATCACGGTCTTCATGAGGAGCGTTAGAGGTATAAACTGCTTACATCAACAACAAACAAAATTCAAATTCGTGTCAACGGTTAACATACTGTGACGTAACAAGGTCACATGTTAGGGAAAATATGCAGCAACGGTTTAAAAAAATATATACATACCGCAAAAATACAAATATTAAGAAAAAAAATTAAATGCAAAGCTATGGTTATTTATACAACTAAGTTATTAATAGATGGTTTAAGCCTTAAAATCCAATATTTTTCTCGCGCTTTCCGAATGTCTTGGTCCTGTTTTCTAACGCTCTCAATAACTGTTAATTTAAGATTTTGTACTCCACAGTTTTTGAAATGTCTGACTGAAGGTTTGTTTTTAGTTCCTCCTTTAATATCGCTGCGATGTTGTGTTCCACGGTGGTGAACCGGGTGTCCTGTTTCGCCTACGTACTGATCACTACATTTTACACATTCGATTAAATAAATTACGTTGCTGGTCTTGCATGTGGTGTGTTGTCGTAATGTAATCGTTTCTCCTGTAGTGTTGCTAGTAACTGTCCGTGTAAACTGTCCGTATGTTTTGCAGCAAGCACATCTGATATCTGTTCTGCAAGACCAGAATCCCGGGTCAGAGGGTATAGATGGACTCTGTTGTTTGTGTTTATGGGTGAAGTGAATTTTCAGGTTTCTGTTGGTTTGAGAAGATCGGCCACAGATTGAACAGGTAGTGTCAGATGGATTTGGCAACCAATCGCTTCTTTGTTGTGTTGGATGGTCAGAAGGGGAGGTTGTGTTACTGGTGTTTGATGATGGCAGCCTCTTGTGTGTGAGCATTTGTGACAGACTACGACCTCTACGAAATGCAACGAGCGGGGGTTCTTTGAAGATGGCTTGTGTCTTGGGTGATGTGTCAAGTATTTGCTGGTGTTCTTTGAGGATTGTATGCAGGTTTGGCAGTGCTGGATTATAAGTGACTACGAGTGGTACACGGTCAGAGGAAGAATTTTGCTTGCTCTGGAACGCTTCTTCTCTCGATGTTTTCCTTGCCCTCATGATGCATTCTTTAATCAATTTGTTCTTGTAACCACGCTCAAGCAGAATGTTGTGTAATTCACGTGCTCTTTTCTCAAAAAAAAATCGGTGGTGGAACAGATGCGTCTTAGTCTCAGTGCCAGGCTGTAAGGGATGGAGGTTTTTGTGTGGCGTGGATGACAGCTGGTCCAGTTAAGGTACTGATGGGTATCGGTAGGTTTGGTGTACAGGTCAGTGCTAATTTTGCCGTTACTATTGATTACTTGAACGTCAAGAAAAGGGATACTTGTAGTCGATTTGGTTTGTTCAAACTTGATGTGTGGATCAAAGAATTACAGAAGTTAAAGAAGTCAGTAAGTTTTTCTTCACCGTGAGTCCATATAAAGAAGATGTCATCTATGTACCTGAATCACATGAGTGGTTTGTCGGTGGCTCCTTTCAGAAAATGATCTTCCAGGCGACCCATGTAGAGATTTGCATAGCTAGGTGCCATTTTAGTTCCCATTGCTGTCCCCGTCTGTTGAACAAAGTGTTGGCCTTGAAAGGTGAGATTGTTGCAAGTAAGAACAAGGTTGATGAATTTTACGATAGTTTCTCTTTTGTCTTTTGCGAAGTTATGGAGACGCATAAAATAGTCGCATGCTTCTATGCCACCATCATGTGGGATGTTTGTGTATAGAGATTTGACGTCCCAATTTACTAAAAGTGTATCTGGCGGTAAAGTATGCTTGTTGTTCAGTTCTATAAGTTTACCGAGAAAGTCATTGTCATCTTTAAGATGGGAGGGTAGATTCTCGACAAGCGGCTGCAGTTGGTCATCAATCCACTTGGAGATGTTAGTAGTGGCAGATTTGATGGTGTTGCAGATAGGACGAGCGGGAGGTGGGCGTTGTGGCTTGTGGATCTTGGGTAAAAAATAAATATTGCCTGGTTGGGCGTTTTCCATTTTTAGATAATTTACTGTGTCCGTGTTAATTACTTCCTTAGAGTGGGCCTCTTGACTAGCTTCCTTCACCCTGATAACGAAGTCAGATGTAGGGTCAGTAGACACGGGTTGATAAACTTTGCTAACATTTTCGTCAGTGCCATTAAGTTGTTTGTACGCTTCAGCTAGGTAGTCTTTTCTATTTTGTACTACTACTGCTGCGCCTTTGTCTGCTTGGAAAATTACAATATTATTGTCGCGTTTAAGTGATTTAATAGCTTCCCGTTCTTGCCTAGTGATGTTAGAGCGAAGTTTGTTCTTATTGGAAGCATGTTGAAGGATTGCACGTTCCACTCCACTTATGTAACAGTCTAAGGCTTGGTCTCTGCCAGGGCTTGGTGTCCATTTTGACGGTTTCTTACAAGTTGTGTCGTCGCTAGGTTCTGTATTTGTGTTATCACTATCAGCAAAGTACTCTTTTAGGCGCATACGACGTCCCCATTGTTCGATGTCAGTTATGAGTTCTGTTCTGTTTACACTTGTCGGTGTAGGTACAAATTTGAGACCCTTACTTAAAATACAGATCTCGTGTTTAGATAAAACACGGTCGGATAGATTAATTACAGTGTTAAAGTTGTTATCCCTGACTCGTGGTTTCGTGTTTCGCCTGCCACGATGTTTACGTCTGCGGTGTTTACGTCTGGGAGAATGAACTAATGTTTCAGATCTGACCTGGGTGGATGTAGTTACGGAGCTATTATTTGTGTTGTCACGGCTGGTTGTGGAGGTCATACTGTCGTTTTTCTGACGGCAGTCTAAGTTAGAAGATGAATTGCGTGTAGGACCATCACGTGAGACATCTGGCGTTGGCGATGGTGAGCTAAACAAAAGAGCACTTTGGGGTTGATAATCATTCCATACAGTTAAAGGAGATAAAGGAGGTTCTTTTACATTGGCATTGGATTTTAGAAGGGCGATATGTTGGTCAAGTTTCTGTTGTTTCTTGGAGGTTAAGAGCTCACGAGTGTTTTAATTTTGTAATTTTAGCCAGTGTTTAAGTTGTTCAAGTTGTAAAGATGACATTTTATCGCTAAGAATAGACTGTTTACTTGCAATCTCATTTGTTAGTGTCACGCATTTGGCTTTGTGTGACTGAACTAGGAGGTCTAACACTCGATTTGAGGATTCCTTTAAAGCATCATTCCATTTATTTAGAAAATCTGTAGTGCCGACTTGTGGTAATAATTTTAAAGTAAGGCCAGGCGGTGTGATGTCGTGACTCATATAATAAGAGAAACTGTTGATGAAGTTCACTGGAAATTAATTTGCTGTGTAATCAAAAATTAGACGAGCTTACCTGTAAGTGAAGTTTGATTGTGATTCTCCTGAGCCGTTGCGTAGGAACGAAGGGATCACGTGAGATTGCGCGAGCAAGCTTGCCTTCAAATTTTAACTTTGTCGAGTAAACACCAACCCAAAGGGGTAGGGAAATGAGCCAATGGCTCAGTCAACACCTCAGTGGGTGGGCACGTGATCCCTTCGTTCCTACGCAACGGCTCAGGAGAATCACAATCAAACTTCACTTACAGGTAAGCTCGTTTAATTTTTGATTCTCCCTCACCGTTGCTGACGTCACTACGGGACCACGTGAGATTTTAAAGCAAGGTGATTACGAGACAACAATATAAACAAAACAAGTTTAATTCAAGAACTGTACGCGTGTCAAGGTACAATATGACAGCTCAATAGTTGTATACAAAGATTCTATTGTAAAACGTTAGACAAGACTGCCTGACCAAAATTAGCATCAGAACTCTGTTTGATGGGTTTATCATAAAACAATGCAAAAGTAGAAGCATTTGACCATCCAGCAACTTTCATGATGGTTGTCACATCTAAACCAGACCTCTTTGCAGCTGAAGTCGAAGCTGAACGAGTGCTATGGGCTCCAAACTGGTTTGTATCAATACCAGCATTTGCCAAAACAGACTTAACCCACCTTCCGATGGTATCTTTAGAAACTGCCTTGTGTGGCTTTACAAAGCTAATGAGGAGTTGAGTTTCTTCTCCTCTAAGAGGTTTCGTACGAGTAACATACTCCTGTAGACACTCTACAATACAAAGTCTAGGATCCTTTAAATATGCCTGGAAAACAAGGTCATGTACATGTGTACCAGGTCTTGTTTGTTTCACTGGTTTAGAAATAGAAAATGAACAACTTGACTCTGTCAAGGTCATGTACCTGATATCTAGCAGGTGTATAGTCTGAATCCGCTGACCTGACAATAACATTAACAGTATGGTGAGCTTCCAAGAGAGCTCCTTCAATGACAATTTTCTAACACAACATTAACGTCCCAAGTACTTGTGTACTTTGGTAAAGAGGGCCTCCTCTCAAATACTCCTTTCATGAACCTTACAACTAAGGGATGGCTACCAGCAGGTGTATTGTCAGGAAAAACAATGACAGTCGACAGTGCACTCCGGGCTGTGTTCAAGCAACTATATCCAATGCCAGAGTGAAAAAGTTCCGTCAAAAATTCAATAACATCTGTTACAGTTGGTTGCAAGGGATCACAAGACCGTTTAGTTGAAAACTTATGCCATCTGGCAAGGTAGGTCCTGTACTGTTTCTTTGTTGATTCTCGCCATGATGACATGACGATTTCAATAGCTTGCTCTGAAATTCTTTGACTTTGTAATGACATCCTGACAATTTGCAAGCCATCAGAGTCAACTTGTGATGGAGTGGGTGAATGACATTGGGGTTGTATGGCAGCTGGAGCACTTTCTTTCCTCGAGGAAGAATGAGAGGATCCTGAACAAGGAGACGCATCAAAACTGGAAACCATGGCTGTGTTGTCCTTTGTGGCACAATTAGTATCCCGGAGGCTTGGTCGGCTTCCACCTTCTGCAGAACCCTATCAATGAGATTAAATGGAGGAAAAGCATAAAGATAGTGCTTGCCCCAATCAACAGAAAAAGCATCTATAGCAAATGCACCAGGGTCAGGATGCCAAGCTATGTAAGGCTTAGTCTGAAAATTAAAGCCCGGATGCAAATAAATCAATAGATGGGGCCCCAAGGGCTTGTGTAATTGACACATAAATGTTGGAGTCAAGCTTCCATTCTGTTTGATCATGAAAAATTCTGGAGGCTTTATCAGCAGCAGTATTACACTTTCCAGGCAAATATGCGGCAGATAGCCAAATACCCCTTGCAATGCACCACATCCAAATAGATCTGGCAATGTGATTGCAGTCAAGTGAATGGGTGCCACCCATATTATTGATGTAAGAAACTGCTGTGGTGTTATCAACAAAAATTCTCACATGGGTATGAGACAAGTTTTTACAGAAGGACTGTAATCCCAGGTAAGCTGCTTTTAACTCAAGGCACTTGATATGCTGGTGAACTTCATCAGGTGCCCAGCCGCCTCCTGATGATTGGCCCTGGAAAACAGCTCCCCATCCTTGTAGGGATGCATCTGTATTAAGAGTGTAAGATGGATTACCCTGTGAAATGGGTTTAGAAACATTTTCAATGTTGTCAACCCACCACTGCAGATCTGACTTTGCAGAAGGTGACAGCACCATGTTTCCATCAAAATTACCATGACGAAACTTAAGGGCGGCAGTCTTTTCATTCTCTAACTGCCTATAGAACAGGGGTCCCATAGCAACCCCAGGGCAACTAGCCACAAGTTTGCTTATGACAACTGCCACTTCCCTGATGGTAGGTTGTGTTGTGGTCAACAGATCTTTGCAAACATGCTTGATATTTTCTGCCTTGGCATGAGACAAAGTGACAGTCATGCTCACAGAATTTAAGACAAAACCAAGAAACTCTAGAACCTGTGATGGCTCTAAAATTGATTTGTCTGGGTGAACATAAAGGCCCAGACTATCAAACAATTTAGTGGTGGCTTGAACATTATTCTTACATTCAGGCTTGGTGATACCCTGTAAATAGGAATCGTCAACATAGCCAACTGACTGGAAACCCTGTTTTCTGAGCGTGCTATAAGCAGGTTTGAGTAACTTCGTAAATAATCGGGGGGCACAAGCTAAACCATTAGGTAAGCAAGTAAACTGGTAGAGCTGCCCTTGCCACTCAAATTTCAGATATTTTTGGTGATCTCGGTGGTTTGGTACTGAATAATACGCATCTTTAAGATCAACGGACGCCATGAAACAGTTTGGCCTGATCATGCTAATAACATGTTTCAATGGCTCCATCTTAAAATGATGGTATTCCACAAACTTATTCAACTTTTTTAAGTTGAGAATCATCCGGTGAGTTCCATCTTTTTTGGGTCTCAAAAAGATAGTGGATAGGAATTCACCTTTCTCATGAGGGGATTTTAAGAGAACACCTTTATGAACCAATTTTTCAATCTCAGCACTAATTGTCTCAGCTTCTTTGTTGCTAAATTGGTGTTGGCAAGGTGGCTGCCTCTGATGAGGGAGCTGGTCAAAATCAATTTTGCATCCTTTGACCATGTTTAAAATATGTGGGTCTGTGGTAAGTTTGCCCCAGTTTAACAAGTAACATTGAATCCTTCCAGCTTTAAATATTCCAGTTTGGGTTTTTGAATCCACTAATTTACAATCTTTACTCACCGACACGCTGTGGATTGCTACTGTTTTTGCTCCGCCTTCTCCTGCCGTTTGCGGAATGGAGTGAATGGCTTTTGCCAGCGTTGTCCTCGGTTGTTGGGGTGCAGTCGGTGAGTTTGGCCGTTTTTTGAAAACTGAGATTTGCGGTGGTGGTTTTCGTTGGCCCTGGTACTGCTCTGTAGCTTTTGCCCAACCCTGTTGGTGGCACTGATGTCTTGGATTTGTTTTGGGAGGTCATTCCTAAACAATAAATCAGTAAAGCCAACATGTTCAGCACAAATTTGCTGATACTGATTGTTCAGATCAGGTCTGATCATGTCACGTCGTCTCTGGATGAGCTCACAATTTGCATGGCCCAACAAGGCAATCACATCCAGTAAGGTTCTTGCAACATTTTCATCTGACAGTTTCATGGAAGAAATTTCACGTTTCATGCACTGATCTGTAAGTTTGATCAGTGGGATCGTTGCTTTCTGAATAACGTTTTGGAGTCTTTGGAGCTTCAGGTCTCGACTCCTAGTGCCTGATCTAATTTTAGACCAGACTTCAGGGTTGACTTTAGTCCCTGTGACATTTTCGCAGTTCCCAGGTCTGCTGCAGTTTGAAAGTTTTTCTTTCAATTTCTCATCGGATAACTTTGTCCGGATCATTTTGTTTATTATCTTTGCAAGTTTTGGGCCCACATCACCTGAACATGCCTCATCAAGATCGTATTCAGCGGCAATGGATCCCAAAAAATCGCTTTCGACAGTTTCCTCTTATTTCTCACTTTCCTTTCTCGTTTCGCTATCCTCAGGAAAAAGCGAATCTATAGAGAGGTCAATGGACTCGTTGTCCGTGGCGCTCGCGACTCGTGGTATTTTTCGAGCAGGAACTTCGTCGTTCTCTGAGTCGCTTTCAGATAGGCGATCGTCATGTGAACGCTTAGATGAATTACCAGCGTTCGAGAGAACCTCTGCAATGTCCGACGACAATGACTTTGATATGTGGCGAAAGCCTTCAATCATGCTCTCGGAAATTGAGGCTTTAAGGCCTTCAATGAAGTCGTTCTTCGCCACGGTCGTTCTCTTTGAAGAGCTGGGCTGAGAAGCTGTTTTCCTCTTCTCTCGAGAAACCTCAGCCTTCTTTGTTAATTGCTTGTCCTTTTCCCTCGGTTCAGGGTTACAGGTGAGTCCAGGAGATTCCTCCACATCTTCGGAGGACTCGTCAACGGGCGATATGTCCTCACAATCTTTTCCCGCCATTAGGCAACTTCGATTGCGAAGTACTTTGGCAAGAATCCTAAAAATTGGCGGCTAACTTCCAATTAGCCACACAACCAGCGTTACTTCAGGTAATTGTACCCGGAAAGTAAACAAATATAACAAAGCCGAGAGATTTCTCTCGCCTAAAACGCTGTAATGGAAGATAAAAACTCTTAACTCGACAAACGTCTTCTCTTGGCAAACAAAGTCGCACATTGAAGGCAAGCTTGCTCGCGCAATCTCACGTGGTCCCGTAGTGACGTCAGCAACGGTGAGGGAGAATCGTTGCAATTGTCAAACAGCTCTAGAGCAGTCGGGAGAAAGAATTTCAGGAAACGTGACCGTAGGACCAGGGTTAAGTTCCACATCGCCTAAAAGAGTACTTTGCTGATAGTGATAACACAAATACAGAACCTAGCGACGACACAACTTGTAAGAAACCGTCAAAATGGACACCAAGCCCTGGCAGAGACCAAGCCTTAGACTGTTACATAAGTGGAGTGGAACGTGCAATCCTTCAACATGCTTCCAATAAGAACAAACTTCGCTCTAACATCACTAGGCAAGAACGGGAAGCTATTAAATCACTTAAACGCGACAATAATATTGTAATTTTCCAAGCAGACAAAGGCGCAGCAGTAGTAGTACAAAATAGAAAAGACTACCTAGCTGAAGCGTACAAACAACTTAATGGCACTGACGAAAATGTTAGCAAAGTTTATCAACCCGTGTCTACTGACCCTACATCTGACTTCGTTATCAGGGTGAAGGAAGCTGTTCAAGAGGCCCACTCTAAGGAAGTAATTAACACGGACACAGTAAATTATCTAAAAATGGAAAACGCCCAACCAGGCAATATTTATTTTTTACCCAAGATCCACAAGCCACAACGCCCACCTCCCGCTCGTCCTATCTGCAACACCATCAAATCTGCCACTACTAACATCTCCAAGTGGATTGATGACCAACTGCAGCCACTTGTCGCGAACCTACCCTCCCATCTTAAAGATGACAATGACTTTCTCGGTAAACTTATAGAACTGAACAACAAGCATACTTTACCGCCAGATACACTTTTAGTAAATTGGGACGTCAAATCTCTATACACAAACATCCCACATGATGGTGGCATAGAAGCGTGCGACTATTTTATGCGTCTCCATAACTTCGCCAAAGACAAAAGAGAAACTATCGTAAAATTCATCAACCTTGTTCTTACTTGCAACAATCTCACCTTTCAAGGCCAACACTTTGTTCAACAGACGGGGACAGCAATGGGAACTAAAATGGCACCTAGCTATGCAAATCTCTACATGGGTCGCCTGGAAGATCATTTTCTGAAAGGAGCCACCGACAAACCACTCATGTGATTCAGGTACATAGATGACATCTTCTTTATATGGACTCACGGTGAAGAAAAACTTACTGACTTCTTTAACTTCTGTAATTCTTTTGATCCACACATCAAGTTTGAACAAACCAAATCGACTACAAGTATCCCTTTTCTTGACGTTCAAGAAATCAATAGTAACGGCAAAATCAGCACTGACCTGTACACCAAACCTACCGATAGCCATCAGTACCTTAACTGGACCAGCTGTCATCCACGCCACACAAAGACCTCCATCCCTTACAGCCTGGCACTGAGACTACGACGCCTCTGTTCCACCAACGATTTTTTTGAGAAAAGAGCACGTGAATTACACAACATTCTGCTTGAGCGTGGTTACAAGAACAAATTGATTAAAGAACGCATCATGAGGGCAAGGAAAACATCGAGAGAAGAAGCGTTCCAGAGCAAGCAAAATTCTTCCTCTGACCGTGTACCACTCGTAGTCACTTATAATCCAGCACTGCCAAACCTGCATACAATCCTCAAAGAACACCAGCAAATACTTGACACATCACCCAAGACACAAGCCATCTTCAAAGAACCCCCGCTCGTTGCATTTCGTAGAGGTCGTAGTCTGTCACAAATGCTCACGCACAAGAGGCTGCCATCATCAAACACCAGTAACACAACCTCCCCTTCTGACCATCCAACACAACAAAGAAGCGATTGGTTGCCAAATCCATCTGACACTACCTGTTCAATCTGTGGCCGATCTTTTCAAACCAACAGAAACCTGAAAATTCACTTCACTCATAAACACAAACAACAGAGTCCATCTACATCCTCTGACCCGGGATTCTGGCCTTGCAGAACAGATATCAGATGTGCTTGCTGCAAAACATACGGACAGTTTACACGGACAGTTACTAGCAACACTACAGGAGAAACGATTACATTACGACAACACACCACATGCAAGACCAGCAACGTAATTTATTTAATCGAATGTGTAAAATGTAGTGATCAGTACGTAGGCGAAACAGGACACCCGGTTCACCACCGTGGAACACAACATCCCAGTGATATTAAAGGAGGAACTAAAAATATACCTTCAGTCGGACATTTCAAAAACTGTGGAGTACAAATCTTAAATTAACAGTTATTGAGAGGGTTAGAAAACAGGACCAAGACATTCGGAAAGCGCGAGAAAAATATTGGATTTTAAGGCTTAAACCATCTATTAATAACTTAGTTGTATAAATAACGATATCTTTGCATTTAATTTTTTTTCTTAATATTTGTATTTTTGCGGTGTGTATATATATTTTTTAAACCGTTGCTGCATATTTTCCCTAACATGTGACCTTGTTACGTCACAGTATGTTAACCGTTGACACAAATTTGAATTTTGTTTGTTGTTGATGTAAGCAGTTTGTACCTCTAACGCTCCTGATGAAGACCGTGATGGTCGAAACGTTGAGCGAATAAAACCAACTTAGCTACATTGTATATTGGAGTTGGCCTCTTGACTATTACATTTCTAATTATATATATATATATATATATATATATATATATATATATATATATGTATATATATAATTATTATTATGACGACTGGTTGTGTTGGATCTGTTTCAGTGCATAAAGCAATGCGCCCCGATAGCTACGGTAGAGAGCCTTGTGTCCCCGCTTGTTAAGGTGAATTCCATCACGAACATAAATGTTCCTCGTGGGGTTATTGAGCCCTCGATGGCGTCAAAATTTCACAGCGCTAGAATCTGCCAACGTGTCCCGTAGGCACTTGTTTAGCTTTTTGACTCTTCGGTTGTATGTCGGAAAGGGGGGGAGGGGTTCAGGCGTGGGATCACTTGGCATATAACCGTGAATTTGTGCCTGATCTCATGCTGCAACACATCCACGAAGGCAGTGATTGTTTCACCTAATATCTCAGGGTCTATCGAAGGGTTGCATAGATCGTTAGACCCTATTTCTAGGACTAAAATGTCCGGATTTGCGGCTCTTGAAGCCGTAAGGTCGAAGCGCACTAGTTTTTCAACTGTGCGGCCACCGTTCCCTATCAGCTTTATTAGGCAAGAGTGCTTTAAGTCAAAGTGCTCGTTGAACGAGCTGTCCCCAGTATTATTTTTAGGAAATCTTTCATTCTTCGTACAAACGAGTGGCCGAGTATCAATGATCTTGGGAGAGAACGCTCAGCCAGGTTGCGACAATCTTTCCCTTCCATGTTAAAGACAGACAAAGGAATGGTTTTACTTAACTTTTCTGGGGTCGAATCACGCGACTTTAGTGTAGCTTGCTGAAGAGCCTGTTCTCCCGTTGTGCGCTTGAAGCAAAAGAGGCCTTTCACAGGGCCTCGCCTTGTTAAGTACGAACCGGTAGATCCAATGCCCCGGATAACCGGAAATCCCTCGGCCGGGAGCTGGGACTGATACGCATCAAGCAGCATAAATTCATTTATTATGGAAATAAATTTCCTTTATTAATTTTCAGTCATAACTAAAGCTTTGGCTAACTGTGCACAAATAAACGAACGTCCGCCATATTTGTTTCACATTTAGATCGGTTAAGTGCTGACTACATTAACAGTGGGCTCAAGTGAAACAAACTTAATTTATCGCAAAAAGTGTTCTGCAGTCTGCAGTCTGTGGTCTGCAGTCTGCGGTCTGTAGTCTGCAGTCTGCAGTCTGCAGTCTGCAGTCTGTGGTCTGCCGTTTGTGGTCTGCAGTCTGCAGTCTGCGTTTTCACTCGACCGTGTCAACTCGTACTACTCGTACTACTCGTACTAGTCGTGCAACTGGTGAAATTGAATCTTAGTATATACACAAGTTAAGTACAGCTGTGGAGAATGGGGCGTTGTTAACTCGTACGACTCATAGGAGTCGTGCAACTGGTAAAAATGCATCTCGATTTGCAATTTTAGTGCTGATGTGCGTAAGGTAAGATTCATGCAAGTAGTCAAACTGCATGTACATCCGTATGGACTCGTACGAGTGATTATTTGAAACAGCGAATTTCGATTTAATAAGACGTAGTCTTTTTTCGAAGTGGTACAAAACCATTGACATATTAGGCGATTTTAAACGCTCATCGTTGCGGTAAGAGTTTTCTAAAACGATTCGGTATCCACTTCGCCGTGATAAGCGTTCGCTTCGCATCGTTCATGACTTACATCTTTTTACCTGACAACGCTTTTTTCAATCAGGCGTACAAGATTAGTTCATATACTGTATATGCTTAACCGTGGATCAAAAACTATCAAACTTATCGAGCTATAGAGCGTAAATGGAATTTTTACGACAACAAGTTGGCAACACTACTTTTATTTTTCAGCTGACTCAGCATTCTTCTCTACTAATAACTAAATGTAAGTTGACTATGTATTGAGCGAACGTCACACTCTTACAAATATCTTGGACTGATAGTTAGTACATGAGTAAAAACCAATCGATTACTTTAACATAGCCACTTTGCCTTTAACTTGCTATGGTCCTATATGCGAAGCAGGTCTTTGTCATGATGAAGAATGGACTGACAACCTCAAATGGGTTTCTGGCAAAGAACACCAGGGGACACTTCGTAGTCGCAGGGAGTATCATTCCACATCCCAGCATTACCTCCTCCTTTATACATTTGAACACAATTTTCGTTCCCCCCAGAATTGTTCGGTTCTCCCCCACCCCACGCCTGATAACTTAGTGGTGTGCCGTCAACCCAGTAAAAAGTCGAGCCAGCCCTCCTCTCAAGACCAAGCCACACGCCCTCAATTGTCAATGATTGATGCTTCCTTAACATGTCAAAAATGAAGTCCTTTTCATTGGCTGACTTGATGATAGGCAGGTGTGCTCCCAAATTCTGGCATTTTTGTTTAGCATCGACAACCCATCGAGTTCGGGTAGGGTCGAGGTAGTAACAAGATACTCCATGAGTGACCCAGCCAGCTGGGTATACCTATTTTAAGGAAATACGCAACTCTTTTAAATTTTGAAGACATATTTTGGCGGTTACAACTGCCATCGTCAGTTAAGAACTGAAGTTCAGAATTAAATTTGAAATAAATAAAAAGCACAATAAAAAAATTAGAACTGCTTATGAAAATAGTTACATGAAAAATGAAGGGAAAAATACGTGATAACGTAAGAGCTCTACAAAGAAGTTTAATTGAAAATGCTTGAGCTGTTGATTTATACTGGGCTTATTCCACTGGATGTCCAAAGAGTCCTTTATCTTAAACTGAAAATTAGTAGTAGCATGATGTAAATTGCTAATTAGTAATTGGGGGAACATAAAGTGCGGCAATTTACAGATTGTTGTAAGTGTTTAACCCTCGGACGTACAAGGGGAGTGGGTAGATGCTAGTCCCCATAAGGTTTTTCTTTAATTTTTCCAAGGCGATTTATCATCAACATCTGTCATTTTCAGCACCTGTAGACATATATTTTATACACAATGTGACTCACATTTGTTAGGAATCGGCTGCTATGGTTACGAGATATGACGTCCTAAGTCTTAGGTGCGTTTTTCACCTTTTCCGTAAAAAAGCACAAAGTAACGACAAAAAGCAGCAAATTGTTTAATTACGCCATAGTCTACACGCTTAGCAATGTAAGCACGTGATGTTATTGGTCGTCTGTCAGTTAAGCCGTGATATCATTGGCTGTGAAGACTGTTAAACGTGACTGGTGCGTTTCGATCCGTCTTTTGTTAGTCAAATGTCCGTTGGCCTATTGTTAGTCAAATAAGTCGGTTTGTCTATTGTTTGTCTGTCTTGTTATTGTCGGCAATCAGTCGTTTGTAAGGTGCAGGTAGCTGTTGGCAACGGTTCAGTGGTGTGGGGTGGGTCAGGAAAACTTTCTCATGAGGTCGAGTTCAAGTTAAGTTGAATTAAGTTTTTGTCCACCGGTGTACGCGTTCGAGTCCCAGTTTAGTGTTTGTTAAAACCTTATTTTAAGCGACGATTTTGATCAGCCTTAACAGTTTTCTCAATCAAGCCATTTTCACGAACCTGGTAAGACTAGATTACGCAATCGAGGGCTTCGTGCGTTGGTGTACTCGTTTGTTAAAGAGCTTCGTGATCAAAGACCGAGCGAACATTGGGTGGAATAAATTTGATCACCACACAAAGTGAACACACAAACCAAACGATGCACCACAAAAACTTTTGACCCATACAGATCCACACTAAAAACTTCAGCAAAGGTAAGGGGTCAAAAAACGTCACACCGAGTTGTTGTAAATATGAAGGACTCTCTCTAGAGAAAAAGGCCAGCAGGCCAGGGGGTTGGATAGAAAGCGAGAAAAACTCGATTTTACGGAAAACAATCGAAAGCGAAGCGCAGTTAGCGAGACCTGTCCTTATAGCTCTTTTGGTTAGCAAACCCTGGCACTTAATTGGTAGAGGGAACACAATGCTTGCGACCGGATCATGAAGGCTATTGTTTAAAAAATAATTTGACATAAATGGAAACTATGTTTTACTCCTAAATTTTGGTTTTTCTTAAGTCTTTAGGTCTTTCATCTCGAACTCCAACTCGTGTAGATTCGTCGATCTTAATATCCTGAGCGTAAAAAATTTCTTAGTACCTTGGCAGCCATAAAGTTCGACCCTCATTGATATCCCCTTTTTCCAGGCGGTTGGTCGGAAACGGATGTAACGTGCTGTTATTGGAGGATTTAGGTCATGGTAAACAACAATGTCCCTGTCTTTGTTTCCCACGAACTCCTGCATCAATACAGAAAAAGAAATATTTATAGAAGTCGGCAAAAGTGCCCTTTAATTATCTGCATACAAACTGCCTATACCACGTTTCTTTACAGTGATGGTAGATTAAACTTGTTTGAGAATTATTCAGTAGCAGTAGTAGTAGTAGTAGTAGTAGTAGTAGTAGTAGTAGTAGTAGTAGTAGTAGTAGTAGTAGTAGTAGTAGTAGTAGACTTTATTAGAAGGCTTGCTTGCACATATGTCTCTGCGATTCTTCACAACTTCAGAAATATATATGTCTGTACCACTAAATTAAAAAACAAACCCTGAAAATTTTGTTTGTCAGTGTTTCCTGTAGAGAATTCCATCTCACCTTATCACTAGCAGACCCTCCTTGCTCCTTGTAGTGCTGGAAGTTTACACCATCGTCACTGTACTGTAGTTTGTATTTTGTTACCCGTCGGGGAAGATGGCAATAATTAGTTCCTCCTTGGGTTGCTACACCTGTTAGTTTGGTACCAGACCGAGTACCCATATCGACCTGAAGCCACTGATTAACATCAAGTACTCGAGCAGACCAAGATCCTACTTTGCCTGAAATTACGTGAAAGTGTAATCTTCCTCGCTCGGCGGCGTGACGACCTTGGTGTGAAGAGGCACTAATTTGCTTGTCAGAGATCGCACCACTTTCCATCCCAAGGGTTTTATTACATCCTAGAAGTCGGAAAAATAGACTACAGTTCCATTAGGGTTTTACGAAACACTTGAAGTTTCTTAAATTTTTGTGACGCAGCACTGCAATTTTGTACGAATAATCGTTTAGAAATTCCGAGTGTTTTAGATGAGGGTAGTCGCACACAAGCGAAAAGCCCGTACGAGCCGGAGCTTAACCTGGTTTCTGTAGCATGAAGCAACTGAGAGTATTGGACACTTGTTGACAGAACGTACAAAATCAATAACACCTGGGCTGGTTTTCACAAAGACATCAAGTACCTCACTCAAATTATCAAGAAGAAGCTTTTCCCTACCCATCTTATTGAAAGGGTTATTAATCAATATGTAACCAGGGTTGAAAGCGAGGTTTGTTAATTCTGTGGGTTGTGTTCCTGACAAGCTCTCAACGTTTTATTTCAAGTTACCTTATATAGGCCATTATTCTGGCGTCACTCAGAAACGCAATCGCCACCTTATAAAACGCTACTGCAACAACCTTGATATTAAGTTAATTTTCTCTTCTTTTAAAATCGGAAGCTTGTTTAGCGTGAAAGACCCTATCCCTAGCAATCTCCGTTCGAGTGTTGTTTACAAATTTTCATGTGCAGGCTGTAACGCTTGTTACGTCGGTGAAACCACCCGTCACTTTTCAACACGCGTACGTGAGCATTTAGCTACGGACAGGGCCTTTCACGTATACAAACACTTACAACAATCTGAAAGTTGCCGCAATTTTTGTTCGGCCAATTGTTTCAGCATTATAGACCACGCCACTACCAGCTTTCAACTTAAGATCAAAGAATCTTTACAGATCCACTGGGACAGGCCTACGTTAAATCAACAGGTTAAACACGTTAATTTAAAACTGTATGTTTAAATTTCACATAATCCCGCTTTTTTGGGTATTCTTGCTTCTATGTTTATTTACAATTCTTATCACTATTGCATATAATAGCTTTCTTGTAGCATTTTCCTTGAACTAAGGATGGCATCAGGGATGCCGAAACATGTATTCTTTTAAACTTAAAAGTGTTGTGCTTTATCTTAAAGTGATAAATAAATGTTTTGAATCGGTGTTTAGCGGACTGTTACTGCAATGTGCACATGAGTATTTTTTAAAACCTGATTGGGGAAATGCGATTTGCTTATCATGATTCGAGTCAATGATCGAGCAATGGAAGGTGAAACTCGCTCTTAAAATAAGCTTAAAAGGGTGGCTTTTTGTCAATTCAAGTTAGTTAAATAAGGCATTACCTAATAAAAGATAAAGTTCGAAATGAGTTGGGCATGTAAAATTAATGAAACAAATTTGAAATGAACATAAATTCTGACCATACTACACGGAAAGGAAACCATTATGGCGCTGAATCAATGCTTTGTGTGACTTTTGGCTGTAGTCATAAAAGTGTAAAAGGTGACAGCCTGTGAGATCCGTCAAAGTGATTGCGTGATTTTATTCACACGAACGTGCTGTAGGTGATTCATTATTGCTTTTTCCCGAACAGTATATTTTGGTTCCTTCATAAATAGTAAGAGTACGTTCTTAATTAACATTATGTGGGATTGCTGAAGGTTATAAAGCGGAAAACCGAAGTCCCTTACGAGATGCGCGAATCATCACCACATAATAGCATTATGCCAATCTTGACATTTTAATATGTTAAAAGTTCACTTTCTTCATTTTCTGATATGCAAAGGCAAATGTGTTTATTGCTCTTTCCAAAAATAAAAGCTACTTTTGTTTCATCTTGGATGGTGAATTATTTTTGGTGCTTTCGGAAATTTTAAAGCCGCTTTCCAATAAATGATGAACATGAAACGTGCCATACAAAGATTTTGAGACTTTTAAATTAAATACGGGCCAATACAGTCGCATCAACAACAAGCGAAACGTGTCATAATCAGACCTTAGGACGATACACTCATATGATCAAACAAAGTCCACGCAAGTTGACCAGCAGTTTTAGGGTGGATTCATTTACAGCATACGCGTATAGCAAAAGTTGCGACAACCTGTTTGTTTACATCGCATTTAGGTTATGCGTATGGGGTAGGCGATAAATCAACGGCGCATTCCAGCGTTCCCTCGAAATTCATTGGCTATTTTGATGCTGTTAACTACGATTACTTTTCCCAAAGGAGACAATTGCCTGCTCAAATACTTGCCAAAGGATTGCATTTTCCCGTGCGGCCATAAATGCAAATATATCTTCACTGAATGCGATAAATTGATAAGCCATTGATTAATCGCATACCCTATACGCGTATCCCGAATGCGATGCAAATAAACAGGCTGTCGAATTTCCCACCCTTCCAGCATTTTAATTATCACGGTTTTGCAGACAACCTAAATACGTTTGCTGTCACTATAGATTAATTAGAAGCCCCCTATCGAGAATTATCGAGAATTATTATAGAAAAATCGAAAAAAAGTACATCGTCATCTTCACTTTGTACCATTATTCCATCTTCCCGTCTTCTTGTGCCTGGGGCAGATAGTCGGGGCGAGAGGCAGATTAAACGGGCGAAATCGGTGCAAGCTGAAGCCTGGTGCGAGCGAAAGTTTACAAGACGGGCGGGAACAGCCCCTGGGAGGATACCTTTAACGGACTAGTTCAAGAGCCCATTTGCTTTTTTGCTTCTGATTGAGCAGAAAATTTTGAGGTATTGTATTTTTTGTGCCTAATCAGCGATCAGTTTTTTCCCGTTCCTTTCGTGACGTCTTATACAGAGTGTAATGTAATTTAATGTAATAATTTTTGTATTTAATAATTTTTGTATTTTTGTGAATTTTGCTGTGAATAAATTGTGAATTGTGAAATTGTGAAAAGTGTATCTTTGCTAAATCTTGTACCCAGATCTCATGCGGCTTGTGCGTACTGAAATAAACTGTCTCGCTCGTTTGATAGGCCTACCATCGAAGAACGTTTTTCAGTAAAATGGGACCCACACAAAGCCGAGAAATCGAGAAATTTGGCAAGGGTATTTAAGGAAAAAGAAAACTTAGAACATGGTCACACCCACTCAGCCAATCAGTGTCCAGCAATTCGATGCCCTATATTCCATAAACTGTTAAATTATGTAAAGTGGGGGGGCTTTGAAGCACAGGGAAATTGCGGGGTAAGATTACAGAGAATTTCTGCAATCATTAGTGGTTCTATATAGAGCATACTAATGAGGGCATTGTTTTCCTTTGTTTGGAAACCGCAATTAGTATGCTTTATATAGAGCATACTAATGACTAAGTAGAAACTACTAATGAATGCACAAATTCTCTGTGAATATTTATAACTAAATCGATAAAAACAACAGTTTCAACGGCCATGTCAAAAAACAACAAAAAATGAAATCTTATAATAGGAAAGACAAAAGGAAATCGAAAGAAAAACCATTACTTTACAGCTTTACATGAAATAAGAAGTGTTCAGACCTTAATTAAAATAGAAGGACAGACTTGTTTCTCCGCGGAGTTGCAAGACTACGAGTGTTGTACTTGAACTTGTCTTTGGTCTCTTGGCTTTCCCTGCGGGTTCCCAACTTGGTGGTGCCGGTGGTTGTAGCGCATGGAAGACTGCTTCACCATTGGAAATCTAGTAAATCTTGTGGGGCAATCACTGCCTCGAGTTCCTCAATTTCCGTGTACTGGCTCATGGCTGTTTACGCATAAACTGCGATAAACCGCGCGGTGAAGCACTCTCAGTAAACCTTGCAACTCAAAGGCGTGTGTACAATAGCAAAAATATCGTAAACAAAATAGCAACGTGATTTAAGGCCGCGGGTGACAAGCTACTCGTGAATAAATTTATCAGGCAAAATTTTGGTGGAGGTCCTACGCTAAAAAACGTTATATCTTGAACGTTTGGGAGCCGATTCCGTTGAAACTTAACAGGGAGCTTGGGCAATGGTTGAAATGTAACAAGGTTGTTTTTGGTTTGATAGATTGCGCTTTTTTCCGATGCTATGAGCTCCCAAAGTTAAGATTTTGTAAAACGCGACTCCGTGTCCAAGTTTTCTCCTCGTGGAGAAGACAACACTTCTTGATTTTACCACTCATTGATCAGTTAAAACCTCTATTGTGTCAGAACAGAAGCCGATTATAGGAATTAGAGTTCCATTGAAAGTCGTAAGCTTTTAAGGAGGCTCGCAACAGTTTTTTTCGCCTTGGAGTGTATCTTTTGGAGTCAAAATTTCGCATAGAAGATAAACTTCGATTTCGTTGATGCTACACCACCTTTTCAACATATGATCAAAGTTTATTTTCTCACTAGTTACCTAGCAACAGCTGTCATCATAGCAACGGTAAGGGACAACCCCTCATTTTAAATAATGTCGAATATCTCGAAAACTAGTCAGACACTTTATGACGAAACTTGAACTATTTGAATTACTCAACCTACACAACTTGTATGCGAAATTAGGGAAAAATCTGTAAGAGCGTTTTCATGTAAATCATGATTTTATCTTTTACGGGCTGATTTTGGTCATTCCTGCGATTTTCTCCAATATTTCAAGAAAGATAAAACTTAACACTTTCTCTTTTCAGTTAAAGGATCTTTTATGATATCAAAACATTCTTAATGTACATTGAGCTTCCTAGGTGGCTGCGATTTTAAGATATTTATATTTAAAAAACTACTAAAATGCAGCACAAATCAGCCAAAAAGCTCGTAATTTGCATAAATAGAAATATTTCTAAACTGCCCTTACAGATTTTTCTCTTAAATTGTTTGCCGTTAGAATAATAATTCTTTTTGACGTTCCAGCAAGTTTCAGGCTGAATAAACATTTCGTTTATTAGATAAGAAGGCTGAATCTCGGTCAGGTTTTAGTCGTTAGTATAACTTTCAACGAGCAACAGTTTCATTTTGTTTTTCCTGCCCTATTTCACGGTTATTCACGTGCATGAATATTTATACACGCTGCGCTTGTGTCCTCTCGTGCATTTATAATTCCTTCTCACAATAGCTTCCTGGAGACTGTCCTCCATTATTCTTTAAATACTGACTGACGTTTTAGCATTTTTAATTACGTTTTGCATCCATGTTAACGCCCACGATGGCATTACACTGGGGCCGAAAAATGACGAGAAAAAATCTCAGAGGACGAATATTTTTTATTATTATGAGAAGGAATTATAAACGCACGAGAGGTCACAGCTCCGTAGCACACGATTTAACGCAAGTGCAATCATTGTTGCAGAAACTGAAAGTTTAACTGAAGACCCTATTCATGAATATTTCGCGCAAAGTCGCTACCATTCGTCGAACTTCGTGCATACACTTTAAATAAATAAATGCTGATGACTTGGTTTCTCACCCGCGGCCTTAAAGGTGAGAACTAAAAAATTAAAAGGCAAAAATACAATCTGCACCCAAAAACGAACTTCTTCGTGCGTGTGACCATATTCTAAGACGGTTAGACAATGAACGCTCGTTTCCTATGGGATATAGCGTCCCTCGCATAATAGACTGCCACGAGGCCGCAGGCCGAGTGGCATTCTATCTTTGCTCGGGACGCTATATCCCATATGACATTCGCGTTCATTGTCTAACCCTTACAACGAGTATGAAAATCAGATCGAGGTACTGTGAAAAGTTTACACCTTAGGTGTGAACTTTTAGAAGCATGCAGTTACCATTTACGTGTGATCCGCAACTTGTCCTTGCAGTTGCTCTAAAATGCACGCTTTTAAAAGTTCACACCCAAAGTGTGAACTTTTCACAATACCTCAATCTGATTTTCGTGCTTGTTTTCTTTTTCCTTGCTTACCATTGCCAAATTTCTCGATTTCTCGGCTTTGTGGGTCCCATTTTACTGAGATGGTAGGCCTATCAAACGAGCGAGACAGTTTTTTTTACGGTACGCACGAGTGCATGAGATCTGGGTACTATATTTAGCAAAGTTACACTCTGTGTAAGACGCCCGTTTTATATACTTCTCGCCCCGACTATCTGCCCCTGGGTCTCCGAGGATGGATCTTCTTATGTCCAATGTTTGACGGAGCTTTTCTGCGCAATGTCGGTATGCTGTTGCACAGAATACGAGAGACAAATGTTGCACAGGAGACGAGATTTGAGTTGTTTGGCTGTGTTGTCATGTACTTTCAAGAAATTTGGAGTGTTAGCCTGGCTTTTTATTGAAAGGAATACGAACATCAACGAAGTTGTTGTACATTTTCTTCAAATTTCGCAACTTGAATGTTAGACTTCGGCCGTTTCGGATTCAGTTGGATTCACAGATTGTTGCTAAGCAGGAGCCGATATCATTGCGTCAGTTTTTCAGAAACTTGTCGCCTGGAGGTACACTAGAACGGCTGTTGTTTCTTACACTGAATTTCAATATGGCGGAGAGTGATAATAACTTTAAAAATATTCACGGAGTTGCTCCTAGTAGACCAAAAAAGCCCATTCTAAATAGGGTTAGAACATAAACCAAATTAGTGTCGAAATAACTCCAATCAATTCCATATTTATAATTTTAAATTCAATTGTTTTACAGTCATCATTATTTATGAAATCCACATACCTGGGCATCTGCCATTATTGCATTCTTCAGTTTCCTTGTTAGGTCCGAGCTCCGCGCAGTCTTTTCCTTCAGCTTTCGGAGGAGGATTGGTGCAAGAGCGGCTGTGACTTCGAAGACCATCTCCACAGGTTGTGGAACACTGAGACCAATAACTCCATTTTGAATAACCACCGTCGATCACTTAAATGAAGCAAAGTCACGAAATCAATTTATGAAAAACCTTTAGTCTACACTGTAAATTTGAAAGCTCAGTTTTAACCTCAAACGTGAGGCTGTTTCGGTGAATAAAATATAGTACCATTACTAAAATTGTATTAAAGGGAGTCGGCACAACAAAAGTTCGACGTTTAAACCAGGCCTGCCACTTCTGTTAGCAATGATTGCATGTTCCGCTTGCACAAACAATGAAAAAACTGTTATGGTGGGGGGGGGGGGGGGGGAAGGGTCAGGAAAACTGTCTCATGAGGTCGAGTTCAAGTTAAGTTGAAATGAATATTCGAGTTAAGTTTTAGTTCACTGATGTACGCGTTCGAGTTCACGTTTATTAACAATGAATAGTGCTCACTGTTAAAACCTTATTTTAAGCAAAGATTTTGATCAGCCTTAACATTTTTCTCAAGCAAGCCATTTTCACGAACTTGCGGGTTGCTAAGCAAGAACCGATGCCATTGCGTCAGTTTTTCAGAACCTTGTCGCCTGGAGGTACACTAGAACGGCTGTTGTTTCTTTCACTGAATTTCAGTATGGCGGAGAGTGATTTGACCCTTTCGCCATTCACCTTCAATGTCAAATGCAGATGACGAAGATGAATTTTGTGTGGTCTCAAGTGTTTCTCGACGTTCTAACGTGTCCAGTTCTAGTTCAATGGCACAGGCTCGGTGTCATTAAAAGAATCCCAAACCCCCTCAGAGGTTTTTCTCAAGGCGCCTTTATAACAAGATGCTAAGCAGTACGCTACCGAAGAACGTCTCTGACAGCCAATGCAAGGAAGGCGCGAGAGAGAACTCACGGCATAATAGTTATTGGAATAACTATTGACTATCATGCGCCTAAGTCCCCTCCTGTGTACCGAACAGGACTATTAAAAGGACTGTTAACTTTTTACCTCTGATGGAATAAACTTGATTAGCCCATGGTCCACCTTCTCCATCAAACCCGCAAGCACTGGATGCTCCATATTTATCAAATGTCTTATCTGCCGTAGCACTAGAGGCACACCATCCACCATCTTGAACAGCAAACACTTTAAAGCCCCTCTTATTGGCAGCTTCGTAGCATTTCTCAATTGCTTGTATTCTTGCCGGTAGTTTCCATCCAAGATAGCATCCGTTCCTTCTAATGTTGGGATAGCGCGGTCTGCTGTGTCCTTATAACAGCCTAAAGTATCATAAGCTGTGGATTTAATGAATTAAAATTAATGTGTAATAGTTAAATAATTATTAATAATTGATTATTCTAGTTCCTTTATTATTATTCGCAGCTTTTTAATGCTATTTCCAACTACGATTACCTTTGTTTATATTGGGAACAACTTGGTAGACACTAGCTATAGCCCTTGTTTATTAAGATAGAAGTTACCATAGCAACCACATTCTGACAGCCCGTCTTTTAGAATCGGTAGTGTAGCACCCCTCAAAAGCTTGTATTTTCATTGGACCGCTATATGTAGCAGCTCTATTGTTTTTACGCCTCGTTCTTTGTTTCTTTTGTTTGTTCTCTTGTTTAGCGGACTAATCGTGGAAGACCTTACGACCGCTGCTACATCGCCCTTTAGAATTAGCAAACTTTTTTTTTAAACAAAAAACTAACAATTTTCTTGCTTTAACTTTTACATTTCTCAATCAATTTTGTGTTCTTTATTGATTTTGATTAGTTTTTGGCCAAATGTTAAACGGTAATTAACTAGAGAAGGGGATTTCCTAGTGTGATCGGCCTTGTCATTTTAATTTGTTTTTAAAGTTCAATGTAAATACCTGTTTAAATCCACAAACCCATACATGGGTTTTTCACAGGAAAACAAGAATTGTCGGGTTGGGAAGGGGGAATAATAAATAAGTTCCATATCTCCACACCCTTTCTTACACCTCCCCGCTGAATAAACCTCCTCACCCAGAATGAAACCGCTTCCCCAATTTATTCTCGACTCAGGAACCGTACCAAACTCAAACAAAACAGACTCTGAAAGATGCTGAAAAAGTTGCGAACGCATAGGTCTGCACTGCGTCTGCACAAAAACACTTAAAATGATATAAAAATGTAAACGTTATTTCAAGAGACTTATTATTTTTCACCAAAAAGAGGAAATTTCAAAAGATCGAAAAAACTCCCTGCCAAAATATGGTTCCCATGGTAACGTCAAATTTTATCAGCACTGACATGTTACACTAAACAGAAAAAGTCACCAAGTTTAGTGGCTTCAGCTTACAATTTAAAAACATTATAAAGGTGCAAAACCCGTGCGTGCAGATTGCTCCACTCCGGTGTCAATAGGGTTTAAAACAATGGACGTTTGCCTTTGTTTGAAAATAATTTGTAATTTACCTTTCGGCTTTACGGGCGACGTTGCTCCCAGTGCCAACGGAAATAGAATGATTATGAGAAAGAATACTGTTTCCTTCACAGCCATCTTTGGTTCTGTCGAGATAAAAAAGTTCACAAGTTTAAATTGTCACTGACAAGTATGAAGCCTGAAGTGTTATAATTTGCATAATCTAGAAGTAGTAACTTGTGAAAGCTACTGCCTCACAACTTTATAATAATTTTACAAGGAACTTAACTAAGTAACTTGTTGGTTTTTAATCCTCGGGCATTTTACACCTGTAGCGTGACTGTTACAAGTGTATAGCTCTATAAAATACAAGGCAGCTGCTTTTGAAAACATATTTTTGAAACGAAACATAAAAGTTGAATTGACAGACTTAAAAACTTGTTATGCAGGAAAGTAAAATTCGTGAGCCGCTATATTTAAAAACTATATACACCTTGAGTGTTGTCAGTTTACTTTTTTTCTCGCAAAGAAAGGAATTCAGTAGTAAGTGCAGCTCGCTAATGAAATTGATCTATATAACTTTTTGGTTTCCATTGAATGGAAAAGATGAGGTTTTCCCCAATAGCAGTTGGAGTTTATGTATTGAAACATGGAGATCAATCTTCTTAACCATTTTGTTTTTGGTATTTTATTGATATTTATACAAGGAAAGAAAAAAATGTTAAGGAACTGTTAAATACAAAGAACTATGCAGAGTCACACTACTGAAAATACAATACTATAACTAATTAAAATACTAAAAAAATATATATATGGCTTAAATATTTTACATATGTATAACCTTCTTATACCGTATTAGATTCAATACCGCTTTTGAGTTGTTTAGCCGTCCTAAATTGGTTACGGAAGGGTTGGTTAAAGAAAAGGAAAGAAATCATATATATAGCCATAGGATTTACTTATAATTTTCAACTGCTTAAAAATGCGGTTTTTGAATGGTGCTCCTCTGCTCTGTGGTTTTGATCATTGCCACTTTTATGCTCGGGAATGACAATGTCATGCTCACAAAAAAAATCTTTTTTTTTATTTTTTTCTAAAATCCGCATTAGAAACCTAGTAGACAAATAAGATGAGAAGTGAAGTGCAAAATAAAGTCATAATTTCGGTACCTTCGATGAACTTTCAGCTTAACATGACCAGGCTCGAGAAATGTCTGACGCGAATAAACATTTATACATACCCTGGATACTGCCAACCTTCTGCAAAGTCGAGTATATACAGCTGCTCACTTTGCTGTGAAAGACGGTAAAAATCTGCGAAAAGATGAAAAAGTGCGAGCAATTAGCTTGAGCCCAGCTCCAATTCATGAAACTCTTCACAACCTACCGAATATCAGTCGAATCCTCCACTAATATATATATTAAGGGATCCTAGTCACCCACAGTGCTTTGCGCGCATCGAGTGAGAAATCCGCCATTTTCTATGCCATCTAAAATCAGGATTTTTTCACAGTGAATTGAAATCCGACTACATCCGCGCCAATACGGCCAGCTTGGGCCTTCATTTACTTTCTTGGCCTTAAAAAATTAATAGCAGTTACATCTGGCCGGTTATTTTGGTGTTGTTTGCTATTTATCTCGTGAAACGTGCGAGACAACTCCAGGACTCTAAGCGGTTTATGCTCTCCTTCGCGTGGCAGTACCAAAACAGTCAAGCTTATGAAAGAAATCATTATTCAAGGACCTTCTTGGGTATCGCACTAGTCAAGCAAAAGATATCCAATAGATTGAAATGCTGGTCAAGCTTATTCGCCGACATTTTACTTCATTACAGTGCGCTCTTCAGGTTCTTCACGCGCTGAAATGTTTTGGTCTTTAAATTCGACGGCGGGACTCACTCTGCAGTGCCGGTAGCGACGCTAAAGCGAAAGCTTCCAAGCCTTCGATGCCTAAGAACAACACTTCGACTTCTTCCATAAGCTATAAATCCCTGGAATTGCAGAAAAGGAGGAGAAAGAATGGTTGGCGAACAGAAACTTTGTAAATCAGATCTGTTAGCCGCAGTCGACACCTCAGCTAGCTGCAGTACATTTTGTTTTCATGGCAATTCATGTATTTTGAAAATTGAAATGAATATCCATCCTGTGCGATGATAACAAAGAAAATAAAAGCTATTGATAAAAGAGTTTCTTCTATTTGAAAGGAATGTGAAATGTTCTCGCTTTATCTTAGCGCTAATTAAAACTAAATGCGGTTCAGGGCGATGATCACAGCGGCGTGATCGAGTGAGTTTGGAACAATATGCCCTCGATGCATTCGCCTTTTGTGTTTTGTGGCGATGGAAAAGTCAATATACCCAATTGAACAAGATTCTAAACCTTTATGATTCTAGATTCGCTTGTAAATCATATTCCGCGAGCGCTAGCTGAATATAGTTTGCTTTTGGGTAGCCGGCGGACTGGAAAGCTGGCCGACTTACGAACACAAACATTCTTTGAGTCCTTGGATTTTAGACAGCCGCCAAAATGCGCTGAAAATAATCGAAAGCCCTTTTACTGGCACTAAAATCAAAAACAGGCGAAGAAATTTCAGCTTCAGGCTACAATAATATTTTTACCAGTTGAACTGTTGACGTTTTGTCACGTTCAACGAGTAATTTGATCGCAAATTTCGGATCAAAACAATAACAAAGGCGTGCCTGACTAGGATCCTTTAAGCCAAGCCTAAAAGCGGAGCTCCACATCTCTCTCTCATGCTTATTGGCCCGTAGTCAAGAGGTGAAAAACAGCAAGGGAAAACATGTGGACCGCTGAGGAAACAATGAGTTGGCTTATTTTTCTTCAAAGAGAAGGCTTCAGCGCGACCCCCACCGACAGCTCTTCTTGTAGCATTCTTTCGAGGAGTACTTGTAAAACTACAATTGCTCAAAAAAAAAAACCCACTTAAGTGTTATTGTCAGAGAAAACCGGGCAGGCGCAAAAGATCGAGGTCGGCCGTTTACCTCCTCCTTTCTACCATGTAAAAGTTGTATGAAAAGATTTACAATGGTGACATTTACTTAGATTGTCTTTCGTTTTTCTTCGAGATATGGCCATTCCAAAATTTTGGGCCTCCCAGCGGCCAAACAATACGGAAAAATAAGGAAACTTCGGTTAAGCCAAAAAGGTACCTCACGCTTTTTCCAGATGTCTGTATATTTTATCCGTGATATTCGTCTACTAAGGAGTTGGATGCAATTTGCTAAACGTCCTTCGCTTAAATCTTAATTTTTTTATAAGGCGCTAAAAATTGTCACTGGAGCGTCATTGAGCTAGACCTCAATTTTAGTCATTTTTACACGAACGTTCAACAAAAGTCAAAAGTCAAATTGTAGCCCGGTAGTTTACTGCGTTGTTTTCAAAATCCAGTTCAGTTAAAATTGGTATCTTAAAGCAGATTGAAGCCAACGACCTCGTAAAATACCAACACACCGATCTTTCAGTTCTATTTCCCGCCAAATTCTGATCGGAGGGTGTCACTGCGTTGTTCAATGGCTATCTCTAAAATGGAGAACGAGGAATCGAGGAACGGGGAACGGGGAACGAGGAACGGGGAATGGCGAACGGGGAACGGGGAACGGGGAACGGGAACGGGGAACGGGGAATGGGGAACGGGGAATCTCTAAAATAGGGAATCTCTAAAATAGGGAATATCTAAAACGGGGAATCTCTAAAATAGGGAATCTCTAAAACGGGGAATCTCTAAAATAGGGAATCTATAAAACGGGGAATCTCTAAAATAGGGAATCTCTAAAATAGGGAATCTCTAAAACGGGGAATCTCTAAAATAGGGAATCTCTAAAATGGGGAATTTCTAAAATAGGGAATCTCTAAAATAGGGATTCTCTAAAATGGGGAATCTCTAAAATAGGGAATCTCTAAAATAGGGAATCTGTAAAATAGGGAATCTCTAAAATAGGGAATCTCTAAAATGGGGAATATCTAAACTAGGGCATCTCTAAAACGGGGAATCTCTAAAATAGGGAATCTCTAAAATGGGGAATCCCTAAAATAGGGAATCTCTAAAACGGGGAATCTCTAAAATAGGGAATCTCTAAAATGGGGAATCTCTAAAATAGGGAATCTCTAAAATGGGGAATCTGTAAAAAAGGGAATCTCTAAAATAGGGAATCTCTAAAATGGGGAATATCTAAACTAGGGCATCTCTAAAACGGGGAATCTCTAAAATAGGGAATCTCTAAAACGGGGATTCTCTAAAATAGGGATTCTCTAAAATAGGGAATCTCTAAAATGGGGAATCTCTAAAATAGAGAATCTCTAAAACGGGGAATCTCTAAAATAGGGAATCTCTAAAACGGGGAATCTCTAAAATAGGGAATCTCTAAAATGGGGAATCTCTAAAACGGGGAATCTCTAAAATAGGGAATCTCTAAAACAGGGAATCTCTAAAACGGGGAATCTCTAAAATAGGGAATCTCTAAAATGGGGAATCTCTAAACCGGGGAATCTCTAAAATAGGGAATCTTTAAAATAGGGAATCTCTAAAATAGGGAATCTCTTAAACTGGCAAACCTTAAAATCATAGCATCAGTTCTTTAGAAGTTCAGCTTAGCGGGGTAAAAAGGTTAAGGTCGCGTTCTATGACTGATTGATTTCGATCACTTCTGGTTTTCATGGGTGGCGGGTTAGCTGTCGATGTACAGTACGATCGGACCTCAGACGTCCGTTAAGAAGGGTCTTTTTTAAGCTCCCTTCACGGACTATTGATTTCACTCCGCCGTTTGAAAAAAGTAACCACGTGATCACAAGTTTATGGATCGCAAGATCAGCAAAGATCAGCAACGCTCAATTTTCGGTGAATAAATTTTTACTCGCCGTCGTGATATTTCTTGGCCTCAGATAACACTTTTCCTGAATTTTTCCTCAAGGGCGACCTTTTATTTCAGAAACGGCGTTATTTGAGAGCATTTCTGATGTTGCCAGTTCATTCATTCATCGCATTTTCAAGTTTACAGATCTTGGGTTCAGCTTGTAGTCATCGAACTTGTGATCATGTGGTCATTCTTTTCAAACGCGCGGAGTGAAATCACTGGCCCGTGAAGCGGGTCAAAAAAATCCTCCCCTCAAAAAACGTCTGAGGTCGATACTAACTATGATTGTCGGCAGGGAAACAAATGGGGTCATCAATTGGGTTGTGAATTTCAGAGTTCGCGTTATGTAAATCTCTGCTTGAAAGGCGCACTAATAAATTACCTCCCACCGCTGTGATGCGGCTGATATACCCCTGCTTATCTATCTGATCTATACTCAACGGCCCTCTGGAGCCAGGGTAGCATCTGTGAGGCTTACATATGCACGTGAAAACGTATTTATCGTAATCGCCAGAGCCTGTATAGCTTACTTGAGGAGATCGACTCATTCAGTAACCTGAAGCGCAAAGCATAAACGTTGATTTCCACTGTTGCGTAAATTTTGCGTGCATACGGGCGTGTATTTAACTGGCTTTACGTGCGTAAATAAAATTAGAGACGATGAATGAACGGCTCACGTAAACGTAAAATGGTAACTTCCTAAATCAAGTTCAGATCTTTAAGCAGTGCTTCCATTAATTTGTAAACCAGCTGTAATTTGTGTATGGGTAACTGCAAACACGGAATCGAATGGAACCAAACATAACGAAAAAGGAATAAAACGAAACAAAGCGGAAAAACGAGAAAGAAAGGGAAATTAATTTCACGTACGTGAGATTATTAAGCTACTAAATTTTTTCTTAAAATTTCACGTACGTAGCCTGCGTACATACACGAATTATGGGAAGGAATAATTCATGTCTGCACGCAAGCGATGTCGGAAATTATAATATCGCACGTGCACCGGTACCACAACTTTCTAGTTTTGGGAAACTGATCAATGTCGTCTCCTGTGCAGTTGGGTATAATCACGCAACGCTCCTTCGTGACGACCCAAATAACGGCTACATAGACTCTGTTGGACAAAAATGAAGGCCGGCGAGTATAGATCGCAAACACTTCAGGAAGACTACCAGCAAAAATCTGTAACGACAAACATAGCAGCAAGGCTAATCTGACTACGTAGAAAGATTTGACTTTGCAAGACATCAACACGACACGTACTGATAGAAATTCAACAGAGCTGTGTTTCAACCGTAGACAGTTGTTTCGCTCTTCTTAGAGCTCATCAGTACGGCGTAAGTTGTTCTGGATGCGGGTTCTGGATCGGCGTGCAATTGAAATGCTGAGTTAAGAAGATAATTACCCGCCGTGGAAAGTATGGCAGCAGAAGAAAGTTTGCGCAAATTAAACAGACTTAACAAATTGCGGACAAAGGGTTGCTTAATACATCCAAATGTCTCGAGGGAAATAAGTTTTGCGAAATTCGATAAGCCCCACAGACAAAAATAATTACTACACCTTCCAATAACGCGAACTGACCGAACTAAATGTCAAAACCCAACTGGTATTCGCTGTTTTTTACTACCGGCTATCATAAATACATCACCAACCAGAGAACCCTTAAGACGAGAAACCAACTAACTGACTGGTGGTCGCACCATTCGTACCCCACGAACTTGACCTTTTGACCCCGTTGAGCTGAGTTTCGAAAGGACCGCTGTGAGAATTTTTTGTTTTAGGGATTCCCTATTTTAGAGATTCCCTATTTTAGAGATTCCCCGTTTTAGAGATTCCCTATTTTAGAGATTCCCCGTTTTAGAGATTCCCCTTTTTAGAGATTCCCTATTTTAGAGATTCCCTATTTTAGAGATTCCCCGTCTTAGAGATTCCCTACTTTAGAAATTCCCTGTTTTAGAGATTCCCTATTTTAGAGATTCCCCGTTTTATAGATTCCCTATTTTAGAGATTCCCCGTTTTAGAGATTCCCTATTTTAGAGATTCCCCGTTTTAGAGATTCCCCATTTTGGAGATTCCCTGTTTTAGAGATTCCCTATTTTAGAGATTCCATATTTAGAGATTCCCCATTCTAGAGATTCCCTATTTCAGAGATTCCCTGTTTTAGAGATTCCCTATTTTAGAGATTCCCTATTTTAGAGATTCCCCTTTTTAGAGATTCCCTATTTTAGAGATTCCCCGTTTTAGAGATTCCCTATTTTAGAGATTCGCTATTTTAGAGATTCCCCATTTTAGAGATTCCCTGTTTTAGAGATTCGCTATTTTAGAGATTCCCCTTTTTAGAGATTCCCTATTTTAGAGGTTCCCCGTTCCCCGTTCCCCGTTCCCCGTTCCCCGTTCCCCGTTCTCCGTTTCTCGATTCCCCGTTCCCTATTTTAGAGATAGCCGTTGTTCAATTCCCCACGATTGTAGGACACAATTCGTTAAATTAGTAATTTAAAAGGTCGTAAGTATTTTAATTGAAACTGGTGATACTTTGAAATCGATGTTGCGACGAATGTAAACACCCAAGAGCCGGGAAATCTATACCCAGTAGATAAAAAAACAGAGCACAATTTTCCCGCGAAAGGGTTATGTTAAGTCACGCTGCATGGTAAAACCACAGTATGTACTTAGCCGGCTTTTTCAGTGAAAGAAAAAAATATATATGTACGTCGGTGGTTGGGAGACAATCAAAACCTATCCGAAGCTACTTAAACAAACATTGCGATCGGTTTGTTTACATCCCGTGCTTTCTCTGCTTAAGGAAGGCGTGACGCGTCACGTACTAAAGGTCAGACAACAGGTGTGTAGAGTTTTCAAAGACTTTGATTCGATTCAAAACCATGAACTGTTCATTTGGATCAGAAGAATCCCCTTGCAATCTTAGTAGTTTTGGATCAATAATTCTTCCTTTAATAGCATATGCAGACAAGATATGACGTCTCACCTTGTAAGCCTTGGAATAAGCGGCAAACGTGGTCGAGGAAAGACAGAGGTCAGCGAATCACAGTTGATTTTAAACTGTTCTGGCCTGTTTGTTGCTTCAAACGACGAGGAAATACAGGCAATGACAATATGTCCTAAGCATAGAAGAGACTTGACTATCGATTGGCCTGGTCGGAAAGGTCATGTTTGCTGCTATCCGAACCACCAAGGAACGAAGAAGAGAGTCAATCTGCCGAGACGCGTTAACGCTGCTATGTCAGCAGAAATATTTGATGCGTTCAACGTTGTGGTTCCCATTGGCTTAGGTGAGTCATCCTTAACTCCTTATATTTTAAAAAATAGATACGAACGTGTTGCGTCAAATGTTAACAAAATCAGCACTCGCACACAGGTTCTCTTCAAACGTGTGGGATATACATTTTTACGTTTATGTTAATTTGTAAGAGCAACTTCAAGCTCTAGAAAAGTTTCATTGATTTATCTTAAAACATTCATGAAATGACACTTCTAATCATGTGCCAATGTTTTGGATTCCTTGAGATATATTTCAGGAGGTTTAAGAAATATTCTGCTTTCTGGATTACTAATACTCGCAGAAAGAGATGCCTTTTCCATGGACACAAACTATAATTGAAAACAAACATATCAGTTTTTTAATACTCCCGCGAAGATGTCACAACACCTGTTGTTCAGAAAGCGTTCGGAAAAAAAAATCTTGTGATGAAAAATGCATTTCAAAACACTATCAGTAGTTTGTGCATTATTTAAAACTACCTTAAATGTTACTGAAATATTTTAGGTTTTACAAACAACGAATTCTAGCGGAGGTGAAACAAAAACTTAATTGAATTAGTAAACTCGACGCCTTGAAAACACACTAGTGAAATAAGCTTTAGTCACGCATGGAAGGGAAATGATACTCTTAAAAATTTGTTCATTAGAAAAGTTTAAACAACAAAATTTTCCTTGATATTGCTCCGTCTACATTACACTCGTTTCCTAAAGCTATTGCACCCTCCTCCCCCCCCCCCCCCTCCGCCAAACACCCTTCAGACGCGATTGTCAACATTAGGAGGACTCTCAAATGCGTCGGACTAGTTTCTGCGACAACTTGTTACGGGGAGAAAGTCCCTTCGTGTAAAGTACCTAAAATCTAGTCGCGTGGACTGAAATCAGGACTGTCCTCGCGACCTGTCCCCTGTTGTAAACACAGCAGGGGACTTGTCTTTGCGACTTGTTCCCGCGACTAGTCCCTTTGTGAGTGCCGTCTGCTGCAACCGAAAAGTCCTTACGACATCTCCCCTCGTCTGCCAACCTTTAACTGCAGAGCAGTTGTTAAAAAAGGACCTTGTAAGTACTTTACAGGCGTGAAGGGCAGAGTGCGTGGATTATCGCGCGCGAGCCTCGCACGTGGCGTGTGAGGTGAGAAACTCTCCCCAGTCCCACACTCCATGCCAGGACACTTGCTCTAGACCTTTTGTTCTCTGGCTATCCGGCAAATACGGACTGTCTTGCTGGCTACTGTAGGTTGTCTTATCTTTGGAATATCTTTCCTGGGTTTCTAAAAATGTGTTTTTTTTTTCAGTCAAGTGTTTAATGCCAATAGAATATACGCCCCCCCCCCCCGCCACCCCTTATGTTTTTTAATGTAGAATTTAAACGGAGACACCAGATAAAACGAAACGAGTTTTTACCTTTTTGTTGTGTTAATTCGGCTATGAATTGTACCGTTGTTTTTCATAAATGCACAATGCCGATTTTTCAGTTGGAGAACGGGAGAGTGGAGAATGGATTTTTATTTTGATTTTTATTTATTTATTTTTGATAGTTGTAGTAGTAGTAGTAGTAGTAGTAGTAGTAGTAGTAGTAGTAGTAGTAGTAGTAGCAGAAATAGGACTTTATTGAGGAGCGCTGATTGTAATTATTTTTTGTTTTTGTTATTTTTCATACATAGCACTTTGTACAACTTGTCGGCTGGAACACTATAAATCTCGTGCACAGAGTGAAGTTCGGGAAGATATCATCACAGAAAAGGTCAGCGTCAAAAATTTGCCACTCGCATGTGAAATGTCACTATCCTTTTGTTTGGAAGAAGTGTATTTGTCATGTGTCGCAGCCTGCTGTCGAAGTTGGGTACTCTTACGTCCTCTTTCTTACATTACAACCGGTACTTGTCCAAGAGTGGGTATTCCTAGTGGAAAAGCTGTTTTACTAATTGTGTTACGGCATTAGAAAGTGCTGTAACGTTCTGCAACAAGGTATGCAAGTTCTTGTGAATGGTGAATGCATTTTATCAAATTGATCAAGTCCAATATGGACGCTGGACAAATAGCGTTGTTATGATTATGATTGTGATTATTTATTTATTTATTTATTTATTTTATTAATTGATCGATTGATTGATTTATTTATTGTTGGGTATGCACGTTTGCTAAATAGGACCATGGCGTGCATCTTACATCGATGCAAAGCTGCTCGTCTACTAGCGGTGGAATAGAGGAAGCAGAATTGATTGGCTACGACACTGCCATGGCTGAAAATATCCAGCCACCAAGAGAAGAAGCAGATGAGACTATCACGTTATCGTCACTAGACTCACAGGGTACTGAACCTGAGCAAGAGGTCAGCATTTGGTGCGACGAAAAGGAACTCCAAAACGAGAGACGGCAGACGCTCAATGATGCTCTAAACAACTTGACTGGTGGACGGTTTAGTCCCATATGCTCTACTCTTAACGCCTCATGGGACGGCATTTCATCTACCCAGCAAAAATATACGCGCAAGGCACGGGAAGCTGTGACAGCTTCACTGTCAGTCATTAGCCCTGGGCAGGAAAAGGAACTTTGGAAATCTATCCAAAATGAATCGATAATTGAATTTGGTGGTTCATCCAAACGGAAGCACTTTGACACAAATACAGGGCTGATTGATGTCTTGGTTAAAGCGCACAATCAAGCAGAGTTGTGGCAAACCAAACGTCAGATTCTCTCTATTTCCGCGAATGATTTTATCCGCACAGAGTTACATACACTTATTCCTGGCTTGTCAAAATGGAGGATTGACCAGGCGCGGCAGCACGCTACTGAAGCAGGGGAAGGACAACTTGTTCCTGAAAAACCAATCTTCCGAACACGAATCGATCCCTTGAAAGTTGACCATTTCATAAATTACATTTCACGACCAGATCTACTTCAAGACGTTGCATTTGGGACTAAAACTCTTAAGTTAGACTCTGGTGAACGCATTATCATCCCAGCTGTTCTACGAACATTGGTCCCATCGCGAATTATCAGTCAGTACACAAGCTACTGCAGACAACAAGAATTTGATCCAGCAAGCGAGCGCTCTTTGTTTAGAATCCTCGAAATATGTTCTGCGTCGTTGCAGAAGTCCCTTCATGGGCTGGATAATGTGACAGCTGAAGGGACGGAAGCATTCGACAGTGTACTAACCATTATGGAAACGTTACTTGAGAATGGTGTCGACGAGCAATGGATCCGAGCGACTCAACAGGCGATCAAAGAGGGGAAAAGGTACTTGAAGACGGATTTTAAGGCACATGTCAGCCGAGACGAGAGCTGCAACGATCACTGCACCGTACATACCCTTAGTGATCCAGGCAATGTCAACTTCCGTGAAGGTTGTCAGCACTGTCATGACACCGAATGTGATAGGTGCGAATCCCTCGAGGTGGCATTAGAGGAAGTCTCAAAGAAACTGGAAAATGCAGACATGCATGTGAACGAAGAACCAAGGGCCAGGTTAAATTTTGAATTTAATGGGTGCGCTCGGGCAATTAATTCTTGGAAAGCACATTTGCTTCGTTCTATTAATCAAGAGGAAGCCAAAGAAGACGCCCTAACCCAGCTTGATGAAGAAACATGCTTAATTATCATAGACTGGGCGATGAAGTATCTCCCCCAGCATTATCGCGAGCAGATGTCTGAGTTTTTTGCCAAGTGCGGTAGGAGCTGGCATATTAGTGGAGTCATAACGCACTTACGAGCGGAGGAGAAATACGAAGTTCACTGCTTCGCGCATCTTTTTAACACATGCAACCAAAACAGCTTCGCTGTAATATCAGTCATTGAGCACTTGCTTCAGGTGATCAAACTTGAGTATCCTTCCATAAGGAAGGCTTTTCTGCGTTCAGACAACGCCGGTTGTTACCACAATGGACCTTTGCTCCTCAGCCTTCCATACATGGGAGAAAGAACAGGGATAAAACCATTGCGCTACGACTTCTCAGATCCCCAGGCTGGTAAAGGCATTTGTGATCGCAAGACCGCAGCCATGAAAGCACACATCAGGAGATGGGTAAATGAAAAACATGACGTCATAACGGCAGAGGACATGAAACAAGCATTGGAATCCCACGGTGGCCTAAGAGGATGTAGAGCAGCTGTTGTACAAGTCGATTCCACCAAGGAAGTTGGCAAGGGTAACAAAATACCGGGGATTAGTCTTCTCCACAACTTTGCGTTTGAGGAAAATGGAATACGTATGTGGAGGGCCTACAATGTTGGACCTGGGCGCTTTCTCTCATATGCTGAACTCAGTATCGAGAAACAAGGAGACACTGGCCTGAAAGTAATCCAGCCTTTCGGTCCAAGAACAAACAACGGGGTACTGTTATGGAAAGCACAAGGCCTACGGCTGAGATTTTCTCGTGCACTGAAAGTGGATGTGTTCTCACGTTTAAGACTGAAGCTGAAGCAGATGCTCACATGGATTCCGGGAAGCACATTAGAGAGCTAGAATCCGAATCCCTTTACGACACTATCAGAAAGAAGTGGGCTGAGAAAGTAACTGGTGTCAACTTGGTTTCGCATGTTCGTGAACCAAATGCCGTACCTGAAGTCCAACCCTCCTCGTCATCCATCAACAGCAGGCGATTACCAGGTTGGGCTCTGAAGACCACCAAGAAACCAGCAAGAATGGAGGACCATGTAAAGGCTTATTTGGTGCAGAAGTTTGATGCAGGAGCAAGGAGCGGACTAAAAGCGGATCCAGTCCATGTATCTCATGAAATGAAGTTCGCAAAAGATGCAAATGGACAATCTTTGTTTAAGCCAGAGGAGTGGAGAACAGCGCAACAGATTAACAGTTTCTTTTCAAGGCTATTGGCAATGCAACGGCAAAGGCAAACGAAAGAGGTTGAAGATCACGACGAAGAAGTTCAAGAGGAAGACCTAGAAGCATTGGAATCTGAAATTTTCCTTGAAAGTCTACGCAACACAGTGCTCCATGATATCAGTACACCCTACCATCCCATTAAAGTCGGTAGTAGAAACGTCTGCGAACTATCAAGAACCAAGAAACTCAACACGCTGAAAGTAGCTGAGCTCAGAGAAATATGCGAGATCCTACAACTGGCAGTTGACGGATCACTGTCGAGGAAGAAATCATTTATTAAACCACTAGAAACCTATGCAAAAATACGCACGTGTTTAAAAATGTAAAAGCGCTGTAGCTAGAACGAAAGCGTGCATTCTGAAAGCATCCTTAAATGTTGCAGCTTAAATATGCAACCCACTTAAAGTGTTTTGGTTTGGTGGGATCCCATGGCTAATATTCAGTAACCGTAACTGTGACAGAGTTTACTCTATCTTATATAGCAGACCATCCCCAAAGCACATACGTTGAAAACATTTCATTTCCTTTCCCAACCCACGGGTGATGCCATATCAACTGCCATGCTGTTAACAACCACCATATCTGCTCTTCAAGGTGAATGATGTTTTCACGTTTGTACAAAGGAGCATTTCGTATTATGGTCAGCATCTGCATTAGTAATGTACTTTAAAAAATTATTTAAAGCCAGTGAGATGCTGAACGAGCGCTCAAAATCAATTGATGCTCACGAAATAGTAAACAGTTGCCGTTTCATTTGACATGTTACTTCACGTAAATAAAACCCTTTCCGGTTTGCTGAACCACTTTTAAGCCGAATTTTTACAGTGTTTACGACGTATTTTTTTTATGTCAATGGTCTTTGTTATAGTCAAATATCAACTAAACGATACATAAGGTTTTTTCCATGTTGCGTGACATACGCGCTGTCTTGGCGGGAAACTTCTGACAATTGGTTAAGAGCTACTCGGTATAAATTCGGCAGTTTAAAAACGCTCAACAAACACAAACAGCAATGTCACACTTGTACTTTCAATGATGAGGTCAATGGAATCACTTTTTTTTACTTACGTCCTACAAACGTGAAACATTGAAAAAAGTAGTGATATCCTCCAATGATAATTTGGCGGGAAATAGTGCTGACTGATCAGTGTGTTGGTATTTTCCGAGGTCGTTGGCTTCAACCTACTTCTAGATACCAATTTGAACTGAACCAGATTTTGAAAACAACACAATAAACTACCGGAATATGATTTTACTTTTGAATTTAACCACCGCACTTTTGTAAAACGTTCCCGTAAAAATGACTAAAATTGAGGTCTAGCTCAATCACGCTCCAGTGACAAGTTTTAGCGCCTTATAAAAAAATTAAGATTTAAGCGAAGGACGTTTAGCAAATTGCATTCAACTCCTTAGGAGACGAATATTACGGATAAACTATACGGACATCTGGAAAAAGCGTGAGGTACCTTTTAGGCTTAACCGAAGTTTCCTGATTTTTCCGTATTTTTTGGCCGCTGGGAGGCCCAAAATTTTGGAATGGCCATATCTCGAAGAAAAACGAAAGGCGATCTAAGTAAATGTCACCATTGTTAATCTTTTCATACAACTTTTACATGGTAGAAAGGAGGAGGTAAACGGCCAACCTCGATCTTTTGCGCCTGCCCGGTTTTCTCTGACAATAACACTTAAAATAACTCTAGTCTTTGATAGAGCAGAGCTAAAATAACCCTAGTCTTTGATGGAGTAGAGTTAAAGGGACTCCCTCGTTGGAGCTATTATAACTCCGAAATTGGAGTTAAATTTGGGAGTTAAAATGACCCCAAAAAAGGAGTTATTTTTAACCTAAAATTTTAACTTCAGTTTTGGAGTTAAAAGAACTCTTTGAAAATTACTGTGCAAGAGTAATCTTCAAATAGCTTTAATTTGACGGGAATTCCTCACTTACAAAACTGAATCGAATCAGGCAATGAAAGTGGTCAAATAGTACAATAGTGTCTGTATATAAAAGTTGCCTCTTGCATCTTTTGACTTTTTTGTTCTGGGTTATGCTGCTTGGAAAGAAAATCATGAAACGTAAAAATAAAAACAAAAAAGTGGGTAAATTTGGTCTGTTTGTTCTAAGAGTCTAGTACTTTGTTCTAGATTATAACAATTTGCTTACAAATCGGGTTAAATTGTATCGAAATTTTACATTTTTAACTACCTTTTCTTAATTCTCTCATTAACAACTGCATGGTACATGAGCGTGCATACATCGAGTTACGGATGCACGCGGGAAGTTTGGAGAACACGAGAGGAGCGTAAGAGTTCCCCGATAGCAACTCTAGCTTCTAGAACGAATTTTATTCAAACACAACGAATATTCTTCTCACACTTAAAAACTCTAAAACACGAGACCCTGTAGAGTATAGAGATAGTGAGTTTGAAAGGAAGAGTTAGCCAAGAGATAAACGCCCGACGGAGGCGGGAGTATCTAGGGGGGCCGGGGACATGCTCCCCCGGGGAAATTTTTAAATTTTGTACTTCGGGAATGCAATTTTCAGCATTCTGAGGGGCAAGTAAAATAAAAGTGGTTTAATTACTCTAAATTGAAGGCAATTTTTTGCGTCAAAAAGAAGAACTATGCGCAGATAACGTAGATACTGTCGGAGATCATGAAAATCGGTCAATTTGTTGCTGTGAGCGACTAAGGTAATTGACAGACCGTAAATGAAGCTTCAGATTTAACAGATAAACAGAAAAAAATCTGATCGTCTGCTCTCAGTCTGGATAGAATGCACCAAAAGGCACCGATTTACGAAACCCTCGAAGCCATGCAAGCTGTTAAGGTGGTTACCAATCAAATAGTTGTCATATTTTGCTGGTTCAGTTGAGTCGCTTGTTGGTTTTCAGAAAGTCTCATGTCGCCAGTTTTCGGAGCTGTGTCGCTTGTCGCTTTTCCCCCTTGGAAGGCCTCAGACGAGGAAATTGGGGATACATCGCCTGTGCTGAGTATCGTGACTATATGAATCAAGTCTTTATTCGAGTATTTGAGTTATGCTTAAAAGAAATAATCTGCGACTTGTCTCAAGTCGTGTTAAGATACTCGACTTGAGACGATAATTTTCGATTTGAGACGATAATTTTCTCGACTTGAGACGGTAATTTCAAGCTTATGACCTTAAGCTTATTAAAGTTTAAGAATATTGTAGTTTTCGCGAACCCAAAACTTAATTTTTCAGGAGCGAAAAAAAAAAGACTCTAGAGCAAGGAACTCAGTAAAAATCTATAATATACAGGTTTAGCCAAGCCTAAAGGCGGAGCTCCACATCTCTCTTTCATGCTAATTGGCCCGTAAAATACAGTAAATTTTAGTTGTACAGTTATCCCCCAAGAGGTGAAAAACAGCAAGGGAAAACATGCGGACCGCTGAGGAAACTGTGAGTTGGCTTATTTTTCCTCAAAGAGAAAACCTTAAGCACGCCTTTCACCGACAACTCTTCTTGTAGCATTCTTTCGAAAGCTAGTTTATTAAGTTCAAGAAGAGTACCTGTAAAAATACAATTGCTAAAAAAAACCCACTTAAGTTGCTCCCGGTAGCGACTCGACAGACTTTTCCATGCAAATACACATTTCTCACTGATTCCAATGCCTCCATCTGGCTGTTTAGTTCTTTTAGCCATGTAACATTTCTCGAAATCTATCTTGCTAAAATAAATAATATTTTTCCGGTATCAAACCGTTTACTGACAAAAATTATCCAAAAAATGTTTTCGGAATCTTTCAAGCACACGTATAATTATCAAGAGAAAATGGCACAAGTTTTTCAACCGCGAAGTATTAATCGGGCGCTTTCAAGAACACACTCTGAACTAGTTTTAGGAAGCTTTTAGAGTCTCATTTTAGAAAAAATAGACTTAAACCGAGAAATGTATTGCTTATAGTTACTTAAATAAAGATTCCATTTCGATCTGTAACCAAAGACACAATGAAATGGCTTAGCGGTTTAATAAAAACAAAACGAACACGAAAACATGCCACACTGAACTCATTCACTGAAACGGCGATTCTAAGTTTAGTTGCTAAATTGGGACAGAAATGTCATTCACTTCGAATGGAGAAACCAAAAAGTATAACAATATAAGGAAGATAAAATATTCCACAACTGAACAAAAAACATAAGGAACTTTACACTAAGACTATAAACTTAAAAAATGACGACAGAGCGACTCTTCAGGTGTTGAATACTAAATTACGAATTAGTCAAAACAACCCAATATGCATCGCCGAAGAAAAATAACCTACATTGAAAAAACAACACAGACTCAGTCTAGAATAGTCCCGATTTCCATTTTTCGAATAAAATACAGTAGAATTGCTCTAAGAAAAATATTGAAAATTACGCGCTAAAGTTCAGAAGCCTAAATATCAGATTGCTCACTAATGAAAACTCCTTTAATGAATAAGCACAGAAAAAAGGACAAGAAGCCTTCAAAAACATGAAATGTCATTCACATACGAAGCACTTGTTTGCCTAGGGAAGCAAACTGCATTCAAGTTTTCCCTCGAGTGAAGTTACTCGCAAGCCAGCAAACGGGAACTACGAGCTATTTTAAACGAGTTTTCAAAACATTTCAAGAAAATTACCGTATTTTACTAAACATGTTAAGTCGCTCAATTAAACAATTTTTACAATGTAAATCCACAATCAAATCTGTAATTTACTTTACCACTGAACTGAAAGAAAGACTTGAAAATCCAAACGAAAGTCGCCGGGTTCTTTCCAGATCTCCTTAGCTTTGAAAAAAACAAGTTAATGTCCTCGAACAAGGATTTCTTGCCTTCAAGCTCTCCAATACCTTCTATATGCGCCATTGGGATTGAAGCAATCCTTTTCCTTTTCATGATGAACTGCTACAAGTCTTCATTCCAAGAATGTATTACAATTATCGTATTGAAAATCGAGCGTACGAGGAACCAGCCGCCATATTGTTTACTTCAGCTACAAGAAAAGATGGAATTCCACCTCCCCCTGTCAGGCTGTCTTGGGACTCCCGTCATCCTTCCCCAGAGTCTGTACGGACGGACGGATGGACGGATGGACGTACGCTGACGTCAGAACCAAAACTTCTCGGATCAACGGGTTACCAAATTTTCTTACCCATGGTGCTCCGCGAGTTCCGCTATCATACGTAGCTTGTCGCTTGAATTTGTTCGTTTCTCATTTCCAATGGCGCTTCACGCTAGGGCTCTCGCGCCTTGGAATTCCTGATGCATAAATTATTCACAAATAATAAAAAGAGGGAAGACAAAAGCAGTTGGTTATACATGTATGAGAAGCATGTTTCGCAATGTTTAAAAACGGAGTTAAAAGCCACAGTGCTGTATAAACACCAGTGCGAGTGCGACTACAAAAAAAAAGATAGCTGTCCCACGGACAAGGTCTCGTGGCTGTTGCACAGGACACCCAAGCGAACAGGCAGGCTTCTTTAGTGGTAAATTATTAGGATTTGTATGGAACTAGATCGTTAGTTTATTCAGGAAACTAAAAGTGACAATAAACAACCAATTAATTTTACATACAAGATCAAATATTGTCCTTGTGTTGTTTCTTGACCATCTGAAAGCTTTTCAACCGCAAATTTCAGCCAGCTTCTAATAATACGTGAATAAAATACAGACATTATGGAAGAAATTTGTACCTATCCAGTCTTTTTGCCATACACCTTATTCCGAAATGGCGGAAATACATTACTCTTTTGTCTAATTGTTAATTGGCTCTTGTTACCTCGATCTCATCTGCAGAATACAAAGGAATATTTGGCTTAAAACGAGGCAAAAAGGGCCAATTACCATGGAGACAAAAGAATAATGTATTTTCCGCCATTTTGGAATAAGTTGAATGCTCCTTTTGCAAAATTAAAGATCGAAATCAAAAGGCAAATAAGAAGCCAAAATCTAATTATCTCACCTTTTCCTTGTGGGTGATGACGAGAGATCGAATTTGAAACTGAATACTAAACCTCAAACCCTGAAAAATAATGAAAAGCTAACCGCAGGTCAATTTAGAGCCGATTTGACTGCTATGTATAGATCCAGGCTTCTCAAACGTGATTCGCCTGTTATCATTCAAAATCCTTGCTCCCCCCTCCCCCTGCCCACACCTTATGACAAAGCAATGAAGGAAATTAACAAATCTTCTGCTTTTTGCTCATTGTTGTTATCTCACGAAGTGAGTATTTTTTCTGAAGAATCATTTCATGTGCAAACGTCCAGAATTATCTTGTGACAATGGGAAAATCATGGGCTGAGGTGAATCATGATTGGCCCATTGTCACGAAGTAATTCTGGAAATTTGCCGACAAAATTGTAAACAACCATAGATGAGATGTAAACAACCATAAAAAGCAGAACATTTGCTTATTTCCTTCATCGCTTTGCAATTACGAGAAAATAAACGCGGGCGAACCATAACCTGCGAATCATCCTTGATAAAGCTGGGGTTACACATAGCAGTGAATTGGCTATAAACTGTGATTTGAAAATTCTGACGTCATTGACAAATGCGGCCAACAAAAAAATCAGTAAACCGTGAATTCCATTTTGTCGCACATATTTAAAATTTTTCAGTTGAAAATATTTCTGCCCACCGTTAGGTTGATAAATCACCCTATGATCATCCAATTGGAAACGACAAAGGGGTGAACTGACAAAAATTTTCTGATATTCTCTGAGTGCGATTTTACAAATTGATTTAATCTGTACCGACGCATAACTTAACGTGTGAATCCCACTTTTGTTCGCTTCGCTGAGGATAAAGTCTTCACTTGTCCAAACAATGGAAGAATCATTTTACATTTCTTAAGGTTTGATGACATTAAATTAAGGCTCGGTTCATGAGCGGAATCGAAGTCAGTTTTTAGCCAACCCAAGTTAATTAATCCCAGCTGGATTCAAATTGACTCAGACGACGAACTTTTCATTTGCCTAACCAGAAGCCCTGGTTGAACTTAATTCTCCGAAGTGAAATAAAAATTGCAAAATTAGGTTAAGTATACAAGAAAAAAATAATATATATTACATATATCTTATTTGGGGCCATAATGCAAATTCTTAGAATTTGCAAATTTATTAGTCAGCAGAAGTTGTCCTTTTCTTTTTTGGCATTTTTGTTATGTTCAGGTTGAATATCCATAAAACGAAGCAAAAATGAAATATCATAAGGACATCCGTTGATATAAAGTATTGATTCTTGAGGATAAAGAACGTCTTGACGAGATTCAGGATGAACTTTTTTCAGCGGCCGTTGGAAATCAAAGTTACGCAACACTCTCAGCGCAGGTAACCAAAAAGAAATATGAGAATTTGTATGGAGCTGAAATTCCTTTAAAAATAATCGGCGGTTTTCCGCCGAAAATACACTAAAATCGAAATAAAGTTTGAAGATCTTACCTGTTATGTGTTTGCTGTGTTTTTATTGTTTTTTCAGAGCTTCCGGAGGCGGTTTTAGGCGATTTTCTGCTAAACAGTCGATGCGAGAGCTAAAGGTAGGAAAAGGGGAATTCAAATTTGCCAACCGATATTCGAGGTCCCGGTCGAAATGCCCGTGAAAAATCTTTTGTATCCACAGTCAGCGTTTTCAGACCACAACACATTAATAAAGGGAAAATCCCCTACCTTTCTGTGTGATTCAATCGTCAATTATTCCATCTCTCGAAGTACAGTCTCGCATTAAAAACGAACTCACTTTTCGATACCGCCGCCATCACAGGATTCGGACCTAAAAGAGGGTGAAAACGAACGGTCAAGCCAGGGACTAAGCGCCAAATTTCGCTCCACCGAGGGACGACATGAGTGACTTCTGTGTCGCCAATACTTGAATGCGACCGCGCACGATCTGCCGCCGAATTTTGAGCGGTACAAAACTTGACTTACCCGAGAGTGGACGAGTTTGGAATTTGGCGACACAGAAGTCACTCATGTCGGTAGGGGATCTGCTTGACAGCCGGGTAAGGTTTTTCAAAGTTGATTTCGATTTTAATGTATTTTCGTCGGAAAACCTCCGATTATTTGCGATCTAATTACAGCTCCATACAAACTCTCATGTTATGCTTTGGTAATACCTATGCTCTCAATTTTTATGCTTGACTGGTCACGTTATGAGGTTTCAACCAATCACTGGCGTTATTATATTCAAATACATTAACGTAAATTATGTATCTGGTTTGTTTCATGGTAACTTCGGCTTGTCCACAGCCGTAATACCCGGCTAAGCGAGAACAGAAAAACGGCTAAGCCGTTGCGAATTGGTTCAGACGCCGTACTACGGGTGAACTCAATTCATTGGATTGGTGGTCAGTATTCAACTGGACTCCCATGGATTTAATTTCTTCGATATAATATGCTTTTTTAGGACTCTAACTAAATAAAAATGCAGGTGACACATTTTTTTTCTTTAACTTTCTGACCACCTTGAACAGGTGTTACTCCAACTGGTAATCTCAACAAAAGCCCATTCTGCCATTTCTGGTCCATTCACAGTCATTATTTAGAAATACGGAGAGCAGAAATATTTCCAACGCCAAATTTCCAAACATGTGTGACAAACAAGACTTCACGGTGCAGTGATTTTCCTGCTCACCACGATTGCCAGTAGTGTGGTAAGAATTTTTTAAATACAATTTAAGTTGACTCCCGGGAAGTTTATCTTCATTTTCAAAGGTTTGAGGTTTAAGAATCAGTTTCAAAGTTGATCCCTTGTCATCACCCTCCACATAAGGAAAAGGTAAGATAAATAACTGCTAGATTTCTTTTTCGTTTGGCCATTGGTATAGGTTATTTGATTTTGTAAAGGAATTCAAATTCCTCTCTAAGGTAATTTTTTTCAAACTATTGTTACCGGCGTTTTTCGTTTTTTAGACTACATGTGAAGTTTATTTTAGGTTTTCTTTCCGTTGGCGGGCAAATATTTAAAGAAATCGCTAAAACGACAAATAAAAACACACAGACAACAGGGAACTGGATATTTGCTTTTGGTTTTCCCTAAAAATAAAAATAAATCATGGTAACTTCAGGTCACCTTACATTCGTCTAGTGAGAGCAATAGATTTCACTTTACTTTTTCCTTTCATTTGAAACGGACATAAGAGAACAATATGACTTAATGTTGTCAGTACTCTTCCGTCTTCTCAATTGAACTGTGCCTAGTTGAAAGTTTTGCAGTCAACGAGGAGGTCAGTGAAATTATTTCTATCTACCAATTAGTGGAAAATAAATTGAATAATAAATAAAATCCGACCCCTTTGATTACACACGTAATTTTTACATAGGTACAGTCTTCCGGACGATTTTTTGCTTTTGGCCGCAAATTCCCTAAGATGTCCATAAATTTCGCGAAGGCCGTCCGAATGGTTCGCGATCTCCTTTGTAAATTGATGAGGTTCAAAAAAAAAGTTGAATTATCTGTGTGGAGAGAAGAATTTAGAAAAAAATTCTGAGTTCCAAACTGGATTCGAACCCACGACCTTCCGTACACTAGTCGGCTGCTCTAACCACTGAACTGAGCAAGCTCCACAAGAAAAATCTGTAGACTTTGAAGAACCTGAATTTTGTCACTGTTAAGTTATTCAGCCATAGTGTGCGATCGTAAAACAAAAGATTGTGCACTGTCGTAGAACTTTAAACATAAATTGCAGCACCTTTGTTATGGCCTTTGAAACTTGCAAAGTTTCGTAACCAGTCCCTCGAGTAACTTAATGGTTCCATTTTTGTTAAAATCGGATTTAAAAACGGCTCTTTTCCTCTACTGATGTCTCATCTACAAAAGCCATGCGCTTACTATCACGAAACAAAAGTAGCAAAACGTACGCGCTGGTTGCCGTTTGTAGATCATTTTCTCTATTGTCAAAATGTCAGAGTGGATAATAAGATACTTGAACTTGTACTTGTACTTGTACTACGTCCCGGATGCTAAGCGACATTCTGGGAGATGTCGTATGTATAGCACGGCCTGAAATGTTACAAGACGCGAGAAACGAAAACATAAAGACAGTTACATGCAAATTACCAAAAGAATATGAAAAAAGGTTTCATGGGTGATAAAAAACTAACAGATTGAAAAACGCTGCAAACAATCAGATACTATCGCATCCTATCTGATGGCGAAAGTCAGCTTATCCTCCAAGACGGATACAGTGGAGGCAAATCGAGTAATTGTCTTTGTCGCAGAACAGCAAAACTTGGACGTTGCAAACCATTACGTTTACTATCTTCAATTCAATAGGGCGCTACCTCATTACTTTAAAGGAGAAAGTCACTCCAGAATCGGTGTATTTTTTGAAATCGCCAATAAAAGGACAACACTAAGTTGAGTTACTGGCCGTGGTTTTTAGCTTCTTAAGTGCACCCGAACCCATTGAAATAGCCAGGCTGCTAAGTACAATTCAAAATGGCGACCCGCGATGTTGAAGTTTGGCGTTCTTTGCAGAAGAATTTCAGTGGGATCGGATGCACTTTAGAAGGTAAAACTTCGGACAGTAACTTAACTTGCACTATTATCCTTTTATTAGCAATAAAAAAAAAACACCGCTCCTGGAGTGAACTTCTCCTTTACAGGATCCTGGTCACCCACAGTGCTTTGCGCGTGTTGAGAGAGAAAATTCGCCATTTTCCTACCATCTTGAATCAGGACTGATTTTTTCACAGTGAATTGAAATCCGGTTGCATCCGCACCAATACGGCCAGTTTGGGCCTTCATTTACCTTCATGGCCTTAAAAAATTATTCGCAGTTACATCTGGCCATTGCTGTGTTGATTGCTATTTTTCTCGTGAAATTTGTGAGACAACGCCTGGACTCTGAGCGGTTCATCGATCTCTTTCGCAAGGCAGCAACAAAATACTCAAGCTATGAAAGAAATCATTATTCAAGGACTTTCTTGGTTATCGTACGAGTCAAGCAAAAGATATCTAATAGGATGAAGTGCCGGTCAAGCTTATTCGCTTATATTTTACTTCATTACGGAGCGCGTTCTTCACGGGCTGAAATGTTTTGGTCTAAATGTGACGAACGGACCCGCTCCTCCATCCTGCGTGATGATAATAGGAAAATAAAAGCTATTAATAAAAAAGTTTCTTCTATCTGAAAGAAAGTGAAATGTTCTCGCTTTATCTAGCGCCAATTAAAACTAAATACGGTCAGGGGCTAAATCAGAGCGGCGTGGTCATGTGAGCTTTGGAACCATTTCTGCCTTCGATACATTTGCTTTCTGTGTTTTATGGGAAATGGAAAGTCAAGTCGTGAATACTCAATTAAACAAGATTCCAAACTTTTATGATCCTAGATTCGCTTTCGAATTACATTCTATTAGCGCTCGCTGAATGTTTCATTTGCTTTTGGGAAGCCGGCGGAGGAGACTCGCTTACTCGCTTTTTTATTTATTTATTTCTATTTCTTTATTTATTTCTTCTTTTCGTCTCTTTTTATTATCTAATTAATTGCTTTCACCAAGCTTTAGTGCCAACCTACCTCCTGTACTAAAACATTACTTAGTTTTACTCAGCTCGATTAGCTTTATAGTTATCCTGAGTAAACATTACCTCTTTTTTGTATTAATATATTATATTGTAAAGTTTAACTTTTTTTTTCCTTTTCTATTTGGTAATAAAGCTTGTTGTTGTTGTTGTTGTTTGTTGTTGCTTACGAACACAAACATTCTTTGAATTTTTGGTCGGCATTTAAAAGCCGCCAAAATGCGCAAAAGATAGTCGAAAGCCCTTCTACTTGCGCAAAAAAACAAAACAGAACAAAAAAAAAAAAACGAAAACAAGCGAAGAAATTTCGGCTTCAAGCTACAATTAATATTTTTACAAGTTGAACTGTCGACGTTTTGTCACGTTCGACGAGTAATTTGATCGCAAATTTCAGATAACAAGAAACCCTGTGGTTTACCAAAGACGGTCCTTACAAGCTGAAGTTACTTTGTGAGCCACTAGAATTAAACCTCTGAATTCTCCTTCAGCCCTCATATTTTCAGCGGGAGGCTTAAACTCCCGCCTGACCTCCCAAGCAAAACAATCAAAACAGTCCGTTAAATCGAGCATTTAGAACCACTGACAACAGTACAGTACAAAATTTTCTAAGCACACAAGAAAAAAATAAGGTCACATATGAGAGACTCTAACAAGCAAATTTAGCGAGGGTTCGTTATCCTGAGTATTTATTTTCAAAAACGTGTTACACTTTTTACTTTTTTCATTTTAGGATTTCCGCATAATGGCCAAAATGAATAGCTTCCGTATGCTGTTTTCGCTTCACTGTTTTCCCCTTCTTAAGATCATACAACATCATTTACTATCTTTTATTCCCATCATTTACTACTTTTGTTCCCAAAATGCGGCCATCTGCGAACCATGAAGTTGATCCCAAAATCTGGCGGCCGTGCTTCACATTCGACCCACATGGATGAGCGTAAAAGCTCAATTTTTTTCTTTTGAACGGACAAGTGGCTATTAACCTTTTAACCTTTCCCACAAATGGCCTTAGTTCTTTCTGTTCAATGATTTGCAGTCTAGCCTCTCTATCCACTTCTATCTCTTTTAATCGTTTAAATTAAAAAAAAAGAGATTTCTTGATACGGATTTTTAATATTTTTCTAAAACTGAAGTACTCAAAAAAACCCTCAATTTATACGTAAGACAAGAAGAACGAATTTCTGCATCTCAGGAGCAATTTAATCGTTAACAAATCATCAACATACAATTTGTTATCAGTTTCCGATCATCACGCGTTCACTTCCGTCTGACTAAATAACACGCAAAGTCGAAAATGTTATTATTATTATTATCATTATTATTATTATTATTATTATTATTATTATTACTATTTGTCATAAACTGTAAAATACTGATTCAATATATCAATAAAAAGTTAATTGAAAAGCTGCTTTTAAATATAATTACTTCAACATATGTAATAATAACAACATTGTAATATTAGCAAAGTGATTTGACATGTTATTTGTGTTCCATGTAAAACATGGAATATGTAGTGTATTGATTACCTTAGCAACATCGTTATGATCACTCAGCTGTCTACTGATATTGTAAAACATTGTGAAACTACTGCATGATGTAAAAATACTAGTACTGTGTGAAAGTAGAATTGTGCTAGATATATAGAATGGTTATAATGAATAAAGATCAGATTGGAAATGACTACACAACAGGATAAAACACAACAAGTCATTGAAGACACACACATTAAACCAATAGCGAACACCCTACCACTTGAAAAACTATATTTGTTCTGCCTAATTATTGTGGCCTGGAAAAAATAATTTCAAAGATTAAAGACAAATTTCATAAGATAAGAACGTTTTCTAGAAAGTATTTCGACTTTACATTTTTTGCCGTCATTTTAACGACAGGATTTTGTCTAGTTGTGTTTAAAACAGATCTGGGAGCTCATTCGGCAACTTAGCACGGTGTCAGTAATATAAAAAGTAGCCTAAAATTTCCTATGAATTGGTACCTTTTCGCAACACTATACTTTATCGTCTCCCTACACCAAGTTTTTGCAAAAATGCCCAGAGACAGTACAGCAGAAGAAGTTAAACTTCCTCAGGCAGTAGGTCTCTCGTGACGTTACATTAAAACTCTTTATTATTTAAATTTGTACCTTTCTCCCGGGGTTTACATGCAATGGCTCAATCGATTACGTGCTGAAAACCAGATCCGTAGGTTGACAATTTGGTGCGGGCTCGAACATAAAGTAGAACACAACTGCAGGAGAATACCATTAGCTCAAAAACGTTCCAGCCTATCACTGAGTGCAATAATCCTCCTTGCTTTCTTCCGTTCTTCCTTGCATCCCCGGCTTCCCATAAAATATTACCCCCACATTCACCCCTCTGGTCCCAATACATACTCATAAACATACCAATCCATCCTCAAAGTTCTCCAAATATTTACCTGTCCAAAGGAATACGCTTTTGCAATCCTTTAGACGCTCTCGCTTCGCGGGGAGCTGTCTCACAAACAATAACAAAGGTGTGCCTGAGTAGGATCCTTTAATTCAGTTTATGTTTGTTGTGCATAACATTAACTAATTGCACTGCTTTACAAGGTATGACTTAAAGGGTCGTTTATTTTAGCTATGAGCTTGCTGTATTTGATGTTTCGAAGGTGCAATTCATTCCAAGTCCTTTATTTGAGGACAAACACTTTTGTAAGGCACCACATTCTCCATGTGTCCCTGCTTGATTACAGTGTTTAGGAAAGGTTTAACGTCAAAGAGCAATACAGAAAATGAAAGTTGCCAAGAAAATCCCTTCGATCCAAAAGTATTTCTTGATATGTGGCTCATAATATACGTCTCTTTACGAGCAATGGGAGTAAGCGTCATATCGTTCGAAAGTCACGAAAATACAGGTGTCCAAGTCGACATTGGTCTTTTCGGGACTTTCTTTGCGGGACTTTCATATCACTGGCAGTGATATATAGAGGACATACATGGTAGCGCGGAGATTCGACATTTATCTTCTCGTGTTGAAAAATATTTCACTTGTTCGCTGCTCTCACTCGTGAGATATTTTTCAACACGAGAAGATACATGTATCTCCCAGCGTCCATGTAATTTTCTGTTTATTACATATAAACCGATGAAATACGAAAATAACGATTTCTTGGACTTATACCTTATTCGCTGAGTCAATCTAAGAAAAAAAAGATCTTACGTACATTCGAATTTAGATCGAAAAATAGAGAAAATAAGTAGCGTGTATATGTATTCTGAATATCATAGCAATAAGGCATATAAATTTCATAAGAAACGATGCGTCATTGTCCTTTGAATTTGTTTAGGTCGTTGTTAAGTTCAACTGCTGGAATCTCTTCTAAGCTTCTGCTCTCTCCGCGTTCCGTTAGAAACTGCTTGACAAGGATTATGTCGTACAAGGTATTTCTCTTTGTGTTGGCATTTTCCTCCGTTTCGATTAGCCTATCAACATCGCATTTTCTTCCGTTTCGATCAGCTTATCAACATCGCTACCTCTCACCGGAACAAGCCTTCCATCAGTCCTTTCGTTTTGCTCTTAATCTAAGAAACTGAGTTCAAAATTGGGTACCTGATTTGAGGATTCCACCTCGACTACAAGACGTCCGACTGACTTTGTTTTCAAGGCGAATGATTTGTGAAAGATAGCTAAACGCGCACGATGCTGTCATGCTCTTTTCCTATTGGCTGAGACTAGGTGGATACGAAATTTTCATCACTGGAAAAATCCTCGTGTTTCATCCGCGTCTAAATAGTAAAAAATATATATGTGCATTAATTAAACTAAGATAAACTTCTTCCAGAGGATCTATTTAAAACTCACTAAATCGGACCTCTTATTTAGGTAAATTTAGCGACAACTTAACTTAATACCCACTGTACCAAGTACATAAAGAAATTGCTTAATATTGAAGGAGATAAAGTGCTCGCCTCATGTCGCTGAAAATGCGTTAACAGTATGTAAATATTTTTTATGAAAAGTTTCTTAAAACCGATCTGACTTTTTTCTTTTCAATTTCCGGTAACTTCTGAGCTCTGATGAAGGTGGACAGAAGTTACCGAAAATTTAGAAGAAAAAAGTCAGATCGGTTTAAAAAACTTTTCTTAAAAAATGTCTACTACCGATCGCAATAGTGGTTCAAGGATGTGAATACACGGTTGCTAAATCCTGGTCAGGAAGACCTGCTAAATGTTACAATGCTTCAAGGATGATTCAAACCAAAGGAGCTAAGAACAATCGAATCATGTTAAATGTACATGGACAGTAGACTTCCGCTATCTCGAACACGCAAGGGAAGCCAAACTAGCTCCAGATAGCCGATAGTAAATGAATGAGCAACACCAACCATTTAAGGAAACATGCTTTACTTTGAGAAAGCCAGAGATTCGAGACAGCAGGTATGTTCTGTTCATCTAAACCATGCCATGTATGGACTATTGACAGACTTTAAAATGAGAATTTTGTCACATATCTTTCAGAAATTCCTACTCTCCGAGACCGACATACAAGAGCAGATTTAAACAGAAAAGGGGGATTTTACACACCAAAATGGCCAGAAATTGCCTCATTACCGTTGTAAGTATGAAATATTTTTATGTTGAAAATATAAACGTTACTTTAACCAAATGTAATTGTTACTGTATCACAAACAAATTTCATTGTTGCGATGACTTGTTTAAAAGGCATTAATCAACACCCCTCCTGCCCTTAACAGTGACTGTTTCAAATAGGACTACATTTGCTAGCTAAGATCCTATTCAAGGAACCATAGTCTTAGTTTATACTTTTTCATTGTATCCAAATTAACTGGTTGGGCCACCTAAGGCTAAAACTGTGCTGTCCAAATACGCAACTAATATAGTTTGGACAGCTTGTTCTCAGCCAATGAAACCAGCCGATGAGAAAACAACAGAGTGAAAGTTTAACTAATCAGCCTCCATCACCTATTAACAGCATGCAGCCGCGCGAAAGTTTCAGTAGAACTTGAAGTGTAAAAGATTCATAGAATTTCTTTCTTTCCAGCATTTTTTCCAAAAACGGAAAAAGATTTGAACAAATAAACACCGACAGGGTTGCAAACGAATGCAAAAAGGATTTCAACATTAAGACAAGGAAACAAGAACAGAAACACGAAGAAAAGTACGTCAACATGGCTCAATGTGTTTAACGCGTGGAGAGTCGATCCCTCGCGAAAAGAACGGTTTCTGAAGGACATTCCAGTTGAAGAACATGTACTTTGCAAATTTCTCGCCGAAGTTAGAGAAAAAAAACGACGGGAAGAATATGTTTGGCTGTGCGAAAGTTGTGGGAAAGTGTATTGTTCAAGTTAACAGCAGTATGAAAAATGGCAAGCGATTTGAGTCTTTATATTTTCAGTTTATATTTCACGGCGATTTTCGTGTTCATTCGGTTTTTGAAATATCCAGCAATTTTTATGCAATATTTTTAACGTAATAAAATCGCAGGGATATCTGAACTCATTTTTGTCCATCCAATCCCTTCATGGCAAAGTCATGATTGGTTTTTACTCTTTAATTCGCACAATATAATTAATAGGTAATAGGATGACATGCTGGAATGTCCAATTTAGAAGGACCGCAGACAGGCGTAGCATTTGAGATTTGTATTGATACTATTACATTATTCACCTGTAGTATTACACTGGGGGTTGATATGCGTGGACCTGGAAAAGTCATTCGTTAGGTTTGATGACAGAATGGCGGTAAACTGAACCACCAAAGAACCTTTGCTACTTAATGGGATATTATTTTAAGAGGATATTTTCAAATGCAAATAGTGTTTTTAATCATCTTACTGTCAAATTAAACTCGGCTTATGGCCTCGTCCAATTTGACAGTCCTCAGAATTCAACGAACTCATCCAATTATTGCCAAATCGGACTATGTGGTCCTATTACATACACAAATTAGTACATAGTGCCCATGGATACCATCTTAAAGAAAAATATTAATTTCTTTGAGCCAAATAAAGGTATGATGCATTTAGCCCCCTCAGCAATAACAGGAGTTAAACACGAATGGAATACCAGTAGGACCAAAAGAAATAAGGGTAATGATCCTTAGCTAGATCACATTAAAAAGGATTGTGGCAGTGTTATTTCAATAACTTTATCTTTGTCGCGACCAGAGCTTTAATGCAGTTTTCATTATAGAAAACAGTTGAGGAAAAGAGTTGAAAAGAAAAAACAGTTGAGGAAAAACAGAAAACGATAACATCACTCAGTGTAAGCCAAAGTCATACGAAGGGAAATAGCTCAGTCTGTAAATTGAAAAGTTTATTTCAATACGGAAGAAAAATAATTCATAAAACTTTCACAATAATAATGACAAATTTATTTCAGTGTCGCAATAATAATGACATATTTATTTCAGTGCCGAAACGATATATCATCTCTGCTAAAGTTTGTGAACACTTAGCTAATGCTATCGTGGACGATATACGATAGACCCATATTCTGTAGGTTCTCCAGCGTAATACACCCACGCTACAAGATACTAAATCTACAGAAATCTCTGTGGGATGGGTTTATTTTCTGTCTAGAAAAATAAGTACAAAGACTAGAAATTCAGTTTTTTTCCCTGAAAATGTGGGAAAAAGTTAAGTTCCATTATTGCTCTAGACGTAATTTTGAAAAAAAGAAATGTTTTGCAATGAGTCAAATGTCGATGAACATAAACGTTTGCTTAAACGTTAAGTATTACAAAATTCGGGCGACGCCCACTCGCATTCAGGATAAGGGCATCTGTCGGCACAGCTTTTCTATTCCACACAAGTTCATTTGCCAGAACTTTTCCTTTTTCCTGGTAATGCTATTTATCATGAATAGCGGTCGTTTTTTACTAGTTACACCCTGTAACTGTCGTAGTTTTTCCTCGTGCAATTCAATAACAGGCAAAATCACGGCCAATTTTTTTTTGGTTTTTACAACTGAAATAAAAAAAAACAGTAAACGTGACTGTTTTTAATCCGTAGACTGCAGTCGTGTTCTTATTGATGCATGTTGAAGTCTTGTCCACATTCGGCTGGAGGTTCAGTTCCTTCTACAGACGTGGCTACGGTGATACTGTGATCAAGATTGATACTGATCGATGTAACAACGCTACAGGCAAGATGCAATGTGAAGTAAGGTGCGATGGATGGGGTGGTGAATTCCAGTCAAGTAAGTAAGAATCTTGTGTTTCACGTTTTCTCAGTGATCTTATATTTCTGCGTCAACTTGGTTAGGCAAAAAAGGCACACAAAAATATGGAGGAGAGGTTACCAATCCCCATGCATCCCTTGAAGAAATGCATGTGAATTGCTAACTCGCCTCCAATGGTTCGTTTGCTTGGGGAAGATAGCGTTGTTTATCGTGACTTTGTCTCATATATTAAGTAAATCAGAGCTGAAATTTACAACTCACACTCTCTTCTCCACTGAGCTTATTGGTTTTTGCAATTGGGGAAAAAAGCTATAATTATAAATATTATTAGGATCGGATCGCTGTCAGTCGGCTGTGTAACCTCTCCAGCTGGTTCTGTCTTGAGCCAGATACTGGTCACCCACACAAAACCCGTTCTTCACCAGATGCAGAACATGTTGCCTTCGCCAGTTATTTAATTATTCTACGTTTAAGGTAGCTCCATTTAGTTGGTGCGCAAAGCATGGGAACGAAATTGGCGCGAGGAGCGCGAGTAACAGCGAATACGCTGAATAAAAGAGACTGGAAAGTCCAACTCATATGACAGATGCCAATAGACCACCCAGAAGAACAGCTCCGTTTCAAAAGTCTGAAGACGGTCGATCATTATGGCCAATGTTTCTAAAACCTGTCGGACACTAAGTAGTGGAATTCTGGATAAAGGTTTCTTTAGTTTAAGGGGAACAATATACGTGAATTTTTAGGAAATAGGATAAGATCTAAGAAAAGAGGGATTTAATTTTTGTCGCCAGACAGTCCATCCCCGCAAGATTGATTGATTGATTGATTGATTGATTGATTGATCGATGGATGGATGGATGGATGGATGGTTGGATGGATGGACGGATGTATGGGTTGATTTGTTGGTTGGTTGGTTGGTTGACTGATTGACTGACTGACTGACTGACTGACTGATTGACTGATTGATTGATTGATTGATTATAGACTTTGCGGTTATACCAGCAAAAACTGGAGGAAAAAAGTGCATTTCATTCACTACGAAAACCGATGAGAAATACGCACTTAAAGCCATTAACGGAACAAATCCAGTTAAACTGGTTTTTGAGGTAAGTAAAAACAACCATAATGTAAAGGTTTAGATCACTGCAAAACCGTGTGCGATCAAAGCTTGCTCTACGTTCCATCACTAGATCGTGACCAGTCAAAAGAAGATAAAATATGGAAATAATGCAAAGACTGGTCAGACAACGTGCAAGAGGCGTAAAAACAATATTTCGGCTGGCCAACACCAGCCTTCTTCAGGTTTATTGAGTGAAACGCGAATTTGGCCACGTAAATTCGCGTTTCATTCAATAAACTTGAAGAAGGCTGGTGTTGGCCAGCCGAAATATTGTATTTACGCCTCTTGCACGTTGTCTGACCAGTCTTTGCATTATTTCCATAATTTAAAGCCTACATGCAACCGAAACTCATGCCTTTCAACTCACTCAGAGTTTGCTGACAAACTGATAAGATCACACGTATCTTACGAGAAAATTCAGCTAAATGCGTTTTCCCGTGTCCACAAGTGTCGGATTCTTTACGGGAATTATTGCTATATAGAATTAAAAGATATAAGCTAATATTCCCAAACTGTTGCAACTTCTTCTGTGGTTTTAAAAATCCTACCTTGGTATGGTACGGTATGGTACAGTATGGTATGGAATGCCATTGTATTTTGTCTACTTGTTATTCCCCGGTTTTGTCATGGCCTGTCGGTGAATTTTTCATAAGAAATGTTGATATTGGTATACAGCGAGCCTTTAGTCGAGTTTCATGTCAAATATTAAATTTTCTCGAGTATTCGATAAAAAAAACAAAAAAAATCACTTGGCGCATTACTGTATCAATAACTATCACGTGTGACACATTTAACGGACAAAACCAAATGCCTCTTTAGTCTTTCACTACCGTTAAAAATCAATTTAACTTTCTTTACCAGACAATGAATTAACAAAAACAGGAAAGACAGTTCATAAATTGAAATGGGGTCATTAGTCGTAAATAACATAAATAGGAATAAATAAATAAAAAAAATTAAACGAGTCTTCGCTACTGTCAAGTTGGTATCTTTTCTTGATGTGTTATGAACTCTTGGTCCGTTATAGCGGAATGCCAGTGGTTATTCTGTTCAGGAATCTTTATATCGAGGCTCTTTAAGACGTCAGAGTGTCTGGCTCGTACATGGTGCTAGATCTACCTTATGTTTGCGGCTTTTTTTTCCGAAATAAAGTGCTTCCAAATTTCCAAATTTCTGGATTCGTGGTTCCTTGGCGCATCAACGATGAACGATACAATCCTCCTCTTATAAGCTCGATTAGTATTCTCTTTTGTGACAATGAAATCCTACATTAAATTTACTCCTTCAAAACTGGACACGTTTGCAGCCATCTTTAATGGAAGAAAAAAATTGTTAACTTGGAAATTGGTAGTTGTATCTTTATCTAATACAGCTTTGTATACGTACATAGAAAAACCATCGAATACCAACAATTTTATTGTTTAAGATATGGCGTGTATAGGATAATATATTTTATTAAAATCTCGGATTAGGTTCATGGATTTCTAGCATTTCATGATTGGCTCAACGGGTAACCCTACTGCGCCAAATTTGGTCAACGAACGCGTCAATAACGTTGACTAGCGGAGAAAATTCACCGCGAGCCACTCAGCGGAGTTAAACGAGGGAGATATTAATGAGTTTGAGAACGTGCTTTCCTTTCGCATTTACTTTTGTCTTTCGGGACCCAGCAGCTTGATTAGTCTTACCCTTTCTTCTTGTTGATGTCTTTGGCATTGTATAGCGGAGTTAAGGCCCTTTGAACGGCACGCGTCCACAGACCTGAGCGAAAGTCGCTTTCCGATAAAAATATGACGCCATACTTGGCGGCATGTTTGCGCTATTGTTATAAGGTAGGTCGAGCTTCCCCTCTATCAAACCGCAGGTAATTATCCTGACCTACGTGTTTTAGTCTCCTCAGGCCGGAAAAATTCTTCTCATCTATTTTGCCTTTTTTCTCGAAACTAAGTTTTTAAGAAATTGAGCGTACGTTTTAAGTTCACGTTAATCGAGTTTTCAACCAATTTAGCTCAAATTTGGCGAGAATGTTGCCAGATAAATTCACGCCAAAATCTAGTCTCCAAATTTTATTTTTTGCGTTTATTCAAAAGTTAGCATCCGTTAAAGAAAGAGAAGGGGTGTTTTTTCAAACTTCAAAGTTTATCCGAGCACAGAAAACAAACCAGGCCAGATTAAAAAATTCCGAGACATGGTTTTTGAGACAAAGGTGTGAAGAATTCGGCGCGATGTTCGTCTCAATCTGTAGACCATTGTCGAGTGGAGCGGAACCGATTTTGTGAACGATGTACTTTTGAAAAACGTTTGCTACATTTTCAACAGAATTGCCTTTTTCCTGTATCTAAATACGTTTTCGTAATCTTCAGTTATTACGCTTTCAGAAAATATAGTTTGTCAGGGTTTTTGTGACACGCCTGACGCTCAAACGGTGATATCGCAATGTTGTCTTTTGGGGTACCCTGATACTTTTGGGATACCCTGATAACATCGTTATATTTAGTGATAAGTTTTGATGAGAACAGTTATGTTTTATTGATGCAGACGATCTATTGCATTCACAGACGCAGTCGTGTAACAGTACACCTAGCGATGACTTCCTCTTCGTACAGAAGAAAAGGTTGATAGGGAGATTTTTGTATTTTTTCTTTGAACACACTATCAATGGTAACCAGATGTACCTAACTTGCCTCCGTGATAAAAAGGCAACGGTAACTGAAATAACTTCTGCTAAACCAAGTGAGGATCGGAAGTTGTGGTTTACAAGGTTTACCTAAATTAAAATGCCTATCAAAAAATCGTTACAAACCCTTTAAAGTGCAGGGATATTCTGTGCGAGCGAACGCTGAATATTACTTCGTGTATTAGCCGCCATCCTGGATTAGAAAGCGAACGTATAGGGAGTTTGGGGGTGAGTTTAGAAAGGTGGCAAAGAGGTAATTAGGCTAAAAGACGAAGGAGGACCGGAATGAGAACCCAAGAATCCAGAGTGACGCTTGGTGAACACACAAAGACGAATTCAGCACTCGCGCGCTTAAGATACGCCTACACTACCGTAATGCCATTTCTTTAGCTATCTTTGTTTGTGGTAAGATTTAGTAATATACATTGTGACTTTTAACAGCGGAAAAATAAAGATTTTGATTAATTCATGAATCCATTGATCAATTGTGTGACAGAAAATAGAGAGAAATATTATTATTATTATTATTATTATTATTATTATTACAAGTGGGACCGGAAAGCAATATTATAATTATTAGTTAATGATTGGTAATACACCTCCATTAAATTAGAACCTGTCTTATAAATTTTGAAAAAGCCCCTGTTGTAGGTCGTAAACTTAAGTGTTATTATCAGAGAAAACCGGGCAGGCGCAAAAGATCGAGGTCGGCCGTTTACCTCCTCCTTTCTACCATGTAAAAGTTGTATGAAAAGATTTACAATGGTGACATTTACTTAGATTGTCTTTCGTTTTTCTTCGAGATATGGCCATACCAAAAGTTTGGGCCTCCCAGCGGCCAAACAATACGGAAAAATTAGGAAACTTCGGTTAAGCCAAAAAGGTACCTCACGCTTTTTCCAGATGTCTGTATATTTTATCCGTAATATTCGTCTCCTAAGGAGTTGGATGCAATTTGCTAAACGTCCTTCGCTTAAATCTTAATTTTTTTATAAGGCGCTAAAATTGTCACTGGAGAGTCATTGAGCTAGACCACAATTTTAGTCATTTTTACGCGAACGTTCAACAAAAGTGCAGTGGTTAAATTCAAAAGTAAAATTGTAGCCCGGTAGTTTATTTCGTTGTTTTCAAAATCCAGTTCAGTTAAAATTGGTATCTTAAAGCAGATTGAAGCCAACGACCTCGTAAAATACCAACACACTGATCTTTCAGTTCTATTTCCCGCCAAATTCTGATCGGAGGGTGTCACTGCGTTGTTCAATGGCTATCTCTAAAATAGGGAACGGGGAAACGAGCAATCGGGAACGGGGAACGGGGAATGGGGAACGGGGAATCTCTAAAATAGGGAATCTCTAAAATAGGGAATCTCTAAAACGGGGAATCTCTAAAATAGAGAATCTATAAAACGGGGAATCTCTAAAATAGGGAATCTCTAAAATAGGGAATCTCTAAAATAGAGAATCTGTAAAATAGGGAATCCCTAAAATAGAGAATCTGTAAAATAGGGAATCCCTAAAATGGGGAATCTCTAAAATAGAGAATCTCTAAAACGGGGAATCTCTAAAATAGGGAATCTCTAAAATAGGGAATCTCTAAAACGGGCAATCTCTAAAATAGGGAATCTCTAAAATAGGGAATCTCTAAAATGGGGAATCTCTAAAATAAGGAATCTCTAAAATGGGGAATCTCTAAAATAGAGAATCTCTAAAACGGGGAATCTCTTAAACGGGGAATCTCTAAAATAGGGAATCTCTAAAACGAGGAATCTCTAAAATAGGGAATCTCTAAAATGGGGAATCTCTAAAATAAGGAATCTCTAAAATGGGGAATCTCTAAAATAGAGAATCTCTAAAACGGGGAATCTCTTAAACGGGGAATCTCTAAAATAGGGAATCTCTAAAACGAGGAATCTCTAAAATAGGGAATCTCTAAAATGGGGAATCTCTAAAATAAGGAATCTCTAAAATGGGGAATCTCTAAAATAGAGAATCTCTAAAACGGGGAATCTCTTAAACGGGGAATCTCTAAAATAGGGAATCTCTAAAACGAGGAATCTCTAAAATAGGGAATCTCTAAAATGGGGAATCTCTACAATAGGGAATCTCTAAAACGGGGAATCTCTAAAATAGGGAATCTCTAAAATGGGGAATCTCTAAAACGGGGAATCTCTAAAATAGGGAATCTCTAAAATAGGGAATCTCTAAAACGGGGAATCTCTAAAATAGGGAATCTCTAAAACGGGGAATCTCTAAAATAGGGAATCTCTAAACCGGGGAATCTCTAAAATAGGGAATCTCCAAAATAGGGAATCTCTTAAACTGGCAAACCTTAAAATCATAGCATCGGTTCTTTAGAAGCTCAGCTTAGCGGGGTAAAAAGGTTAACGTCGCGTTCTATGACTGATTGATTTCGATCACTTCGTAGGTTTCTGGTTTTCATGGGTGGCGGGTTAGCTGTCGATGTACAGTACGATCGGACCTCAGACGTCCGTTGAGAAGGGTCTTTTTAAGCTCCCTTCACGGACTATTGATTTCACTCCGCGGTTTGAAAAAAGTAACCACGTGATCACAAGTTTATGGATCGCAAGATCAGCAAAGATCAGCAACGCTCAAGTTTCGGTGAATAAATTTTTACTCGCCGTCATGATATTTCTTGGCCTCAGATAACACTTTTCCTGAATTTTTCCTCAAGGGCGACCTTTTATTTCAGGAACGGCGTTATTTGAGAGCATTTCTGATGATTGCCAGTTCATTCATTCATCGCATTTTCAAGTTTACAGATCTTGGGTTCAGCTTGTAGTTATCGAACTTGTGATCATGTGGTCATTCTTTTCAAACGCGCGGAGTGAAATCACTGGCCTGTGAAGCGGGCCAAAAAAATCCTCCCCTCAAAAGACGTCTGAGGTCGATACTAACTATGATTGTCGGCAGGGAAACAAATGGGGTCATCAATTGGGTTGTGAATTTCAGAGTTCGCGTTATGTAAATCTCTGCTTGAAAGGCGCACTAATAAATTACCTCCCACCGCTGTGATGCGGCTGATATACCCCTGCTTATCTATCTGATCTATACTCAACGGCCCTGTGGAGCCAGGGTAGCATCTGTGAGGCTTACATATGCACGTGAAAACGTATTTATTGTAATCGCCAGAGCCTGTATAGCTTACTTGAGGAGATTGACTCATTCGGTAACCTGAAGCGCAAAGCATAAACGTTGATTTCCACTGTTGCGTAAATTTTGCGTGCATACGGGCGTGTATTTAACTGGCTTTACGTGCGTAAATAAAATTAGAGACGATGAATGAACGGCTCACGTAAACGTAAAATGCTAACTTCCTAAATCAAGTTCAGATCTTTAAGCAGTGCTTCCATTAATTTGTAAACCAACTGTTATTTGTGTATGGGTAACTGCAAACACGGAATCGAATGGAACCAAACATAACGAAAAAGGAATAAAACGAAACAAAGCGGAAAAACGAAAAAGAAACGGAAATTAATTTCACGTACGTGAAGTTATTAAGCTACTAAATTTTTTCTTAAAATTTCACGTACGTAGCCTGCGTACATACACGAATTATGGGAGGGAATAATTCCTGTCTGCACGCAAGCGATGTCGGAAATTATAATATCGCACGTGCACCGGTACCACAATTTCTAGTTTTGGGAAAATGATCAATGTGGTCTCCTGTGCATTTGGGTATAATCACACAACGCTCCTTCGTGACGACCCAAATAACGGCTACATAGACTCTGTTGGACAAAAATGAAGGCCGGCGAGTATAGATCGCAAACACTTCAGGAAGACTGCCAGCAAAATTCTGTAACGACAAACATAGCAGCAAGGCTAATCTGACTACGTAGAAAGATTTGACTTTGCAAGACATCAACACGACACTGATAGAACTTCAACAGAGCTGGGTTTCAACCGTAGACAGCTGTTTCGCTCTTCTTAGAGAACATCAGTACGGCGTAAGTTGTTCTGGATGCGGGTTCTGGATCAGCGTGCAAGTGAAACGCTGAGTTAAGAAGATAATTACCCGCCGTGGAAAGTATGGCAGCTGAAGAAAGTTTGTGCAAATTCAACAGATTTAACAAATTGCGGAAAAAGGGTTGCTTAATACATCCAAATGTCTCGAGGGAAATAAGTTTTGCGAAATTCGATAAGCCTCACAGACAAAAATAATTACTACACTTTCCAATAACGCGAACTGACCGAACTAAACGTCAAAAGCCAACTGGTATTCGCTGTTTTTTACTACCGGCTATCATAAATACATCACCAACCAGAGAACCGTTCAAACGAGAAACCAACAAACTGCTGGTGGTCGCACCATTCATACCCCACGAACTTGACCTTTTGACCCCGCTGAGGTGAGTTTCGAAAGGACCGCTGCGAGAATTTTTTTGGGGGGGGATTCCCTATTTTAGAGATTCCCTATTTTAGAGATTCCCCGTTTTAGAGATTCCCTATTTTAGAGATTCCCCGTTTTAGAGCTTCCCTATTTTAGAGATTCTCTATTTTAGAGATTCCCCTTTTTAGAGATTCCCTATTTTAGAGATTCCCTATTTTAGAGATTCCCCGTTTTAGAGATTCCCTACTTTAGAAATTCCCTGTTTTAGAGATTCCCTATTTTAGAGATTCCCCGTTTTAGAGATCCCCATTTTAGAGATTCCCCGTTTAAGAGATTCCCCATTTTAGAGATTCCCTGTTTTAGAGATTCCCTATTTTAGAGATTCCCCGTTTTAGAGATTCCCTATTTTAGAGATTCCCCGTTTTAGAGATTCCCTATTTTAGAGATTCCCCGTTTTAGAGACTCCCTGTTTTAGAGATTCCCTATTTTAGAGATTCCCCTTTTTAGAGATTCCCTATTTTAGAGATTCCCTATTTTAGAGATTCCCCATTTTAGAGATTCCCTATTTTAGAGATTCCCTACTTTAGAAATTCCCTGTTTTAGAGATTCCCTATTTTAGAGATTCCCCGTCTTAGAAATTCCCTATTTTAGAGATTCCCCGTTTTAGAGATTTTTCCTATTTTAGAGATTCCCTATTTTAGAGATTCCCCATTTTAGAGATTCCCTATTTTAGAGATTCCCTACTTTAGAAATTCCCTGTTTTAGAGATTCCCTATTTTAGAGATTCCCCGTTTTAGAAATTCCCTATTTTAGAGATTCCCCGTTTTAGAGATTCCCTATTTTAGAGATTCCCCGTTTTAGCGATTCCCTATTTTAGAGATTCCCCGTTTTAGAGATTCCCTGTTTTAGAGATTCCCTATTTTAGAGATTCCCCTTTTTAGAGATTCCCTATTATAGAGATTCCCTATTTTAGAGATTCCCCATTTTAGAGATTCCCTATTTTAGAGATTCCCTACTTTAGAAATTCCCTGTTTTAGAGATTCCCTATTTTAGAGATTCCCCGTCTTAGAAATTCCCTATTTTAGAGATTCCCCGTTTCTGAGATTTCCTATTTTAGAGATTCCCTATTTTAGAGATTCCCCATTTTAGAGATTCCCTATTTTAGAGATTCCCTACTTTAGAAATTCTCTGTTTTAGAGATTCCCTATTTTAGAGATTCCCCGTTTTAGAAATTCCCTATTTTAGAGATTCCCCGTTTTAGAGATTCCCTATTTTAGAGATTCCCCGTTTTAGAGATTCCCTATTTTAGAGATTCCCCATTTTAGAGATTACCTATTTTAGAGATTCCCCATTTTAGAGATTCCCTATTTTAGAGATTCCCTATTTTAGAGATTCCCCATTTTAGAGATTCCCTATTTTAGAGATTCCCCATTTTAGAGATTACCTATTTTAGAGATTCTCCGTTCCCCATTCCCCGTTCCCCGTTCCCCGTTCCTCGTTCCCCGTTCCTCGATTCCCCGTTCCCAATTTTAGAGATAGCTGTTGTTCAATTCCCCACGATTGTAGGACACAATTCGTTAAATTAGTAATTTAAAAGGTCGTAAGTATTTTAATTGAAACTGGTGATACTTGGAAATCGAAGTTGCGATAGCCTGCGAGCAGGCTCTCGTTTGGGTTTTATGCGCGAGATGCGAGATGTGAGACGCGAGTGGCGAAGCCGCGAGAGCATGGGCTGAGGTTGGCGGGGCTGGGCGAAGGGAGAGCCTGCTCCTATTACTGTAAATTTTTCATTCCCATCCCGGAAGCTATAAAATTTCACAGGAAGTGAGAAATTCGACAGCAACATGCGGAGACCGCTGGATTGCTGAAGTAAACCTAGTTATCAACAACATGGAGCGGGAGTTGAATGCGATTTCGGAGGTTTTAACCAAGTTTCAGGCGGTATCTGGCGTTAGTTTTAAACTGAAAAAAGAGCAGGAGTCTGTAGTGAAAAGCCTCCTGTTAAATCGTTAGTCATTAGTCAATCATTAGTTTTCCAATGTTATGTGGCGACGAGGGAAGTGTTAGAGGATGCGAAAGTATCTCTGCTTGTAATTTGCTTGTAATCGCGATCGTTTTTTGATCTTCTGGTGTCCTAATTTTTACATGCTCACTTGGATACAAAATAAGGATTTTCACTTGCGTCTTCCCCTGCGATAGATCGTCCACGTTTAGCAAACCGAGCTCCCAATTGTCTCTGCCATTTCTATTCGATTCTGCTTGGTTTAATTCCTCGTTATTCGTGGAACAAAATAAGCTTTTCCTCGACGTGGGTTTCTTTCGTTTGCTATCTGCGATCTCTGCATCATCATCGCCCTCTACTTGTCGCTTTTGAGATGCTTGTTTACCGGGCTTCGCCCAGGCGAAGAAAAAGACGTCGGAAGACAACGTTTGAACCTTTCTTGACTCTCTGTCTCTGGATCTTGCAACGCACTTGCAACAAAACAAAATAGCTGATGCATGTTAGGTATTTTCCTTCCACAAGCGGCACAAACTCTGTCCGATTTACTTTCACTACGTGTCACCTTCAATCCTACTTTATCACACTGTTTTGCAAGGACAACACCGATGGATCCTTTCTGTTTCGAAGGTTGAAACAAATTTTCCGTTCCAATCTGGCGGGGCCAGTGATCCATACTGGACCTTAAAAGAACAACCACAAAGTTGGCAGTAATCTTTAACTGAAGGAACAAGAGTTTTTCTACCTCGCCCGGTTTTTTTCTTCGGCCTTTGATTGTTATCGGCCGCTATTGTCGACATCGCCACACGCCTTCTTGCTTGTGTGTGATCTTCTTAACGTTTTTCCGCTAAATTTTGCTTCTGGCGCAATCCTAATAGATTGACAGCTTATCACTTTTCAGCCAATGGTATTAAACTTCGCTCAGGCAAAGCAGAAATGAAAAATTTACAGTAATAGGAGCAGGCTCTCTCTTCGCCCAGCCCCGCCAACCTCGCCCCACGCTCTCGCGGCTTCGCCGCTCGTCTTGTGGCTTCGCCACTCGCGTCTCGCATCTCGCGCATAAAACCCAAACGAGAGCCTGCTCGCAGGCTAATGTTGCGACGAATGTAAACACTCAAGAGCCGGGAAATCTATACCCAGTAGATAGAAAAACAGAGCACAATTTTCCGGCGAAAAGGTTATGTTAAGTCACGCTGCATGGTAAAACCACAGTATGTACTAAGCCGGCTTTTTCACTGAAAGAAAAAATATATATGTACGTCGGTGGCTGGGAGACAATCAAAACCTATTCGAAGCTACTTAAACAAACATTGTGATCGGTTTGTTTACATCCCGTGCTTTCTCTGCTTAAGGAAGGCGTGACGCGTCACGTACTAAAGGTCAGACAACAGGTGTGTACGGTTTCCAAAGACTTTGATTCGATTCAAAACCATGAACTGTTCATTTGGATCAGAAGAATTCCCTTGCAATCTTAGTAGTTTTGGATCAATAATTCTTCCTTTAATAGCATGCAGACAAGATATGACGTCTCACCTTGTAAGCCTTATAATAAGCGGCAAACGTGGTCGAGGAAAGACAGAGGTCAGCGAATCACAGTTGATTTTAAACCGTTCTGGCCTGTTTGTTGCTTCAAACGACGAGGAAATACAGGCAATGACAATATGTCCTAAGCATAGAAGAGACTTGACTATCGATTGGCCTGGTCGGAAAGGTCATGTTTGCTGCTATCCGAACCACCAAGGAACGAAGAAGAGAATCAATCTGCCGAGACGCGTTAACGCTGCTATGTCAGCAGAAATATTTGCTGCGTTCAATGTTGTGGTTCCCATTGGCTCAGGTGAGTCATCCTTAACTCCTTATATTTTAAAAAATAGATACGAACGTGTTGCGTCAAATGTTAACAAAATCAGCACTCGCACACAGGTTCTCTTCAAACGTGTGGGATATACATTTTTACGTTTATGTTAATTTGTAAGAGCAACTTCAAGTTCTAGAAAAGTTTTCATTGATTTATCTTAAAACATTCATGAAATGACACTTCTAATCATGTACCAATGTTTTGGATTCCTTGAGATATATTTCAGGAGGTTTAAGAAATGTTCTGCTTTCTGGATTACTAATATTCGCAGAAAGAGATGCCTTTTCCATGGACACAAACTATAATTGAAAACAAACATACCAGTTTTTTAATACTCCCGCGAAGATGTCACAACACCTGTTGTTCAGAAAGCGTTCGGAAAAAAAAATCTTGTGATGAAAAATGCATTTCAAAACACTATCAGTAGTTTGTGCATTATTTAAAACTACCTTAAATGTTACTGAAATATTTTAGGTTTTACAAACAACGAATTCTAGCGGAGGTGAAACAAAAACTTAATTGAATTAGTAAACTCGACGCCTTGAAAACACACTAGTGAAATAAGCTTTAGTCACGCATGCAAGGGAAATGATACTCTTAAAAATTTGTTCATTAGAAAAGTTTAAACAACAAAATTTTCCTTGATATTGCTCCGTCTACATTCCACTCGTTTCCTAAAGCTATTGCACCCTCCTCCCCCCCCCCCCCCCTCCGGCAAACACCCTTCAGACGCGATTTTCAACATTAGGAGGACTCTGAAATTCGTCGGACTAGTTTCTGCGACAACTTGTTACGGGGAGAAAGTCCCTTCGTGTAAAGTACCTAAAATCTAGTCGCGCGGACTGAAATCAGGACTGTCCTCGCGACCTGTCCCCTGTTGTAAACACAGCAGGGGACTTGTCTTTGCGACTTGTTCCCGCGACTAGTCCCTTTGTGAGTGCCGTCTGCTGCAACCGAAAAGTCCTTACGACATCTCCCCTCGTCTGCCAACCTTTAACTGCAAAACAGTTGTTAAAAAAGGACCTTGTAAGTACTTTACAGGCGTGAAGCGCACACTCCATGCCATCACACTTGCTCTAGACCTTTTGTTCTCTGGCTATCCGGCAAATACGGACTGTCTTGCAGGCTACTGTAGGTTGTCTTATCTTTCGAATATCTTTTCTGGGTTTCTAAAAATGTTTTTTTTTTTTCAGTCAAGTGTTTAATGCCAATAGAATATACGCCGCCCCCCCCCCCCCCCCCGCAACCCCTTATGTTTTTTGATGTAGAATTTAAACGAAGACACCAGATAAAACGAAACGAGTTTTTGCCTTTTTGTTGTGCTAATTCGGCTATGAATTGTACCGTTGTTTTTCATAAATGCACAATGCCGATTTTTCAGTTGGAGAACGGGAGAGTGGATAGTTGTAGTAGTAGTAGTAGTAGCAGAAATAGGACCCTATTGAGGAGCGCTGATTGTAATTATTTTTTGTTTCTGTTATTTTTCATACATAGCACTTTGTACAACTTGTCGGCTGGAACACTATAAATCTCGTGCACAGAGTGAAGTTCGGGAAGATATCATTACAGAAAAGGTCAGCGTCAAAAATTTGCCACTCGCATGTGAAATGTCACTATCCTTTTATTTGGAAGAAGTGTATTTGTCATGTGTCGCAGCGTGCTGTCGAAGTTGGGTACTCTTACGTCCTCTTTCTTACATTACAACCGGTACTTGTCCAAGAGTGGGTATACCTAGTGGAAAAGCTGTTTTACCAATTGTGTTACGGCATTAGAAAGTGCTGTAACGTTCTGTAACAAGGTATGCAAGTTCTTGTGAATGATGAATGCATGTTATCAAATTGATCAAGTCCAATATGGACGCTGCACAAATAGCGTTGTTATGATTATGATTGTGATTATTTATTTATTTATTTATTTATTTATTTTATTAATTGATTGATTGATTGATTTATTTATTGTTGGGTATGCACGTTTGCTAAATAGGACCATGGCGTGCATCTTACATCGATGCTAAGCTGCTCGTCTACTAGCGGTGGAATAGAGGAAGCAGAATTGATTGGCTATGACACTGCCATGGCTGAAAATATCCAGCCACCAAGAGAAGAAGCAGATGAGACTATGACGTTATCGTCACTAGACTCACAGGGTACTGAACCTGAGCAAGAGGTCAGCATTTGGTGCGACGAAAAGGAACTCCAAAACTAGAGACGGCAGACGCGCAATGATGCTCTAAACAACTTGACTGGTGGACGGTTTAGTCCCATATGCTCTACTCTTAACGCCTCATGGGACGACATTTCATCTACCCAGCAAAAATATTATACGCGCAAGGCACGGGAAGCTGTGACAGCTTCACTGTCAGTCATTAGCCCTGGGCAGGAAAAGGAACTTTGGAAATCTATCCAAAATGAATGGATAATTGAATTTGGTGGTTCATCCAAACGGAAGCACTTCGACACAAATACAGGGCTGATTTAAGTCTTGGTTAAAGCGCACAATCAAGCAGAGTTGTGGCAAACCAAACGTCAGATTCTCTCTATTTCCGCGAATGATTTTATCCGCACATGGACTAACACTTACAAACACTTATTCCTGGCTTGTCAAAATGGAGGATTGACCAGGCGCGGCAGCACGCTACTGAAGCAGGGGAAGGACAACTTGCTCCTGAAAAACCAATCTTCCGAACACGAATCGATCCCTTGAAAGTTGACCATTTCATAAGTTACATTTCACGACCAGATCTACTTCAAGACGTTGCATTTGGGACTAAAACTCTTAAGTTAGACTCTGGTGAACGCATTATCATCCCAGCTGTTATACGAACATTGATCCCATCGCGAATTATCAGTCAGTACACAAGCTACTGCAGACAACAAGAATTTGATCCAGCAAGCGAGCGCTCTTTGTTTAGAATCCTCGAAATCTGTTCCGCGTCGATGCAAAAGTCCCTTCATGGGCTGGATTAAATGTGACAGCTGAAGGGACGGAAGCATTCGACAGTGTACTAACCATTATGGAAACGTTACTTGAGAATGGTGTCGACGAGCAATGGATCCGAGCGACTCAACAGGCGATCAAAGAGGGGAAAAGGTACTTGAAGACGGATTTTAAGGCACATGTCAGCCGAGACGAGAGCTGCAACGATCACTGCACCGTACATACCCTTAGTGATCCAGGCAACGTCAACTTCCGTGAAGGTTGTCAGCACTGTCATGACACCGAATGTGATAGGTGCGAATCCCTCGAGGTGGCATTAGAGGAAGTCTCAAAGAAACTGGAAAATGCAGACATGCATGTGAACGAAGAACCGAGGGCCAGGTTAGATTTTGAATTTAATGGGTGCGCTCGGGCAATTAATTCTTGGAAAGCAGATTTGCTTCGTTCTATTAATCAAGAGGAAGCCAAAGAAGACGCCCTAACCCAGCTTGATGAAGAAACATGCTTAATTATCATAGACTGGGCGATGAAGTATCTCCCCCAGCATTATCGCGAGCAGATGTCTGAGTTTTTGGCCAAGCGCGGTAGGAGCTGGCATATTAGTGCAGTCATAACGCACTTACGAGCGGAGGAGAAATACGAAGTTGAGTGCTTCGCGCATCTTTTTAACACATGCAACCAAAACAGCTTCGCTGTAATATCAGTCATTGAGCACTTGCTTCAGGCGATCAAACTTGACTATCCTTCCATAAGGAAGGCTTTTCTGCGTTCAGAAAACGCCGGTTGTTACCACAATGGACCTTTGCTCCTCAGCCTTCCATACATGGGAGAAAGAACAGGGATAAAACCATTGCGCTTTGACTTCTCAGATCCCCAGGCTGGTAAAGACATTTGTGATCGCAAGACCGCAGCCATGAAAGCACACATCAGGAGATGGGTAAATGAAAAACATGACGTCATAACGCCAGAGGACATGAAACAAGCATTGGAATCCCACGGTGGCCTAAGAGGATGTAGAGCAGCTGTTGTACAAGTCGATTCCACCAAGGAAGTTGGCAAGGGTAACAAAATACCGGGGATTAGTCTTCTCCACAACTTTGCGTTTGAGGAAAATGGAATACGTATGTGGAGGGCCTACAATGTTGGACCTGGGCGCTTTCTCTCATATGCTGAACTCAGTATCGAGAAACAAGGAGACACTGGCCTGAAAATAATCCAGCCTTTCGGTCCAAGAACAAAACAACGGGGTACTGTTATGGAAAGCACAAGGCCTACGGCTGAGATTTTCTCGTGCACTGAAAGTGGATGTTTTCTTACGTTTAAGACAGAAGCTGAAGCAGATGCTCACATGGATTCCGGGAAGCACATTAGAGAGCTAGAATCCGAATCCCTTTACGACACTATCAGAAAGAAGTGGGCTGAGAAAGTAACTGGTGTCAACTTGGTTTCGCATGTTCGTGAACCAAATGCCGTACCTGAAGTCCAACCCTCCTCGTCATCCATCAACAGCAGGCGATTACCAGGTTGGGCTCTGGAGACCACGAAAAAACCAGCAAGAATGGAGGACCATGTAAAGGCTTATTTGGTGCAGAAGTTTGATGCAGGAGCAAGGAGCGGACTAAAAGCGGACGCAGTCCATGTATCTCATGAAATGAAGTTGGCAAAAGATGCAAATGAACATTCTTTGTTTAAGCCAGAGGAGTGGAGAACAGCGCAACAGATTAACAGTTTCTTTTCAAGGCTATCGGCAATGCAACGGCAAAGGCAAACGAAAGAGGTTGAAGGTCACGACGAAGAAGTTCAAGAGGAAGACCTAGAAGTATTGGAATCTGAAATTTTCCTTGAAAGTCTACGCAACACAGTGCTCCATGATATCAGTACACCCTACCATCCCATTAAAGTCGGTAGTAGAAACGTCTGCGAACTATCAAGAACCAAGAAACTCAACACGCTGAAAGTAGCTGAGCTCAGAGAAATATGCGAGATCCTACAACTGGCAGTTGACGGACCTCTGTCGAGGAAGAAATCATTTATTAAGCCACTAGAAACCTATGCAAAAACATGCACGTGTTTAAAAATGTAAAAGCGCTGTAGCTAGAACGAAAGCGTGCATTCTGAAAGCATCCTTAAATATTGCAGCTTAAATATGCAACCCACTTAAAGTGTTTTGGTTTGGTGGGATCCCATGGCTAATATTCAGTAACCGTAACTGTGACAGAGTTTACTCTATCTTATATAGCAGACCATCCCTAAAGCACCTACGTTGAAAATATTTCATTTCCTTTCCCACCACGTGGGTGATGCCATATCAACTGCCATGCTGTTAACAACCACCATATCTGCTCTTCAAGGTGAATGATGTTTTCACGTTTGTGCAAAGGAGCATTTCTTATTATGGTCAGCATCTGCATTAGTAATGTACTTTAAAAAATTCTTTAAAGCCAGTGAGATGCTGAACGAGCGCTCAAAATCAATTGATGCTCACGAAATAGTAAACAATTGCCGTTTCATTTGACATGTTACTTCACGTAAATAAAACCCTTTCCGGTTTGCTGAACCACTTTTAAGCCGAATTATTACAGTGTTCACGACGTATTTTTTTTATCTCAATGGTCTTTGTTATAGTCAAATATCAACTAAACGATACATAAGGTTTTTTCCATGTTGCGTGACATACGCGCTGTCTTGGCGGGAAACTTCTGACAATTGGTTAAGAGCTACTCAGTATAAATTCGGCAGTTTAAAAACGCTCAACAAACACAAACAGCAATGTCACACTTGTACTTTCAATGATGAGGTCATTGGAATCACTTTTTCTTTACTTACGTCCTACAAACGTGAAACATTGAAAAAAAAAATGATATCCTCCAATGATAATTTGGCGGGAAATAGTGCTGACTGATCAGTGTGTTGGTATTTTCCGAGGTCGCTGGCTTCAACCTGCTTCTAGATACCAATTTTAACTGAACCAGATTTTGAAAACAACACAATAAACTACCGGAATATGATTTTACTTTTGAATTTAACCACCGCACTTTTGTAAAACGTTCCCGTAAAAATGACTAAAATTGAGGTCTAGCTCAATGACGCTCCAGTGACAATTTTTAGCGCCTTATAAAAAAAATTAAGATTTAAGCGAAGGACGTTTAGCAAATTGCATTCAACTCCTTAGGAGACGAATATTACGGATAAACTATACGGACATCTGGAAAAAGCGTGAGGTACCTTTTACGCTTAACCGAAGTTTCCTGATTTTTCCGTATTTTTTGGCCGCTGGGAGGCCCAAAATTTTGGAATGGCCATATCTCGAAGAAAAACGAAAGGCAATCTAAGTAAATGTCACCATTGTTAATCTTTTCATACAACTTTTACATGGTAGAAAGGAGGAGGTAAACGGCCGACCTCGATCTTTTGCGCCTGCCCGGTTTTCTCTGACAATAACACTTAAGTTGCTCCTTCCGGTAACGCTGGACAGACTTTTCCATGCAAATACACATTTCTCACTGATTCCAATGCACCCCCCTGGCTGTTTAGTTCTGTTAACCATGAAACATTTCTCAAAGCCTATTTTGCTAAAATAAATAATATTTTCCCAGCAGTAGTTATAGAGTTGGCGGTTCTAGACCACTTTCTTTGAAAGTGTTCTAAAACCAAGCCAACTCTGTAACTACTATTTCCATTAGATGAAATCTATATGTTTTTTTTTATCACATGATTCCATCACATGGCTCAATCACGGCAATAGACCCCCCGGCATGCTAAGTATTTGAATGATTGCGTAGCAATACATTCAAAGACGACGCACGGGGATGGGGGGGTCGTTATTGCAAAAAGCGCCTTGGTGGGAAGAGCTCTTAGCTCTCGAAGAGAGCTAAGAGCGATGGGCGCTTTATTATGTGATGGAGTCATGTGATGGAGTCATGTGATGGATAACTATATACAAGATCCATTTTTTTAGCATTGGGGAACAAAAGCGGAGCTTTTGTGAGGCAGTGAATTGATCGCTTTAGCGATCAAGAGGGGAAGTTTCTTTTTGCGATGCTGGTTCCATTTTATGGATAACTATATGTTTTTTTTCATGGCGCCATTTTTTTAGCATTGGGGAACAAAAGCGGAGCTTTTGTGAGGCAGTGAATTGATCGCTTTAGCGATCAAGAGGGGAAGTTTCTTTTTGCGATGCTGGTTCCATTTTATGGATAACTATATGTTTTTTTTCATGGCGCCATTTTTTTAGCATTGGGGAACAAAAGCGGAGCTTTTGTGAGGCAGTGAATTGATCGCTTTAGCGATCAAGAGGGGAAGTTTCTTTTTGCGATGCTGGTTCCATTTTATGGATAACTATATGTTTTTTTTCATGGCGCCATTTTTTAAGCATTGGGGAACAAAAGCGGAGCTTTTGTGAGGCAGTGAATTGATCGCTTTAGCGATCAAGAGGGGAAGTTTCTTTTTGCGATGCTGGTTCCATTTTATGGATAACTATATGTTTTTTTTCATGGCGCCATTTTTTAAGCATTGGGGAACAAAAGCGGAGCTTTTGTGAGGCAGTGAATTGATCGCTTTAGCGATCAAGAGGGGAAGTTTCTTTTTGCGATGCTGGTTCCATTTTATGGATAACTATATGTATTTTATTACATGGATTCAATTATTTGTATTTGGATACTATATGTTTTATCTCATGATGTATCCAACGCATTATTCAATCACGTGATTCCACACCACAGGAAGTCTTTCTCAGAAACAAGTCTGGACTTGTCTGATGAAAACAGGAAATGACTCAGCCATTTTACAAGGTCATGATATCACATGATCTCTATTGACCAATTAAAAACGTACCCATAAATTACTTTTTCGTGTAAAAATATCAGAAAATGTTCCAGTTTGATAAAAAGAGCAGAAGTATCTTCCGGTTGACAAAAAAATGAACTCATTTGATTTTATAGTGACCATATGCTAAACTTTGTTTTCCCCCTTTTAATATATATCTTTTATCATCAAAGCAGCTGAGTGACACTTTATTGAGCTCATAGCTTCCGAGTTGATGTTTGCTGCTTCTAATAGTTTTCATAGTATGTTTAATTTGCTTGTTTTTAAATAAAACATTTTTGTAGTCAGTATGTTTGATGTTGTTCTTTATTATATTTTTCTTGATTCCTTTGGCTGTTTTTTCGCATTTCCGGTTGTCTTTTATGTAGTTATACATTTTTGATCGCAAACCGACGAATTCTTTTATTGGAATACTGCAAGCTTCATCTTTGAATTTACCGATTACCTTCTTGTTTGTTGTATCGAAATACGGCGAGCTTTCTGGGTAGTCGCTGTTGTCAAATCGATCTTTGTCATTCCAAAAGTTTTGGTAAAATCTTCTGCTTCGATTTCATATGTTAATGAGTCTGTGTCTGTGAATAATAATTTGGCTTTGTTTCCATACTTGTTTTTGATGTAATTATAATGGAAATTATACATCAATGTTTTGCTCAGATCAAGGATACACATTCCGACATATGCCGGCCTGTTTAAAGTGAGCGTTTCTTTTATTTTATGAACTGCTACCAAATTCTCGTTGAAGATCTTATTGCTTACATAAGTTGGTTTACTTACCATTTTCAATAGTTTCCTATTATCTGAGATAAGTCGAATATCAATGCGTTTTCGTAAATTTTCCATTGTTTTACCAAAAACTGAGTTATTCATAAGTTTGAAGAAATCTTTTTCGAATGAATTTTTTGCTTGAGTACGTTTTATTGTATTAAAGCTAATGTACTCTTTGAGCCAAGGCGACTGATTGAATTCTAACACTCGATGGACTTTGTTTATTTTCAATCCAAGATCAAGGTACAGTTGCAGGTTTCTGTAATGCAGAGCATATTTTTCTTTATTGCTTAATGTAGGGATTAGTTTGCTTACTAGTCCTGTCGATATATTGTATTTTGTAGCTATTGTTTTACAATACTCAGACAGCATATCTTTATTAACACAAACTCTCTCGGCCGCTACTGGGTAGTCATTATGAAGATCATGCAACTCTTTTGGGTATTCTAAATCAACTTCTATTAACAATCCTTTATTACTGTCTTCATTATACTGAGCTAAATTGATTTTATTAATCTGCTTTTCCGTCAACCATTTGAAACCCCCAGTAGGGAGATATTGGCTCATTGCCCAACCGTATAAATTATTTGCATCAAGGTAAATAATGTATTTTGACGGCATATTCTCATCATATTCACTCATGTACTTATTATTCGCTTTCCCATATCGATTGGCAATGTAAGATATACCACCACGCATACCTCTTTCAATAAATTGAAACATATCTATGTCTGTCATTAGTTCTAATTGAATATTAGTCATCTTCAACATGGCGTCCCAACTCAAACCAGGGCTAGTGAAATAGTGGCATGGGTCTAATTTGTAATACTGAAGACATGTTTTGCGGAAGTTTTCAAACACATCAGCTAATAAAAGGATATCAGACTTGAGATATAAATTATGGTATTCACCCATTGTTTTTAATTGAAATGTATTCCACACTTTCTTAGCATGACAATAATCTTCATCTGAAATATGCTCATTATTTAATATGCTGTAAAATTCGTCTTTAGTCGGTAATTCTGTTTTATTGAATTTCTCAAAACTGTCCATGTAATCATACGGATAAATACCTTTTCGTGTCATGAGATTTAATTTTTCTTTTTGGAATCTTTCGCTTGTATACTTTAAAGCTTCTGCTGGTAAGTTGCTAACTAATTTATCCAAACTTGAACTCATGAATTGGAAACTGTCAATGAATGTCAGATGATTACCAAGCATAAAAGCCAAATATTTTTCCATGTTATTTGGAATAGCATTGATATTCATTTGTTTCTCCTCTCCTTTCTTATTTTTGTATGTATGTTTCTTAATAATGGCTCCAATCTCTTGCATAATAAAATGGCTGTCATAACCTCTCAAATTATGGAATATGACAGGAATTTTTATTTCTTTTGGGTTTATTCTAAGTTTCAGATTACATTCTTGGTGAGCTGAGCCTCTAAATTCACCTGTAATATGGCAATGATCTCTCACCCGAATGTCTTTTTCAGTATATTTTTTATCACAGATGTGGCATGTTGTTGCTTTTTTGAATTCCTGTTCATTCTCTTCTGTCATTCTCAATGGTTTATTGAAATATTTTTTCATTACTCTTTTGCAGTATTTCACTTCTTCTAAAATATTTTCCATGAATTTATAAACAGCCTTTTCACCTCTGTATAGTTGTATTGGTTTTGTATATTTGTCGTCATAACAGCAGACAACCTTGTACCCATATCCACAGTCTGTATGTTTTTGGTATGCTTCTGTGTATGATTTATTACCTTTTTGTTGGCATCCATGAATCTTCTCTGTTATAGCCTCGAAATCGGCATAAATTACAAATGGTACAGGTTGCTGTTTATGAAAGTTGTTGAATTTCAGTATGTTATTGTCTTTGTTGGGCATTTTAATTGCTTGAGTGCCGTTCACTTGTATGCAAATATCTTTGTGGTTGCTTAATACCCTGTCTGAACTAAAACATTGCAGACAGTGCATACAAAAGTGTTTCCTGTGTTCATGTTTTGTTTGGTTATACATGAATCTGTTAAAATCCTTTATAAGAACATAATGCTTGTTTTCTTTTTCAGTTACCAGAAGTAGTTCCATATGATCTTCATACTTTTCTTTTGAAACATAGATGGGGTACGGTTGTTTGTTTTCATATCCGAATACATTTATATTGACACTGTTCTGCTTCTCGATTCTATTGTAATGTTTGACAGCTATTGGAAATTCAACACCTGAGTAATCTAATTTATTGACATATTCTTTGTCAGATTTTTTTATTCTTTGAGGATATTTATCTTGTGGGTTTAAGTGCCTGATATGACACCATCTGAAACATTCATTATCCTCATTTTTCATGTTTATTAAGCCCTTCTTTGAATTTCTCAGTTCGTTAGGCAGTTGGATATATGAGGATCCTTTCATTGGTTCGTATTTGGCAATGTTCAGGTAATGGTTATCAACTGATTGTACCGTCCATCCTGATCCTTCTGAAATCCATTGAGCTATCTTGTTTAAGATATTTTGTTTAGACATTTGTAATGCTTCATTAATTTCCATTTGGTTGATTATTGTTTGACTTGCACTATTGAAATATGCTGACTTTTCGACTATTACATCAGCTGATATTTTTTCAAATGTTACTTTCAATGTTTCAACGTATTTCAAGCCTTTCATTTCATTTAACAAAGTTATTACACGATGTTCTGCACCTTTTCGTGTATTTTGCATTTGAACAAGCGGATCTCTGTTGTTTCTTATGTTAATTTCATAAGATTTGGCAAAACCTTTTAAAGCTTTGTCGGTTTGTTTTATTATGGTTCTTGGTGTTGGAACCGGTTTTTTAACAGCATTTTTCTTAGTTCTTGGTGCTGGGACTGGTTTGTAATTATCCCGGAACTCTGCTGGTGGTTGAATAATATTATCTTCATACTGCTTGACCATTTCTTTAACACTCTTACGAGGTGTTGGTATTGGTCTTCTTTTTTGTTGAACTGGCTTCTTATTTTCCTGCTTCAGAAGCAATTTGATGAGTTTTGATTTGCTGAGTTTTTTCAAACTAGCTTTATCCATATTAATATGATTAGATTTTTCCATTCTATATATAACTATAGTATAATATTATTTAAATAGTTTTAATCCGCGTTTAAGCATGGTCAAGAATTCAAATGATCCAAACATGAATCCTTTGAACTATATTATTTTTCAGCGTTTTTCTTGTGGATTTTTTTATTCAAATGACACCATTTACCTGCAAGAGTATAATTTATTCCATTTTTGCAAACGTCACAATACCATTCTTTATTCAGCATGTACTTTGTTTTACTTTTTTTGAAAGCCTCCTTTCTGTCTTCTTCAGTGAAATATATTTTTGGTCTACCTCGACCTCTCTTAACATTCTGATTTTCCATATATATTAATACTATATTATTATTTTAAATAAATATTTCAATCTCGTTTAAATCATTTTATATATCCTTCAAGTTCTTAAACGGTATCCAACTGTTGAATTCATCACTATCCCCCTTCCACTTCACCAAAGCTTGTTTCTTCTTATAATCCCTCCGAATAACTTTATCAATTCTGAATACCTGTTGTTCAGCTTTCAGTAATTCAGGTTCATAGAAACTCCCTTTAATCTCTTCATCTCTCAGATCCTTTAGTTTGTATGTGATTGGATTCGTATGTTGTATTTTATCAATGGTAAATATTTCTTCACTAAAATTTTCAGTATAGCCTTTATCAAAGACTTTTCTCTTGTATTTGCTTATCCTTACTTTATCACCGACTTTGAACTTTGGTTTTTGTCTTGATGTTTCCATATCACCGTACAGATTAAAGTAAACAACTCCTTCATTTTTCTTTTTGCTTGCTTCTGTAGGTGTCATCTTTGTGCTTGAATGTCTGGTATTGTTATACTGTTTCACTAATTTGGGTAACATTTCAAGATACTGTGTATTACCTTGAACAGTAAACTGCTTCCACATCTTGGTTTTGATTGTACGGTTCCATCTTTCACAAACTGACGACTTTTCCTCATTCTCAGTTGAGTACAAGGTTATTTTATTCTTATCCAGTAGTTCCTTAACATGTTTATTATAATACTCTTTTCCTTTATCTGTCCAAAGATATTCCGGTTTTCTGCCTTCTTTTAAAATGGTTTTCAATGCTTCAGCAACGGTTTCACCTTTTTTATCCTTCAAAGGAATGATCCAACCGTATTTAGAGAATACATCTAAAACCATAAGAAGATATCTGTAGCCAGCGTTCCATCGACTGAATTTTTGCATCTCAACGATATCTGAACACCATATCTCGTCAATATGGTTTACAATTACCCGCCGCCGGGTGAAGTTACGCTTTATCGGTTTATGAAGCTCATCAGCTAATTTTTCTTGCCAGTTTTCTTCACTCGACGGCCTTTCATGTTTTTTGTCTTCCTTTGTTTTACACCAAGACCTAGTTTTTGTTTTGTGTTGATTAGAAATCGTGCTGTTTGTCCCCATTTTGGCATCTGTCCATAAGGTATTTTATCCAATGACTTGACCATTACTTTGTCGCATTCACCTTTGTCCTTCCCCATGTCATAACAAATATCATGATGAGCTGATATTCTATCAACTTCATTGTAAGGTTGTACGTGCCACTTGGTGACCTCTCCAGTGTTTTTATCGTACTCTAACTGTTTATCGAGAGGGTTATATGCCCCCATGTATTTATACTTACCTGGAGTGAATCCAGCTTTTGGTCTTGGTAATTTACCAATCAGTTTATGTATATCAACACCAGCGCCATCAAGATCCTTTCTGTCGGTTTTATACTTTCTATTTGGTCTGATTTTAGTAGATAATTGATCAAGAGCTTGACTTCCGACATTTTGAATCATTGGATTCAACTTATCCAGAGCATAATCGATAGCCTTTTTCTGCAGTTTTGGGTTTCTCAAGGCTTCTGATCCATAATATCTCCCCATTTCAACAGCCTTTTTTCCCAGCCAAGGAATACCGTGGTGAATCAATAAATCAGTACCAGTCGATGCTACTGTATCTAGTAAGCCCGCCCCTTTCGACGGGCTGACCCGTTTCCCTGGTTTTGTTTCACAAATTTAGTTTTGGTGATTCCACATTGAGAGCATTTACATTTAAGCATAAGCCTCCCATTTTTAGCCTTTTCATATCGTTCACTCCCAGGTACACATTCTGTTACCTTTTTCTGTTTCACGCAATATGATCTCATATATAATATGATTAGATTAGATTAAGGTTCAATATATACGTTCTCATATTTACCAGTTTTTGGATTTTTCACCAAACGCATGACAGTACCCTTCTTTGGTTTAGTCCAGAATTTCTTGCTTGTTATACCCGTTGGTGCTGTGAAAGCACCTTTCAATATATCACCAGACCAATATCTGTCAAATACATGGTTGGTTGATGGAATTACTTTGCGAGTTATTTGTTCGGCTATTTTGGCTGCCTCGAAAGCTTTACCTAATGGATTTTCACCTCCTTTTTGACTTTTGACGAATTTAGTCTTAGTAATACCACATTCACCACAAATACATTTAAGCATAAGTCTGTTATTTTTGGCTCTCACATATCGTTCACTCCCAGGTACACATAGAGTGACCCTTTTTTGTTTCACGCAATAAGATTTCATATATAACTTGATTACATATTTTTGAAATACTGTTCTAAGAATTTCTCATTCTTCGTCGTATCGTATATGTCGAAAACTTCCAACAGATCAAAATATGATTTACCCTTATTCAACTCATTCAAAAAGTATAAACAGAAGTAACCGCATGTTGTCGTCAGTAAATTTTGTATTTGATTGTTCTGATGAAGCAATGTTAAATTCTTTTTTCTCGCGTGATTGACCATTTCTTGGAAGGGAGGCAAACCAAAGCTATCAAAGTAATTGAGGACTTTGTCCTTAACATAAGTAGCCACCCAATGACTCCCTGACATATAACTCGGTTCAAGATTGTAAATGAATAGAGCCTGTCTATGATTGTGAGGAACATTTTCATCTCTTGACAATACATCATTAATTGGGATATTCAGATATTTACACCATTTTATTAAATCATAATTACTTAATGGGACATTCTTATGGAATTCGGGTTTTACAACAAAATGTTGAGAAGAGGGAGGTTTTTGAAGGGTGAGTTCTTGCCTAATAGTAGACCTTCGCCCTTTTTCTGAGCTTTTCTTTTTTTTTTAATTCCCATACCGATTGTATCGTTCGGCCAATTTCCATAAAAAGGTGGAGTTCTATACATTGGGACTAACAAACCACCATCTTGATTGTTCGCAGTAGTTGGTATAGATCTGGGTGGTCTTTGTTTAGGCTGTCCCATCTGAGGGGCACCTTTACCAGTCATCTTCTTTAATGCCTCAATAGCTAAAGGAACTCCAATTGATGCGAGAAGAGTACCTAAGAACCCACCTGTTTGTACTTTTGTTGGTTTTATATGAACACCAGAACCGGTTTGTAGAGCATTTAATATATCTTGTTTTTGTTTTGTGGTCAAAAGATGTTTATATGTTATCAACTGATCGATTTTATTTTGTGGTATGAGAAACCCACCAGTTTGTAAACCTTTTCCAGATATCTTCTTAACAATCTGAGATGCTCCTTCAGATGCTAAACCTGCCAAAGCTGACAATCCAATAGTCTTGGCAATTGTTGGAGCGAAAGTTCTTCCAAGCGACAGAACTGTAGAGAGGAGTGATCCACCAACTTGCTTTCGAATGTTTGTTTTGGCTAGTTTGATGTCCATTCCTTTTCTCAATTTTCTATTTTTATTCAATCGCTTAACTATATTCTGAGGTACGTATAGAGTGTCATTCCCAGATAGAGAGTCCTTTGTCAGTCTCAAAATGATAGTTTCTCTTTTATGATACGCGTTACTAAGATTCTTTTTCTGGTTTGGTGATAAACTAACTTTAATTTCGTATAGTTGTGTCATATATTATATGTTAGATAAATTCTATTTTAAAAAACATATTCATTTAAATTTTCATCGATGTAAAACTTATTTATTTAAACTATCATAAGTTCGTTCCCAACTGTCTTAACCACAACCTCACTCTTGTAAAATACGATGCTATGAGCTCGGACGTTTGCGGCTGGGGCTACATTGAGACGATAATGGAGAATCAACTGTTTAGGATCTCTCGTCACTACCTCTTTTTGATATGTCAAATCGAAATATATTAATCCGTACAAACTACTAAAATTAGATACATTAAGTTGTGTCCCAGAATTGTAATCGTTTTTACGAAATGTATAACTCATGAGATCATTGAATATCCTGATTTTAGAATCTGCATCGTATTCTAGTTCGGGATAGAACGTGTTGTTTCCATATTCTAAACGACAACTCGAGAGAGAGCTATTAGCGTCAGCAGCATTCAACTTGAAAGTGTCAAACAAATACGGACTCCTCTCTGCTTCATCATCATTCGGTGCATCTGTCCGCTGGAGATATATAAAAACATGTTTAACGTCGTCGATAGCTGGACTGATTTGAAACATATTCTGAATAGCTCTGGTATTTGCTGACTGATTGTAGAGATCTCGCATATATGTCCAGGTTGTTGGCTTGAGAAACTCTGAAACGAAATTACTATACATGCTGTCTTTTGGAATTAATCTTGGGAGCCAAAGATACAATCTCTTTACTACAACACGACCAGCGTCTGTGCCGTTTGCCATGTGAATCATTTCACTGTCTTCGTTAAGTGTAAGTTCAAATGCGAGCTGCATTGGGGGCAACATTTTTTTTTCTAATTCTTGGAAAAAACTGTATCGGTTCAACGGTATCATCTCGTTAGTCGATTTAGCTCCTCCGCCGCCGTTATTCTGATTAGCCTGGGTTAAAATGCGACGGGCTTCGAAACCTGTGTTTGTATCTGCTGTAGTTCTGTCAGTATCAAGATACCAGAACGAATTCTTTCCAACGGATCTACTAAAATCATCACTATATTCGAGTAAATTTTTAACATTCGTAATTCTATGTAAATTATCACTCTCGTATACTATTTTACCAGACGATTTAATAACCATATGTTTGATCAAACTAGAAGATCCGTTTATCATGGTGATGCGATCTGCTTGAGCATATCCAGTACCATCTGCCCTTTTTTGAAGCTCTTTAGTTACTTCGAAATACCCATTAAAAAAATCGAACATAGTCGACCTATCGTTGATTGTGAATCTGTAACCCGTCTTTTTCTGTGATTGATTGTTAGCAGGTTGCTCAATGACATTGTCCAAATGGAAATGAACGTATTCATATCTTTGTAAATTATCACTTGTTCTGAAACTCATTATATATTGATAGTTTAGATAAAATTCACTTTTTATATAAACCATTTCCCACTTGCTAGTCTATTTATAATTGGATAAAATTCAATAACATTTTATCGTCTTAATCCAGTACCAGATATAAGTCTATTCAGAATTGTGTTGTAATCTTCTTCTTGTTTTGGTTTAGTAGGTTTGGTTGGTTTCATGGTTTTATTCATTGATTGTTTAGTTGAACCGTGTAATTTTCTCATAATAAGCTCTCCGCTTTTTTCAGCTGCTTTTTTTCCCAGTTTGTCTCCAGCATGTGAAATACCAGATTCAAGCGCTTTTTTGGCAAAAGGTTTTAAAACCATTTCTGGAACTTTACTTAAAACCCTTCCAACAGGTTTGAAAATGTTGTCAACAATGATCCCAGATCCTTTATGTTCATAAACAAATCGTCCAAGTTTTGGATGATAAATACGCTTGTATTCATACGACGACATATATAACTATTAGTTAGATTAATCTCTCTTCTCTCTTAAAATCAAACTGAATGAAGTGTCACTATGATTAAGATCTATAATTCTTCGTTTACCGTCGGTGATATAAATCCGAATTTTATTAATCGTATTTTTATTGACAGGATTGAACTGTACTCGTCTTGGCTCTTGTGTGAAACTATAACTCGGGGTGAGAGTTGAGGTACTGAAACTATATATAATATCCGTTTCATCACCATCAACTAGACTTTCGGATATGAGGTCACAATGAACGTTCAAGATTTCCCTGTCTTGAGAGAGATTAGGAATGTAATCACCAACATTTTCAGAAGAAGTTAGAATCTTTTTATTGAAACCGATGAGATTATTGAAATCTGACTGAGTCAGATCTAATCTATAATTTGTGGCTAATGTGATTATTGTGCGAAATATTGTATCGTCGAATTCGAGACTGATCGGATATGACGGATTGTTAGCTGTTCCTGTTTTAGTTTCATCCTTTTAAAAAATTATTGAAATCGACATAGTTCCATACACCAAGACTTAATATCAACTCTGTCCAATTAGTACCACTATCAGATGAATATCTGATTTTCTGATTATTGAGTTCTTTTGTCACATTAAACCAAGTAAATGACATTGAAATGATTCGGTCTAGTCCGATTTCATATTGTCGATTTGGATTGAGAATTATCGGATTGATGTATTTGATTATGAAATCACTCGGTTTATTACCATTCTTGTCTCTGACTGTATGGGATGATAAGATAAGTTGTCTATCCATTATATGATTAGCTTATATAAAATAGTTTTTGTATATTTTGTTATATTGCGGCCTATTGAGTATTGAATTTCTCAACAAGATGTCGAGAAGAGCGACGCCTGTATTCCGTAGTTCGATGCTATTATTTCCGGCAATCATCGATCCGATAATCAGTTCAAGTTTTTTAATCATTTCTGTCGGATTGTTGAAAAACATTACCTGTCCACCTCTTTTTGTTTTTTTCTTCAAACCAGATCCTTTAATAGATTTGAGTTTTTGGAGTTTTTGTTGATGGTAATTCATATAATCAGTCAGAACCTTTCTTGTATCTTGAAGAATTTTTCTTCGATATTGAGCCTCAGCTTCAGTGATTGAGCCACTATTTAATTTTTTAGTAATATTCATCGAATATCCAGAAAGTTGTTGCCGTTTCTCTTTAGCCTTTTTAAGGGTTTTGGTAAGATAAGATTTCCTCTTTTTGTCATTCATATCTTCTTGTTGAAGTTGTAATTCAATCTCATCATAGTTAGGAATTTGAAGTTGATCTAAAGTTTGATTTATTCTATCCTCTTCAAGAATTTCGTAATCTGGTACTTCTTCTTCGTATTCTGGAGGAAGATCTTTAGGTTCATACATGTATTCTGGATCTATATACATTTGTTTTTTACCTGATGCTAAATCCTCAAGGACATCTTCATAAGATGGAGGTTTTGGAACCAATTGTTTCTCGTTTTCAGGTAAAACAGGTTGATCAAACAAATCGTCCAATCCATAATCAGGCACTTCATCATCAATAGCTATTCCATAATCTGGAACAGGTCGCTTTTTCTTTACCAATCTTCTCAACGGTGCTTTTGGGGCTGTAAGTTCCTTTAACTCAGATGTTATAGGTTTGAAAAGTTTCTCTGCCTCGACTTCACCCATTTGATCAGATATCTTTTTTTGTTTTATTGTATCTCTTACTGTGTTAATCTTTTTACCAAGCTCGGATCGTTTCTCAGCCATTTCTTTCCATTTGAGTAAACTCATTATATCATTTGTTTACATAAAATTTCGTATTTTGTTCGGAAAAATTAGGGTTATCATATATAAAAACGCTCGCATAGCGTGTCGCATAGCGTGTCGCAATACGATAAAATTGTATAACATAATATCATATGAAGATACAAAATTACGACATTCAAGATGATGAAAACAACGATTTTGTTCAATTAAAGAGTTTCATGCCAAACCGATGTTTCAGGATGCTTATTTGTGCTCCCTCTGGTGGTGGCAAGACTAACCTTTTGCTTGATATGATATATAGGCTTCTCTATTTTGATAAAATATATCTTTACGCTCGCAATCTCCAACAAAGCAAATATAAGCATCTGTTAAAGTCTCTTGAACCAATATCAAAAGAGGTCGGTTATGACGTGATAGAAGCAAGTAACGATGAAATCATCCCTCTGACAGATTTGTCTGATGAAAACCAAAAATTAATCATATTTGATGACTATTTGAATACAGGTAAGAAAAATGACGAACGGATACGAGACTACTTTACCAATTCTAGAAATAAAAATTGTTGTTGTATATATTTGAGTCAAAGCTATTACGGAACCGATAAAACAATAAGACTGAATAGTACACATTTTGGTGTTTTTGATTTTCCTTCTATAAACGAGCAATCGATGATTTGCCGAGAACTGAACATAAATAAATCAGATTATCAGAAAGCTACTAAGGATCCATATAGTTTTTTGTATGTTGATAAGGTCAAAAAAAAGGTAGCCCGAAATTTCGATGAAAGAATATAAACCATTAATATATGAGCTATACCAACGGTATCCTTAATCATGATGATTCTCAAGGACTAGGTAAGATAGGTTCAAGAGGTTTACCTGGTATTGGATTTAAATTAGATGCTAATAATGATTATGATATGCAGAATAAAAAATTAGTGAATGTAAAACAAGGAACCAATAATAATGATGTGGTTACAAAAAGTCAGTTAGATAGTGAAATAGCTAAGATTCCAAGTGTGGATACATCTAAATTCATGCTAAAAACAGGTGATACGATGACAGGGTCGCTTGTTGTCCCAAAAGACAATTACCCAGTTCAAGGTAATCTCAACAAGGTTATTAGTTATGAAACGCAAAGGGAGATATTCTTGTCAAAGGAGGAAGGAGGCTTGATGAAGCAATCTATTAACATGAACAATAATTTCATCACAAATGTGAAAGATCCAGTTAATTCAGACCATTGTGTTAATAAAAAGTATGTCGAAAATCAGCTTGAAAAAAAACTGGATAAAGGATCTGATATTGATATGAAAAATAATTCAATTATCAATCTTGATCTTCCATCAAACCAAAGAGACGCCGCATGTGTCGAGTTTGTTAACAACAGAATTGATGACATGACACAAAAAAAGTTTCTCAAAGTTGATGGCACCAACAATATGACTGGAAACTTGAATTTAAATGAAAAAACAATAATCAACTTGAACACCGATGACAAAGACATAAAATCAGCAGCTAATGTCGGCTATGTCAGCAGTAAGGTACACGCCGCCAAAGGTGATGTGACTGTAGGGCTGAAAACTTACTTTGACACAAAAATCAAGGAGTCTCACATCACCAGCTCAACCAACAAGAAAGACGTTTTCAGGTATCTCATGGAAAATGCCGATGAATCTTCAAGTGAAAACAACATAATAGTTGATGGCATTGTTGACTTTTCTGGTTCCCTCCACAATGTCAACAAAAAAGCTTATAAATTTAAAATGGGGAAAGACGCTCAAAATGAGTATTCTTCTCGCATTGGCTTTAACATGTTCAAACTTCCAGAAGGTGAGTACACTTTGGCTATTGAATTTTTCCCTCCAAGCACAACAAATTTGTCAGTGAGTGTCGTTTCCACTTCACTAAATATTGGTCAACAATCAACTAAGCTGTTTGTTAATTACAGTAGATCGATTGTTCACTTACATAAGTGGAGCATAACTCCTCCCGAATACATTTACATTGACATGCATTGTCAGGGCACTGCAAGTAGCTCCACTCAAGGAGTTGGTTATTTGATTGTATATGGAGTCAAAGGATCACAGAGTAATGTAGACTCGGATGTGTATGATACGGCGTACGTTGTAGAAAATGGTAAAATGGTAATGCAAACAGATTTGTCTTTAAACGGACACCAACTACGCTCTTCCATTCACCACATAAACGGTTTTTTAAATTCAACAAAAGGGGACAAAAATTTTGTTTTAAATGGTGCCGAAATAATTTCATTGCCAGGTGAAGCGATTTTGAAAAATATTGATATATATTGTACGCGTCCAATCACTTCTTCGGATTCTCATGTCACTGTACATAGACACAAAAAAATATCTTTGAAACTCAAAACATCTTTACGGAATTTTTTTACTGGAACTCTAAGCTCTTCAAGAAATTTTACCTCAAAAAGAAGTGGGTGGTATCAGACGATAAACCCAAATTCTTTCCAAATGTCTTCGTCTGGGATTTTGGCTTTTGAACTAAATATGAATGATGATATTTGGAAAAGTTACAACGCAATTATACTTCGTATCGAGTATCAAACAAGTGCGTGATTACTTTCCACAAAAAAATTTACATTTATTATATAGCACAATGCAGGATATCCATCTGATTGGAGCATGGAATGCTTTTTAGAATATATTATTATCCCAAAAGAAATAATGAGGATTCCGAAGAAGAAGATAATGAATAATCTAACTTTATAATATAATGAGAACAGCAACTTTAATCATCGAAATCATCGATAGTATCGAGAAATTGGTTCAAAACATCAAAAAATTATACCATGGTATTAAATTATCATTCAAGAAGAAAAAAAATGTAACCATATAATATATATGGTTAGACGTGAAAGAATATTCAATTGGAACCATGTTTCAGAAAATTTAACAGAAGATCAAATATCTGAGTTGAAAGCATTGTACAAATTCTACCATAAGCAATACTGGCTCCACAAAGAGTCATTTAAAAGCTTCAAGAAAAAGAATATAGCATGTAACATTGGATCTGTTGTATTGATAGTAACTGGGACTGTGGCTGGTGGTGTGACGTTAAACCCCGCTGTACTTGGATCAATATCAGGCGCAGGGCTTATACTAAAAACATATTCAGAGGTCAAAAATTACAAAAGAAAGATCGAGATGTGTAAATTCGCGTACACTACGTATGAAAAGGTTTTAACTCATTTACGATCCTTTATGAGAGGACTGGAGTATAATGAAAAAGAATTTCTTGATCATGTCAAAGTTCTTGATGAAATAATCATTGAAATGTGTCCTTTAACTGACAAATTTGAAAAGAAATATAATAAGGTATTCATCTAATAATAGATTTTATTTTACAACCAATAAGAGACATAATACTTACCCAATACCGATCGTAAAAGGCCAATGTTTTTTTAGATTTGCTAATTGGAATATTTTTGTAAGGTATTCCCATCATCTTGAATATCTTTCTCATAATAAAATTAACGCTAATCATTCTTTTCCTAGTTCCATTAACTTCATTAAGAACCTTACCGATCTCTGTAAACACTCTATCGATCTTATATTTCTGACAGTTTGATATTTTAATGTTATATTTTTCTTCAATATCGAGTAATATGTTGCTGATGTGGTACTCTCGATGGTAAACAGATTTTCTAATAAATTTATGTCTATTTTCATAAAAATTAACATATTCTTTCACATAATTATATCCTTGAACAATACCACAACTTAGACATGCTAACATCCCATCGTCGTTAATAATATACTGATTATCACAGCATGAATAATATTTAACTAAACGATCTTGTGGTTTTTCATTAGAATCTTCCAATTTTTGGTCACAAAAAGGACAAACAATATCTCCTGATTCTTTCAGTTCATCATGTAATTCCTTGTTACAATTCATTCTATACTATTATATGAGATATTATTTTTTCTTTTACATTCTGTACGTTTCAAACGACTTAAATTTTATCTAATTATATACATACATGAAAATCACAACCCGAGAAGAAAAAACATTAACAACTATCAATTACAATGACGGATGTGAAAAAACTATACAACATTTTAAAGTTTACTTGGGTCATATGAAGACACCTACGCTCAAATATAAGATAGTCGATTTCAGATATCCTGACGGTGAAATTGACGAATACAGATCATATGATCGCAGAATTATTGATGACACCGATGAAGAATTCACTGACACTGAATCTGATAGCGAATCCAAATCTGGTTCTGAAGAAGAATACACTGACACTGAATCTGATAGCGAATCCAAATCTGGTTCTGAAGAAGAATCAGAGGAAGAGTCTGGTGAAAAGCCAGAAGAACAGTTTGTGCTTCCAGAACCAAAAGTTGACATTTCAAAAAGGAAGAAGTACACTTCGACTGCTAAAATTAAAAAGTTCTGGGGTCTTGATAATAATACAAAACAATCTTTCATCGACATAAGGAAAAAGTTTATCAAGTTCATCATTATCAACAAGTTGAACAACAGTAAAACTGTAAAGATAGATAATGAGATGAGCTCTATTCTTGGAATTAAAGAGAATACCATTATGAATATCTCAGACCTGGACAATATTGTGATGCAGTTCTACAGTTAATATATTAAACTTCCTGCAGTCTGGCGTCACGTGATGGAAGAATGCGTTGGATACATCATGAGATAAAACATATAGTATCCAAATACAAATAATTGAATCCATGTAATAAAATACATATAGTTATCCATAAAATGGAACCAGCATCGCAAAAAGAAACTTCCCCTCTTGATCGCTAAAGCGATCAATTCACTGCCTCACAAAAGCTCCGCTTTTGTTCCCCAATGCTTAAAAAATGGCGCCATGAAAAAAAACATATAGTTATCCATAAAATGGAACCAGCATCGCAAAAAGAAACTTCCCCTCTTGATCGCTAAAGCGATCAATTCACTGCCTCACAAAAGCTCCGCTTTTGTTCCCCAATGCTAAAAAAATGGCGCCATGAAAAAAAAACATATAGTTATCCATAAAATGGAACCAGCATCGCAAAAAGAAACTTCCCCTCTTGATCGCTAAAGCGATCAATTCACTGCCTCACAAAAGCTCCGCTTTTGTTCCCCAATGCTAAAAAAATGGCGCCATGAAAAAAAACATATAGTTATCCATAAAATGGAACCAGCATCGCAAAAAGAAACTTCCCCTCTTGATCGCTAAAGCGATCAATTCACTGCCTCACAAAAGCTCCGCTTTTGTTCCCCAATGCTTAAAAAATGGCGCCATGAAAAAAAACATATAGTTATCCATAAAATGGAACCAGCATCGCAAAAAGAAACTTCCCCTCTTGATCGCTAAAGCGATCAATTCACTGCCTCACAAAAGCTCCGCTTTTGTTCCCCAATGCTAAAAAAATGGCGCCATGAAAAAAAAACATATAGTTATCCATAAAATGGAACCAGCATCGCAAAAAGAAACTTCCCCTCTTGATCGCTAAAGCGATCAATTCACTGCCTCACAAAAGCTCCGCTTTTGTTCCCCAATGCTAAAAAAATGGCGCCATGAAAAAAAACATATAGTTATCCATAAAATGGAACCAGCATCGCAAAAAGAAACTTCCCCTCTTGATCGCTAAAGCGATCAATTCACTGCCTCACAAAAGCTCCGCTTTTGTTCCCCAATGCTAAAAAAATGGATCTTGTATATAGTTATCCATCACATGACTCCATCACATGACTCCATCACATAATAAAGCGCCCATCGCTCTTAGCTCTCTTCGAGAGCTAAGAGCTCTTCCCACCAAGGCGCTTTTTGCAATAACGACCCCCCCATCCCCGTGCGTCGTCTTTGAATGTATTGCTACGCAATCATTCAAATACTTAGCATGCCGGGGGGTCTATTGCCGTGATTGAGCCATGTGATGGAATCATGTGATAAAAAAAAAACATATAGATTTCATCTAATGGAAATAGTAGTTACAGAGTTGGCTTGGTTTTAGAACACTTTCAAAGAAAGTGGTCTAGAACCGCCAACTCTATAACTACTCCCAGCATCAAACCGTTTACTGATAAAAATTACACAAAAAATGTTTTCGGAAACTTTCAAGCACACGTATAATTATCAAGAGAAAATGGCACAAGTTTTTCAACCGCGAAGTATTAATTGGACACTTTCAAGAACACACCCTGAACTAATTTTAGGAAGCTTTTAAGAGTCTCATTTTCGACAAAATAGACTTAAACAGAGAAATGCGTTGCTTATAGATACTTAAATAAAGATTTCATTTCGATCTGTAACTAAAGACACACTGAAATGGCTTAGCGGTTAAAAACAAAACGAACACGAAAACATGCCACACTGAACTCACTCCCTGAAACGGCAATTCTAAGTTTAGTTGCTAAATTGGGACAGAAATGTCATTCACTTCAAATGAAGAAACCAAAAAATATAACAATATAAGGAAGATAAAATATTCCACAACTGAACAAAAAACATAAGGAACTTTACACTAAGACTATAAACGTAATAAAAAAATGACGACAGAGCGCGTCTTCAAGTGTTAAATACCAAATTACGAATAAGTCAAAACAACCTAAGAAAACAGCGGAAGAAAAACAACCTAATATTGAAAAAACAGTCTAGAAGAGTCACGTTTCTACTTTTCGAATACGCTAGAGTTGCTGTAAGAAAAATATTGAAAATTACGCCCTAAAGTTCAAAGGGAAATTGAGCTGAAGCCTAAATATCAGATTGTTCACTAATAAAAATTCCTTTAATGAATAAACACAGAAAAAGGGACATTAGAAACCTTCAAAAACCCGAAATGTCATTCACATAAGAAGCACTTGTTTGCCTAGGAAAGCAAAATGCATTCAATTTTCCCCTCGAGTGAAGTTACTCGCAAGCCGGCAAAAGGGAACTACAAGGCAATTTCACAGCTATTTTAAACAATTTTTAAAACATTTCAAGAAAATTCCCGTAACTTATTAAACATGTAAAGTCGCTCAATTAATATTTTTTACAATGTAAATCCACAATCAAATCTGTAATTTACTTTACCACTAAACTGAAAGAGGGACTTGAAAATCTAACGAAAGTCGCTGAGTTCTTTTCAGATCTCCTTAGCTTTGAAAAAAAGCAAGTATGTCCTCGAACAAGGATTTCTTGCCTTCAAGCTCTCCAATATCTTCTATATGCGCCATCGAGATTGAGGCAATCCTTTTTCTTTTCATGCTGAACTGTTACAAGACTTCATTCCAAGAATGTATTACAATTATCGTATTGAAAATCAAGCGTACGACGGAACCTGAGCCGCCGTATTGTTTACTTCAGACACAAGAAAAGATGGCATTCCGCCTCCCCCAGTCGGGTTGTCTTGGGACTCCCCTCACCCTCCCCCGGAGTCTGTACGGGCGTATGCTGACGTCAGAACCAACATTTCTTGGATCAAGAGGTTTACCAAATTTGCTTACCCATGGTGCTCCACGATCTCCGCTATAAGATCTAGAAGCTCACCATAATCCAGAGCTTAGCTCCAATTTATAATCCACTCGTTAACCTACCTACAGCTAGTCTGATACTCTAAGCTCCAAAAACAATGTGTTCCTCTCAAATGAATTAGGAGACTAATGTGAAAAGCAAGGTGTGGCATCAATGACATGTGACGCTGCTATTGGCTGATACAAAAAAGCGGAGTTCCTGATTGGTTGAGTTCACTTGGCATACTGACATGAAGCTACCCGCTCTGCTCTGTATATGCCCATTTCCGTTTTTTATGCCTATAAGAGAAATTTTACGCTGAAGAAAAAATTACTTTTACTATGTTTTTTGATACATTCTTTCAAAATAAATAACAGCAGGTATCGGAATGCTATAACCTGCGAGTGTGTGCTAGATTTTTTTAAATATTATACGCTGCATATTTGTCATTTCCTGCTAAGTCTTAGCAGGTAGTTTAGTGGCGAATAAGTTACCCTGTAATCTAGAGAATGAAATAATTGTCTGCATAATGAACATAACATCTTTCTTATTTATTGAGCAAGCTTAGAATTTACCTTTTTCCTGTATTTATGATCTACCCTCGTTTATATCAACATAACACACAAGAAGGAAGAAGGTGAAAAAGTAGACAAGGGCATTGATCACACGGATAAACAATAAATGCGCAAAATCCGTCGGTGTGTTTTATATTACGTAAAATAAGTTATTTAGTGATACGGACAAGAATTAGACAAAGAGTTAACACAAGAGACCAAGAAAATGTAAGACATGCTGGGAGCCAAGAGCCGGTTCAAGAACTTTTGCGAAAATCGAGCTCCTTCGTACATACGAAACACTTTCATCAATTCTATTGAGCTTGGCCAAGGAACGCTTCAAAGCACATAACACGTTAGTGCCTTTCCCGTTGTTGTGTGAGCATTGCTTCCCGTTTTTCTCTTTTTCTTTCTTGTATTTACTTTTATTTGTGGCTGGGTTTTTTAAACAATTACTCTGCTCGAACTTTTTGAATATCGAATCGTTATAGCCAACTCATTGACAATATTTTTAGGATTTTAGTTCGTAACTGTTGTCGGATGATCGAACCTAATATCTAAAAACAAAAATATCATTCCGTGATCCAGTATTGGTTTAGATGAAAGTTTATCAACAGTACTACTAGTGTGACCGAGCTAGAGAAACGTCTGACAAGCTAAAGAGATATTTTTGGCTTAGTCTAAGACTGATGACACAAATATACGTAGTAATTTGTACTTAGCGTGGATATCACAGTCCTTCTGTAAAGTAAAATTTTAACAGTTGGTTGCCTTGAGAAGGAAGTCGATCAAAACGTATGAATAATGAGATAGCACGAGCATTTAGACTGACCTTAGCTCTAATTAAAACTCCACTCCACAGCGTACCTAGAGTCAGCACTGATCCTCTAAGCTCCCCGCAAATAACGTCTTCAAGTGGAATGAACCTGGGGATTAAACTGAGAAGTAAGGGTATGGGAAATGCTGACATGTAACGCTGCTCGGTTGATGACAGTTGAACATATATTTTCATAAATTAACAAGTTGAATTTTACGGCTGATTGAGCTGAAATGCCGTTCGGTGCGTTTGTAGCTGTAAAGAAAATAAAACACAAATTATTGCCATATGGTTTCTTTAGGATATTTAGCCAGCTTAGAAAATGACTGGCTGATAAACGCTACCCCTCTGCTCTGTAAAGTTACCCACTTCCGTTTTTACGCTCAGAAGAAAATTAAAATTCCATTTTATATTGCCTTTTTCTTTACAGTCTTTCAAACTAATTACAACAGTATACATCCCCATGCGATACAAAGTAATAAAATTAAGTGTCCCTCAATGGAAACGTGTTGTTAAGTTTTCATGACAAATAAAGTAAAAAAAATGTTGTGCAACATAATTCAAATTTATTCTACGAGAGCGCGCTGGTTAGCGCCGAGTTTATTGTAATTACAAAAATTTCTATTTGACATCAAGCGAGACCGAGTAAAATAATTGTTTGGTAAAAAACCCAACCACGGGTTAGTATAAATACGAGAAAGATAAATAAGAAAAAAGAAATAGGAAAGGTAAAGTATTGATCGCGTGGAGGAACGATACCGGTGGCAGAAACCTTGCAGTGTGTATTTTGCGTTCTTGGAAAGGCTAAAACTGCTCCTAAGAGAACGAAGAAGCTCAATGTTTGCACAAAGAAAAAAAATGAAATGAGTTCCTCTTCAATATTTTAATATAATAAATTTTGTCTGCAGCTCAATCAATCTGCACCTGGAGTCGCGATGCAAACGATTACAAACTTGCTCATTTCGTATGTAATTGCGAGTTCGCCTAGCTTTAACTCAATTGAAACAAGAATTGGACCAGAGAGAGAGAGAGAGAGAGAGAGAGAGAGAGAAAGAAAAGAATTTTTGGGAAAATCGTGCTTCTTCGCTCTTTACGTAGATACGGAACTCCGTCAAATTTATTCAGCTAGGCCTAGAACGCGCTCCAACAAAAATCAACACTTTATCGTCTTTTTTGTTCAGTCGTGTGAACATAGTTTCCATTCCTTTCTCTTTTTCTTTTCTGTATTTATTTCAATTTTTGGTCGGTTTTTCTGAAAACAAAATGATTATTGTACTCAGCCTTGCTGAATATCGGCACATGATTATAGCCAACTCAAACGGCCATTTGTCATTATTTGACACCCAGTGCGTCCTCCTAGAATAACTGAAATGTTTATACTACTTTACTGACGTTTTCTTGTACACAATTGGCTTTTCGCTGGACGAAAGATCGTTACTTTTGTAAATTCTTGACCTTGTTTTTGGTGCGTTTATTGCGGAGCATGCCTTGAGCGTGTCGAGCGTTAACCCTTCGAGATTCTCAATTTCTCTACGGTGGCCAATTTACCTTAACAAATCAGTTGATAAATCCCAAATTTTGTATTTAATAATACTACCGTATTTCGGTCGCTTCCATGGACATCAATTAATAGTAGTTAAATGTAACCAAGTTTGAGAATGTTTAACATGCTCAAGAAATATCTTGAGCTTAGTTTAAGCCTAACAACACAAATTTACTGATTCGATCTGTACTCACCGTGGATATCGTAGCCCTTCCGTATCGTCAAGATTCCACCGTTCGTTACTTCGATATGAAAGTCGGTCAAATCCGGTGAAAAAGGAAAAAGCACAAGCAGTTACTGAGCAGAAGGTTAGCTCCTGAGTTGCCTTCTTCACAATCTACCTAAAATCAGTCTGAAGAGATGTATAACGCTGCTAGCTGCCATTGGCCAAAAAGGGATCGATGATTTGTTGCTGGCAAAATGACAGGACCCTTATTTTGTTAAAGTTGTACAAAAGAAAGGTGCTCGTTTTGTGCTGAGCAGAAACATTTTATCGTCATGTCGTTAATGCTTGTTCTGATCTTTATCGTGCCATAACATTACAAAAAATAATAATTGCAAAAATAAATTAAAATAAAATAAAATACAATAAAATAAAATAAAATAAAATAAAGGGAATATCACAACAGGTTTTTCCCCATTACAGAACCCACGCAATTTTAAATAAGGGTTTATATAAGGCGGATCGACTTTGTCAGCAGTACACTTAAAAGTCATGAAAATATGCAGGCATGAGTAGGCTGAAATAACAGGATGTTGAAGACTTAAAAAAAAATTCATCTCCATAGATATGGACCGCTCTCTGTCCCTGTAGAAGTAAACTTGGTGAAAATGACCACACCAGTACAAACTAACCATGGCTAGTCAAAGCCTACAAGGTCCTCAAGTTTTAGAGACTAATGTTTGGTTTAACTCTGTAAACATGATAAATGATGCCTCTATGCTCTTTAGGCCCGGTTTAAACGTTGAACTCTATATGTGCTGAACCTAATGCAAATCAGCAAAAGCTATCGTTTTCGCTCATCTGCGTTATCTGCAGGTTCCTCACACGTGCAAGAGTTTCACAAAAGCTTAAGGAAAACTGTAGGGTGACAGAAAAAACCAAACAGTCAGACGACAACCAGCAGACTGGGAGTGCTGGGCGAGGTAGAGATGATAAAAGCAAGAAATGTGAGTCAGCGAAACAAGTAAAATGTTCAGTGGGTAAAGTAGACCTCTGTCAGTCGCACCGAGGTGTTTACGATGCTTCTTCAAACTTGATCAAAAGAGATCTCCGGTAGTAAACGAAAAGTCAGCCAAAATTACCTATGGCCCAATGAGAAAATCTCTGGGATGGTGTACTCACTGAAACACAACCGCTACAACAGGCTTGTGAATACGCAGGATAAGATCCGCCAAGACGCCTTGGTTATAGGTTGATTAGAGCGGCTACAAATGTCATTGTTCTCATAGGTACCTGAGCTGAACGAAGACGACAAGCGTTTCTGCTGTCAGTAGCTCGGTTCTGCTTTCAGAGTCTATGTTTTACAGTGATGCTGACGGTAAATTTGGACTTGGAATTCCTAAGAATTCTTAGGCATTCCAAGCTTAAATGGTGCTGGCTTGAAATTCATAGGAATTCCTAGGAATTCCAACTAAAAGAAAATCAAAGATAGAATTCCCAGTTATTTTCAGAAATTCCTAGGAATTCCAAGGAATGTTTGAGAATAACTGGGAATTTTTGGGAATATGTGGGAAAAAATAGGAATATGGTCAGGAATTTGTGGGAATAAATGGGAATTTCTTAAATAAGTTGGGGAAACATTAGAAACTTGCCCGAAATGGTAACAAAAAAAAAAAACCAGCTGTCGGACAAGATACATTATTATTCAACGAATTGTCTCTATGTCCATATGTGGTAAGGAAGCCCTCAATATCTGTCATCCGTACATGACAGATATCCTGCGATATACGTAAATGACCATATTTGGAAGTGCACTCCAGATTTTCTTTCATTGCTTGTTTGGCGGCCATTTTGAAAAGCGAGGCAGTTTTAGCAGTGCTCTCCGGATTTAACTCTCTGGAAGAAACTTTCCACGATTAAATGATCTCAAAAATTCAACAAGTATTTGCGTCAGCTCACAAAGATATCCAGAGGTTGACTTGGAATTTTCATAGTGAGAACTCAACCAAGAAAATGCTATTGCGAACGAAACAGCAGACTTGCTTACGGAAAGTTGTAAAGTTAAAAAGATTTTAATTCACACTAAGAGGACTTACTCTCGGCAAGGAAGCAATATTTTTGTTACTTTGTCTTGTCATTTCCAAACATGAGTTTGTAAATAAGTCTTTTTAAGTGAACGGTAGTAAACTTCAATTTCTTGAAGTTCTGTTTTGATTTTTATTGCTGCTAGCTTTTAGTGTTTTCATCATAGAACCATAGTTTTTCTCGTTCTGAAAATGGTAGTCGATGAGAATTTGTTGAATAATAAAACAATTATCCTGCTCAATCTTGCGGAATATCCCCTGTCATTTAGCCAACTCGGCCTACGGCCTCGTCGGCTAAGTATCAGGTGATATTCCACGCGATTTCCCAGGATAATTGTTAAATATCCCTTAATTTAATGGTCAGTTGCTGATATTTACAGTAGACAAATCGAGGGTCTGGTTTCCCCGGGCTCTTGGTACAAGGGCACATTCAGTTTACCTCAGGGTGTCTGTTTTCAACATATCTTCAACAGGAGTAAAATGATAAAATTAGTTCAATATTATCTTGGACCTTATATTTTTGTTTATGAAGCAAAAGTTGAAATACAATTCAACAATCATCAAGTACCGCCTTCACTGATTTTACATGTAGGTCTTATCTGTTTTGGCTGCCTTTAGTTCACTTGCTGTTAACAATCTTCTGATTTCAGTCCTCTGATGGCCTTATACATGTGGTCCTAGGAAAAAAAGATCGACATTTTATATAAATTCTAGACCTGTCATACACTCAACATTACTAATAGGTTGCAGCGTAAATTTTCAATAAAATATAAGGTACACGTTGTGGTTCAAATTTTTCTTTGGTTGAAAAATTTTCAAACCAGTATAATTTTTATTTCCCTTTGCCTCAGATTTATTACCAAAATCTAAGGCAAAGGAAAATAAAAATTATTCTGGTTTGAAAATTTTCAAACTAAAGAAAAATTTGAACCACAACATACATTTACAATTACAGTTCAAGTAGTAAACAAAATAAAGTAAACAGTCAAGTAGTGGGTTCCAAAGATGTGGAGGCCTCAGAGCGGCACAATAAGAAAGAAATCTGAAGCTAAGCTCTCACTTGAGTGACATCCACATTGCTTTAGCATTACAGTGATAGACCATTTCAAATCCTTTAAAACACTAACCAGAAAAGAATTTTCTGATACACCATAAAAGAACATGTACATTGTAGTTAGTGAATACATGGCGATGGCTTTCACATGTCCATGTATGGGCTCTCAAAATTCTCAAACTAATATGATCTTATTGAATGAGTGAGAGGGTCAGACAGGAAAATGTTTGGCTTAAGGTCATGGCGTATCGAACAAACGCAGCAGGTCTGTGTGCCATGCCTGAGAGCTAAATACATGGTATTTTTTACCATCCACCTGGACCTATGAGTGTAGATGTAGGTATTGAAATGGAATGAGACCCCCAGAAAAGCTGAACCTGAGGTGTTCCCTTTTACCAATCAGGAGCTCTCACCACTTTCATTGTACAGAATGTAGCTTACACATGACTCTAGAAGAAGCTTAATATTGTAGGTCATTCCTTACAAGGTCACCATACAGTCAGGATGCCCTCAACACTGCCCTTTCTGGCAGTATGCAGGACATGATATAGTATGACCCTTAAGTAAGATTATCTACCTCACTACCAGTTTCCAGCTTAATTAGTACAATGTATCACGTAGTTCAGCTGGAGTGCAGACGGTCAGGGTTTGACTTAAGGATGGTGCCTCCTAATACAGATGTACTTTTGCAAAGGTTATGACTATGGGCAAAAAGTAGATATTAGCAAGGGTTATTGGAATCCAAAAAGAAAAATGTGGGTAACCACGCATTTTTTAGAGATAAATTAAGCAACCATAATTCTAAAAAAGCATTAAAATACAAAGAATGTATGGCAATTTCTTTCAAAATTTAAGCTCAATTATCTCTGAAAACTGCGTGGTTACCCCCAATTTTCTTTTTGGATTCTGATAGCCCTTGCCAAGATCTGCTTTTTCCACATAATTATAAACCGCGCAAAAATATTGTTGTATTAGGGGACAAATTCTTTAAGAAACCCGAATATCCTGAGATGGGCAGAACGTATGTGCAGTAACAAAAGGAGGCACCGTCCTTAAGTCAGGGATTATTTACTATAAATGTTCTGCTTGCTATACCCAACACGATGACAACATTTTTAAATTTTTAATTTACATGTATGTTTCATCCTGGTTACTCCGCCATCTTCAAAAATATAATTATTTTGGTTAATGCATGACCAATCTCTGTAGTTATTTACAATATTTAGCATGGTGTTTGTTTCAGTGACTGTTCAACATTGTAGTCACAATGTACATGTAGTCCACTATAATCTACATGAAGTATTCATGTCTTAATAATTCAAGCATGAGTCCATGACAAAGTTCAACAACTCCAAACTCTGTGTACGTAATTCTGTTATAATCTCTGAAGAACAGCCTGCGACCCAAAGCCTAATTACATGTTACACGTACTACCAGTATGTTTAAATAAAACAGATCTAAGCAATACAAATATTGAAGTGTTACAATGAGGATTCTAATGTATATGTTTGAGTAACTTACCTGATCAAGTGCGATACATTTCTTTGCCATGTACAATGTGCATTAATAAACTGTTTTGCTGTAGAACTGGCAGTTAATTTTTACATACAATGTGTACATATGCAACTGTAGACCCTGACGAAAAAATATTCTAATTAATAAAACTTTGGCTCATAAACAATAAATTAATTTACCACTAATATTAAGCTACTGTAAGGTGAATGTAAACCATACTCTAATTCTTTCTACACCACAGTACATATAGTACAGTACTTTTCAAATCCTAGGACATTGTTGAAGGAGCAATGTAGATGTATGAGGTTTAATTTTCACTGAAATTTAACTTCTAATATTTAACTAACAGTGTCAGCCATCTAGCCCAGTTGATTGTGTTACAGACGTTTCAATAATTTTGCAATCAAAACAAGAATTAAAAAATTAGTGTGATACAAAAGATGTTCAGTAAGTTTAATTAATATTTGGTTCATGCCAGTGGTGCAAAGAACTCACTTTAAGAGTCTAGCCTGCGAACAGGCTCACTTAGTGTGCTATTCATGCGAATATCTTGGTGGTGGGTCGGTTAGCGAAGCGGGCCAGCGAGAAGAATGGGGCGAGGAAAGGTGAGCCTGTACGAAAGCCATTGAATTTTGAATTCTCCGCGTTCATCCATGAACACAGCATTCTGATTGGTTTGAAATGACACATGATAACAGACTTTGTTATTGTGACAAATAACAAACAAGGTGGTGTAATTGTTTGTCACCTTTCTCAGTTTCTTAGACTGCGAGTAGTCTCTTTCTTCTTCTAATTTGAGCGAGAAGGACAATTGGACGATTGCTCGCAGTCTGAGTTTTTCAATCGATTCAATTTCTTAATGTGACTCGGCTGGTTGCGTCTGGTTAGCGATTGCAGTTTTGTGTAATTTTTTGGAATATCAGCCACGTTTGTTCTGGTTATTGCACACTGGTTTTAGTGCATGGTAGTTTTCAAGCCTCTCTTCTTGGGATCTCCGTAATGACAGGAAATGTACCATTTTATTTGAACATGCAATGGGCATTATCTTGCAGTCATTGTTACACTGTGTTCGGTTATTTTTTATTGTGGGAAGATGGTATCGCTTTTTCCTGGTTACAGATGTTTGCAACGCATAATGTAAGGGTGAAGTCTTCTGCAGTAGCGGCTTGATACTCCTTGTAATTGAAAGTTTCATGTCCCTGGAGTTCGATATTTTTAACTTCTATACTGATGGAAGAGAACACATTTTTAAAATGTAGACTTTCAAAAAAGTCCTTCGTCCTATTTTATATGGCGCAGGACTTCGTCGCTCGCTCCGCCACTTCGCTGCCTAGAAAGCTCGCTCCACTTGCTTTACTGCTTTTGTGCTCTGAAACTCGTGAGGTCGACTAGTGGCAAGTCTAATTTAAACGCAGCAAAAATTGTCAACTGTGTTTATAATTTCTTTTGCGCTATTCGATCCTCTCGAGCGTGAAAATCTGCTGTCGTGTTTGTTTAAATTTTGCTTCGCTTGCTGATTGGTTAGATATTTGATACCTTGCCAGTTAAGACTTGTCACCTCACAGGGGCAGAATTCAAAATTCAACAGCTTTCGTGCAGGCTCACTTTTCCCGCCCCATTCTTCTCGCCGGCTCGCTTCGCTCACCGACTTCCGCCACCAAGATACTCGGGCAAATAGCACACTAAGTGAGCCTTCTCACAGGCTAACTAGAGTCAGTCCCACACACTTTACACAGGGCACGAAATTGCGCCTAATACAGTCGCCAATGTGCCTAAACTTTCCACATTGGTAACCAAATCCTGAAAATTAGTCGCCAAATTGGTGACAAGAATTCTTCATCACACCCTACCCAAAGACCATATGAATTTTTCAGTTATAAAATGGGGTTGGAAGGCCTGCATGACTCCTACTTCGCAGCTTTGTACACTGCACCTTACATGTATATATCTCAGTCTTTCGACCAATACTGCTTCTTGCATTTTTGTAGTGGGTTTAGTTTGGAGGATTTTCAAATGGTGACTGAACTGAGCATTACAACTTAAACGTCGCATTTCCAAGACTTTGATCTTGAGGTCACATCGATCGTTCTCAGATCACTATATGATGGAGTTCAGTTAAATATGACCTCGGATTGTCTGTTAAGCGACTTTAGAGCCATTTTCTGAGAATATCGAGAATCGAAAGACACTCACGAAAAATCGAATTTTTTTTTATTTTGCCAAAACATCCCTTTGGGTAAGCTAATTCAAGAAAAAATAATCCAAAGTTCCAACGAGTTATTTAACGGACGAAAATTTAAAAAGTTCGAAAAATGCATAAAATGGCGGTTTTAGGGTCTCTAAACGGCTCAAATTCTCACTCAGCTTTAGGAAGCCGGTGAGAGCGTAAAAAGAATTCTTTTAAAACGAAACAAACCACGAACATTATTTAACCCTTCTACGTTAAAACTGTGTAATAAATTTGCCAATGTTTGGTTTCGAACATTTTCAAGCGGCGTTTTTATCGAGCCGCTCTTGACCTTGTTTATCACAAGGTAAAATGAGGACCAACTTCGGCCGCTTAAAACGGCATCTGGTATGTATCGTTCAATGATTAAAACTACACAGAAAGAAAGCTCTGTCATTGTACTTTTCACCAGGAAAGTTACAGCTTTGGGAATCAAATACTTCCCCGTCAGTAAATTTTTACTGTTTAGTGATCTGAGCGGGTAGAATTATATGCAAATTACAGATTTAATTCCTGGAGTACTGCTAACAATTACAAAGGTCGTTTAAGATAGGCTCACCATTAGTTACACATGCACACACAATGTTTTTCCTGATCTTTGAAAGAACGTTCTGCTTTCTTGAGTCTTGGTGAGTCTTATTATGTTAAAACAAAGCAGATTTTTAACGGCATTTCAACAAGACAGGAATCCTCTCATTCAACTTAACCAAGATAACATCGAAAACACAGAGAAAAGACGTACTATGCCGCCTACCTTGCCCACTGAAAACGCAACAATACAACAGAAAACATTCCAAACTGTAAACAAACGAATTTTCAGTTTCCTGATTGTGCGAAGATATTTTAAACTCATCGCCTAGAGGAATACGCGGAAAGACAGGTGACCTCTGCACTGACCCGCACGTGTCACACCACACTAACAGAGAGAGTCACGTATTCGATTTCTGTTATGTGATTTGAGGTAAAAACTTGGTGGAAAGTTAAAAAGGAAAAAAAAACTTGCAACAGATAGCTAGTACTTTGTTGGATTACATGTTAGCACAAGCTCCACAAAGGAGTTCTTACGGTCACGACCCTCTCTATTAAGCGCGGTAATTTCGCAATGTACGTGCTGTTGCAATTTTACTACTAATTTAATTACAGCTCATGAAATAAAATAAATATTGCAGTAAGTTACATTCGTTACTTCTGGAGAGGGTTACTGCCTGTAGATTAAGCAGTTGTTACCCAGGTCACGTTGAAGTTGAAGTTGCACGGACTAAGTGCAGATAAAGCGGTTGACAGTGAATTCAAGTTGTTGTTAGCCTGAGCAGGTAATGTTATTGCATTTTGTTCTGGAGTTACTGTGTTCCATAATTTTGGCCACAGATACTTCATGGCACTCGGCGTCCCTTAATCTAGGTTCTGCAGAGTCGCGCCACTCCCGTGTCCAGGGGCGCCCGGGGGGGGGGGGATGGCAGGGATGGTGCAGTGGTGACAGCACTGGCCCGGGTTCGATTCCCGGTCCCGGTGTCAAATGTGGGTTGAATTTGTTGTTGGTTCTCGTCCTTGCTCAGGGGGTTTTTCTCCGGGCACTCCGGTTTTCCTCCCTCCATAAAAACCAACATTTCCAAATTCCAATTCCACCTGGACCAAGTGCCATAAGGGAGACTACAGTTTGACTGTAATTATGCACGCTACTGAAATAAAGTGTATTTATTTATTTATTTTGACCAATGTTTGGGTGTAGAGGTGAGGCTGCGGGTTTGACACGCTGGCCCTGTTAAGGACAGAAAAACGAAATGGAATGTCGATCGTACTGATCATACCCAGTTGGGGAAGACGGGCATAAAATTGTATACCATGCTTAGGGACAGAGACCAAAAACCGTATCCTGTCTAGCGGCAAACCCCAGTATAGTCCACATAAGGGAGTAACCCTCCCTTCCGGGCGGGGGGAGGGGGGTGGTTGTGCCGTGTTTAGCATGACGATAGCACGATGTAATTTCAGAAAATTGAACTTCAATGCAATCTTCCTTGGTAGCAGTTCGAGCGAGCGAGACGCGGAAGCCACGCAGGCCCACGCGAGAACTCGCCCACATGACACCTTTTCTCACTTTGCCATGTTAGCTAGCCCTTTTTTTGGTTTTTGCGTCATGGGGTTGAAAGCTTAGACTCTTCTACTGAAAAAATGCCTAAATAACCAAAAATCAAAGATAAATATACCCTGAACTCTAGGCTTCCAACCTAATGACGCAAAAACCAAATAGCAAAGCGAGAAAGGGTATCATGTGGGCGAGTTCTCACATGGACCCGCGTGGCTTCCGCGTCTCGCTCGCTCAAACTGCTGCCAAGGAAGATTACATGAGGGGACGTTCAATAATCACATCGTGCTATTGTCGATGAATATTGTGCTACAGTTGGGCGAGTTAAGGCTAAGCACGGCACTTCCCCCCGGAAGGGAGGGTTACTGTCTAATGTGGTTTATACTGGGGTGTGCCGCTGGACAGGATGTGGTTTTGGTCTCTGTCCCTAAACATGGTAAATTATTTTATGCGCATCTTCCCCAACCGGGTATTGTCAGTACGATCGACATTCCATTTCGTTTTTCTGTCCTAAACAGGGCAGGGTGTCAAGCCCGCAGCGTCACCCCTGCACCCAAACATTGATTAAAAGCCCCTTTCTCCCCCCTCCCCCACCCCCCGGGAGCCGGAGGGCACAGGAGTAGCGCGACTCTGCAGAACCTAGATTAAAGGGACGCCGAGTGCTATGAAGTATCTGTGGCCACAATTATGGAACCGGGACACAGTAATTCCAGAACAAAATGCAATAACATTACCTGCTCGGGCTAACAACAACTTGAATTCACTGTCAACCGCTTTATCTGCACTTAGTCCGTGCAATTGAAGATGCCGCGAGATGCGTCTTGCGCATTCTTTTAGGGAAACAACTTCAACGTGGCCTGGGTAACAACTGCTTAATCCACAGGCAGTAACCCTCTCCAGAAGAGTGGAAAAACTACGCGACGCCATATATCAGTACTTACACACTGTGAATGCAACTTACTGCAATATTTATTTTATTTCATGAGCTGTAATTAAATTAGTAGTAAAATTACAACAGCACGCCATTGCGAAATTACCGCGCTTGATAGAGAGAGTCGTGACCGTAAAAACTCCTTTGTGGAGCTTGTGCTACCATATAATTCAACACCAAGTTTTAATCTCAAATCACATAACAGAAATCGAATACGTGACTCTCTCTGTTAGTGTGGTGTGACACGTGCGGGTCAGTGCAGAGGTCACCTGTCTTTCCGCGTATTCCTCTGGGCGATGAGTTTAAAATATCTTCGCACAATCAGGAAACTGAAAATTCGTTTGTTTACAGTTTGGAATGCTTTTCTGTTGTATTGTTGCGTTTTCGGTGGGCAAGGTAGGCGGCATAGTACGTCGTTTCTCTGTGTTTTCGATCTTATCTTGGTTAAGTTGAATGAGTGGATTCCTGTCTTGTTGAAATGCCGTTAAAACTCTGCTTTGTTTTAACATAATAAGACTCACCAAGACTCAAGAAAGCAGAACGTTCTTTCAAAGATCAGGAAAAACATTGTGTGTGCATGTGTAACTAATGGTGAGCCTATCTTAAACGACCTTTGTAATTGTTAGCAGTATTCCAGGAATTAAATCTGTAATTTGCATATAATTCTACCCGCTCAGATCACTAAACAGTAAAAATTTACTGACGGGGAAGTATTTGATTCCCAATGCTGTAACTTTCCTGGTGAAAAGTACAATGACAGAGCTTTCTTTCCGTGTAGTTTTAACCATTGAACGATACATACCAGATGCCGTTTTAAGCGGCCGAAGTTGGCCTTCATTTTACCTTGTGATAAACAAGGTCAAGAGCGGCTCGATAAAAACGCCGCTTGAAAATGTTCGAAACCAAACATTGGTAAATTTATCACACAGTTTTAAAGTAGAAAGGTTAAATAATGTTCGTGGTTTGTTTCGTTTTAAAAGAATCCTTTTTACGCTCTCACCGGCTTCCTAAAGTTGAGTGAGAATTTGAGCCGTTTAGAGACCCTAAAACCGCCATTTTATGCATTTTTCGAACTTTTTAAATTTTCGTCCGTTAAATAACTCGTTGGAACTTTGGATTATTTTTTCTTGAATTAGCTTACCCAAAGGGATGTTTTGGCAAAATAAAAAAAAATTCGATTTTTCGTGAGTGTCTTTCGATTCTCGATATTCTCAGAAAATGGCTCTTAATGTGGTTTTAATGCCGCTCTTGGGATGTAAGGTATGTTGAATTTACCTCATTTAAGAACTCGATAGGTTTTTCAGCCTCTCACGTTTAAATTTGTGACAATTATCAAAGAATCTAAATTAATATAATCTGCAACCTGATGAGTTTCTTTCCTGACGTTTGTAATGCCAAGTTCGGCTTAATATTGTGTTTAATTCTGTTGCAGGATGTTGCGTTTCGCATCACAGAGTGTGATCTAAAGACCCCTTTCGTCAAGAAATTGAAGTTTTAAGATTTTAAAGCTATGCAACGTGTAAAAGATGGCTGAACTCTGCTTCAGTCAAACATGTGTCTTTAACCCCTCTTGAAAATGTGAGTTTCATGTCTTGGGGTCTTATACATGTGTGCCCACATGATAAATTATAGCTCAGTATCTAGGCACACATTGGACATTCACAAATGCTGGGAACAAACCCATGAATCTGGTAACCACTTTAAAATTGTTGATTGCAATGAAAATCTTCCATATGCAAACCCTTAAAAAGGAGACTTTTAGAAATGCACAAAATTCCACCTTAAGCCACTGGAGCATTGTCAAATGCAAATGGAAGACCTGAAGTTGCTATTATTCTAATCAGTGTCTTTGATTTAAAAAAATTAATAATACATTTAAATCACACAAAACGTATAAGAACTCACTCTTTCTAAATTGGCAAATGTATGTTCATTTCAAGTTCAATCGCCTTTGACTGGTCATTGAAGAATAATTTAGGCTTTTAACGTATTCAATTTAATGTGCTCACATATCTGAGAGAAACTGAATTGTTGGTTAGCGTGTAGGCAACATGAAATTACCTTCAACTAACCTTATTATGAAAAGTGTAAGTCACTCTGCTAAGAGCAAACGCCACATGTTTTGAATTCGTTATTAAGCTTACTTTTTACCGGTGAGAACACTGTCCCCCCTGGGGGCAATTTTACTGAACAACGGCCCTTTTGATTTCTGTTCCTTGAAGAATTGCACGCTTTATACACTGTATTAAGGCTCGTTACACTCATTTGGCAGAATGTCGCAAAGAAGGGGACTTTTGTTTAAGCCCTCGATAGAAAAAAAATGTAAGTTACTCACCTTGAAATAAGTTAGTCTGTTTACAACCATCTTGAATCGAACAATTATCCACCATCTTTACTATCAACTTCCACCAAAGCAATTCGGGGTTGAGCCTCACTTATCGTAAGCGAAAGTAGTCCAAAAGAATAGCGTAATAAACCATTTTCGCGTATGATAACCTGCAACTCTTGGCACATCCCCTCAACGTAATTTGAAAATGGCCGCCTTGCCGGTTAGACAGCCATGCGACCGGGCCGCTTTCAAGAGGTCATGTGATTTACAACAGTCACCAGTGATTCTTTCCTGGAGTGTTTATTTGCTGGTTATCTCGTTTATGTGTGCCAGAAAGGAAAACATGGAAGGTTTTTATTCCAGTGGTTGAAGAGTTGCAGTATTCGATGCAGAGCTACCTTCTCTTACATAAAGGTACAGTATTAATCTTTAATTTCTTGAACAGATTCTAAACCATGTCTTATGCGGTTGGACGCCATTGGGTCATTCCATTTAATGTCTGCACCCCTACTAAAAAGGGAGATGTTTTTGAGAGATCAAAGGAACCGACATAGCTACTCCTTCATAAATGACTTTTGAAACTCCCTCCCTCCCTCTAGGATTTCCCTGTACCTCAATGGGGGGGGGGGGGGGGGGGGAGAGGGGGAGTTGCAGACATTACATAGAATGGCCCATTTTGTGTCGACAGAAAAGCCGAGTATGGCGGCCACACATAAACATCCTGTGAAAAAAAGTGAGCTTCATTTGAAACGTATTGGAATTTTAACAATAAGTGAGACTTTTAGAGGAATATAGAATATAATTCCGAGATATCAACTTTTCTTGCCATTGAATAGGTTGAATAAAAGAATTAGTTGTATGCTCGAGTTTATACAGGTTTACATCATCTAGGAGCACTCTCGTTCTGCAACCAGGTCAGATCGAAACAATCTTTACAACAGCTCGCTTTGTATACAATGCAGCAGCACAAACATTAATATTAACATGATTAATCAAACTCAGTCAAAAGATTGAGTATAGGTGACCCTGTGGTCGACAAGCTACAATTTAGAATATCTGACCCCATTTGCATGTCATTGAATAAGAATGGTCTCTTTTGTTCATATTCAAAACATTGATTCACTTGTAAATAAGTGGCTGGGTGATCTTAAATCCCTTCCTCGACATTACCTACTGTTGTATTCATTTTCTTTACTAACGTGAAATCCACAAGAAAGTGAAGTCATTAGAGTGAAATAATCACAAGTCCTGTCGTCAATTGCGTGATACGCTCTTCAAAGTTGTTGTTGTGTAATTATCTCCTAATAATAATATGTACTTATTGACTGAGTGGGAGGGCTGGATGGGAAAGTATTGGCTCTGGCGCATGGAATATGGGCACAGTAGTTCCATGCGCCATGACCGATATCCAAATATTTTGCCGTCCAACCTGACCTAACTTACAGCGTAGTCAAAAACTATTTTATCATACCACCATTTTAAGGCTGAATTGGATTGGAAAGTTACGGAAAGGTCTTGGTAAATACTAAATGAATAATGACTTGCGCGCGCACTATAGTAGTCAGGTGACGATGTGTGCGGAGCTGGACAGCTCTTCTGGACCGGCTCACACCAACCTATCTGCCCCTACACACATCAACTCCTGAGTACGTTTTCAATAAAATTGCATAAGTGAGGTCGTATGGTGGTATGGTATAGTATTTATTTGAAGGCATCATTTCATGACTTCTCATGTACTTTTATTTTATTCTTTGTTTTCAGAGATGAATTTCAACTGGCAAAGGAAGAGAACATTGTGGAAAAAGTGTTCTTTTTCAAAGGGAACTCTGCAAATCCATGCCTAGTACATTGCCTAACTTCAATGGAGAGTGGTTGAAGCTATGTCATGAGAAATTTTTTTTGAGATACTTTATAGTTACCTATGTCATGGACAATTTTTAAGGATACCGTATTTTCTCGATTAAACGCCGGGGGAGTTTATTTAAAACTCGGCCTCGTAGACCCGGCGTATATTCGAACCCAGCGTTTATTCGGGGCGCGGCGTCTATTTATTAAATGCATTTTTCAGTATTGGAAGTTTATTGAACCAAGAACCAAAATTCAACAAAAACGTTTAAAAAATGTGAAACAATGTCATCAACTTTGTCTCATCTAACTGAATCTGGTAAGTTATTAAAAAACATCACTGACAGAAACAATGATTGAACTCTTCTCAACGTTACGTTTCTCCGTGCATGAAACACGGAGGAAGTGTATCGTAACTGCTCGACAGCAAACGTACTGTGCAAGCAATTTTGAACAAGGTGATAGCGAGGTTCCCGATCCTTCTCCATCAGTTCCGAGAAAAGCAAAATTATGGAACGATTCAATTGCAAGGAACTGCTGGAGAAATGCTGGAGAGACCCTCGAGATGATCCTTGCTTGATGTACAAGCCCGCAGAAAAGTTACCACGATTTAAAAGAGATTGACACTATACCTGATGCGTCGTTTGTTTCATCTGTTTTAGCGAGGAGTACTTTTGTAAAAGGTAGTTCGGTTTGAATATTAATGTATAAATTCAAATATAATGGTAGAAAGAGAACTAGTATGCAGTCACGACACATAATCCTGATTTAATATACCCATCTCGAATAAACGCCGGGACCTCAAATAAACGCCGGGACCCCGAATAAACGCCGAGGGCGTTTATTTTAAACTTGGCCCTGTAGACCCGGCGTTTATTTGAAGCCGGCGTTTATTCGGGGTCCGGTGTTTAATCGAGAAAATACGGTATGCTTTTTTGTAAACAGAAAATAGTAGCATAATAAGTTGCTTTTGCTGCTATGGTACATGTATGTATTCATCCTTTATTCAATGTTCTTGTGTCTTTCCTCAATTCAACAAGCGAACTAACACATAATTTACACAAGGAATTTATTTATTTATTTATTTATGTTTGAGTCATGTGTGTGCCTTATAATTTTGTTTGCCTGACCTCAGGCCTCAAGGGTTCAGGAATACTTGAAATAGTTAGAAAACAAATTAAGACTTGTTTGACTGTGTGGTACATTAAATGTCCTTTTTCATAACTTCCTGGAAGTTATTATTTTACTGAAATATCCTCAACTTGAAGTCTGTCAAGTATTTAAGTCATGGACTTAAATTTGCTATTCCAAGTAAATTGCCAATATTTCTCGTATTTAATTTAGTCATTCCTATTTATTCTCAGAAATTCCCAACCATTTTTATTAGCCCAAGCCATTTAATTTAGCCATTCCCATATATTCTCAGACATTCCCAAGCCCTTTCATTATCAGTTTTGGTATTATTAGGAATTCCTAGGAATTCCTAATAATTCCAAGTGCAGTTTTAACACATTGCCATATATTCCCAGAAATTCCAAGCTTTTATGTTTTTTCCTAATTTGCATGTCTTGGAATCGTTTGGAATTCCTAAGAATTCTTAAGAATTCCTAGGAATTCCATCTTTTCTGGGAATTCAGTTTGCAAGGGTAAGTTCTAATGATAAGCAACGCTAAGCTTTTAAATCGAACGATTAACTTCTACCGCGTGTAATCATCAGATCGCTGAGTACATATTCCTTGAGGTCAGAATACCCTTCTTATAGGTATTTTATGTAATACACTAAGCTGATTTAAAGCTGATAGATTATAATAATTTGTTCTAGCTGGAAAGAGATTAGAAGAGACCCACTTAAGTCTTAGTCTGGCTTGAACACCGTCATATAGATTTCATAGAAAATGAATTATCGATCGATTTAAAAAGGTGGATATAAGCTAAGACCATTAAACTAATCGATACAAAATATGCTATCACTGATATCATTGATATCATTCTTGTTTTACTAATCAGTCTTGGAAAAATTCCAATTAAAGTAATTCTCGTTTACTTTGTGAGTCACGTAAATGGATGGATCAACTTTATTGGCTACTTAAACTAGATCAAGATACTTGCGGCAAGAGGTGGGCCTGATTCAATCTTTCTCTCAAGAAAGCTTTCAAAAGTAGCTCAGAGTGCTCTTGACAATTTAACAACTTTATAACAGAAGAATCACATTGAAAGCCCAGGTATAAGTGTTGCTTTTTTAGTTTTAATCAAAAGTGGAGGAGAATATTGAAATTGCCAAGCACATAATTTTAGATTTAGCTGCTTACTTTTTTAAGCATAACGTAGCACAAGTGACAAATGATGCCACAAATTTCCTTGCATATTGTTTTTGTGTCCTTGAAAAATCGGGTGATCACATTTGGAACAAAAAAGTCAAACATGGCAGCATTGAAATTAAAGTGACATGGAAATACCACATTATATATACAAATATGTACAAAAAGAGGTTTATTATATAGACACCGATGAAATACCAGGATTTTTCCAGTGGCGAAAATTTCGTATCCAATGAAGATACGATTTTTATCTTTCACATGTGAAGATATCACGGTTGTCGTGGCTACTCAGCCACTGAACGTTATAAAAATTTTATGCCTTATTGCTATAATATTCAGAATACATATAAACGCTACTTATTTTCTCTATTTTTCGACCAAAATTCGAATGTGCGTAAGATCTATATTTTATTAGATTGATTCAGCGAAAAAAGGATTAGTCCAAGAAATCGTTTTCCTGGTATTTCATCAGTGTCTATGTAATAAACAGAAAATTACATGGCCGCTTGGAGATACGACATTTATCTTCTTGTGTTGAAAAACACTCGAAGATAAATGTCGTATCTCCGCGCGACCATGTAATATCTGCTATGTATGACTTGTGTGGAGATATTCCACCTGCTTCAACTATCTTAAATGAGAGAAGGCAAGTCGGCTCGGTTGATATACTTAGAGAAAAAAAAAACTGCTGATAGAAAGTAAGTTTGGCGGTTCGCATTCAACCAGCAATCGACTCAAAATTAATATTCTAAACGAAAGTTTGTCAGCACGGTTGGTTGATTGGTCTGGATAAATTCCAAATGTGCAAATAACATTTCTTGAAGGGAAAGTTAACGACGTTAACGCGTGGCAAGTTAAAATGTAAAGGAAGCTGAAAAGGAAGAGTTGTGGTTTTTCTTCAGTTGCTTTGTAAAAAAAAAAAAAACTTTCATTGTGCGATAAGAAGACGAAATTGACAATAAGATAAAAGTAAAAGAAATATCTGTTAAGGTATATGATTTTTGTTTTCTGAGATGAAAACTATTTCTTCAGCACCACGAAAAAGTCAAACATTGAATAAAGTAAAATGAAATGAAAACATACCAAGTACATAGTACAAGTAGTGTTTGTCATAAAAGGCAGCTGTAATGCATGAATTGTGATGATAAACAGAACAGTTGATGTAGAAGATAAGAAATATTGGCCTTCCTTATCGCCCCTACGTTGGTCAGGACAAACCTATAATGCTTTATGTACATAATAATACGAAAATATTAAAAAAAAATTCATGAAATTTCGTAAGAATAACATTGCTTGGTAAATAAGCAGCCAGACTGTTAGCGTAGGTTAAGACAGATATAACTTATAAAGGGAAAGATTTGACTGAAGCATCAAATCATTGAACTGTCAGGGAAAAAACAGTCTATTATGCAGATTCAAAGTTTTATCGAAATGTAAGTCGACGTAACTTATGAACTTCGTGATGGCCAGCCAGTTCTGCAGCGAAAGGGTAAAGGAAGTAACACAACTTATTCAGAATTGTGACAGTTTTATACTGACTATCACTGTCTTACACTTGGTGTTCTCCGTGGTGACAACTCTTGGAAATCTACTCGTTATTCGTGTCCTCTGGAAAATGTCATCCATACCTGTTAATTTAAAGAAGTTGTTTTTGAATCTTGCTTTTTCTGATCTGGCCGTGGGATTGTTTGCGCAGCTTATGTATGGTGTTATTGTCGCAGTGATGATAAAGACGACATGGAATGGAAGCTATGACTTTGACTTTCTCTGCCCAATAATATCAACTGTATGTTATTTCTCTTTGTTTCTCCTCGCTTGCGTATCGTTCCTCACTATAACCGCCATTGCTGTCGATAGACTTCTCGCTGTTTCTCTCCATCTGCGCTATCAAGAACTTGTCACTACAAACCGTGTTATTGTAACATTGGCGTCTTTATGGTTAACAAGTGGTGTTGCTGCCTCCATTTTTATTTCACTTTCCAGCCGCAGTAGAATGGAAATTGTGGTTATCCAAATTGCTGGACTTCTCTTAACAACTGCGGCATATATTCGTATTTACAAAGTCGCAAGATATCATTGGAATCAAATACATAGCCAACAGGAGCTACAAAATGCTCAAGCAAGGAAATTACTACGAGAAAAGAAGTCTGCCATTAACGCTTTGTTTGTGTATATTGTTTTCTTGCTTTGTTACGTTCCATATTTTTGCTCTGTAATGTTGTTGATCATCAATAATTTCGGAATTTCTTTTCTGGTAGCTGAACACGTCTCAATATTCCTTATTCTCCTCAATTCGTGTTTAAATCCACTTGTTTACTGTTGGCGATACCGTGAACTTCGTAACATGGCAAAGAGAATAGCAAAGGAAGTACTGTGCATCAGAGACAATGGGACATGAGATGAATTGAGATATGATACTTAGTCTTTGTTGCAAGTATAGGAAATAGTCTAGCGGTTTTTATGAAACTAATGCCTTAGACACTGTTAGACAGTACCTAAAGCTAATATCACATTATCGCATGGATGGAACAATGTCTTTATTGTGAATTTAATATTAAATTAAAAGGGAGTTACTTTTATATGTTTCTGTTGGTGATTGCGGCATTTAGAAAGATACGAATCAACGTTGTAACCAAGATACCAACTGCAGCAGCAGAGGGCTTCTCATTTATAGGAAATGAAGACAATATAGTCGTATGAAAAAGAAAGAATAATGAAATAAATAATTAAATAAGTTTCATAAGTAGGAAGTAAATGTCAGTCTCAGATGATTACGGATTTTCGCTCTTGGTGGACCTTTGTTGACAGTGTCTGCTGTAACTGAAGAGGCCAATGCCTTAGTGGCAAACTCTGTTGATGTGTGCAAAAGATGGAAGCTGAAGTTTGTGTGGATGTGCTGAACTGTCCACTCCTAAAACGCCTTTCATCATCTGCCGCCCCTCTCCCCCTTCTGTTTCCAATCGTCCGCTCCTCTACAAAGTTGCAAAGTCCCTTCCGCAATAATCCTGAGTCCAGACACATCGTTCTGAAGCTGTTCGGACGTCGCGTTTCTTGAAGCCTCGCTGCGAACATCCTTGAAGCGCAGTTGGGGTAGCCCAACTACAAGACGCCCAAGCTCTCGACCAGTTATAATTCTCCATTCAAAAGAGGGAAATTGAAAATTCTTAAAAAAAACCCGCTTTTCCAAAAGAGGTTGCCATGATAACGTCAAACTTGATGGACAAGAGCTTGGTATACCAAATTGTTTCCAGATAAATGTAAGGAAAAGCCCCCCTGCCCCCCCCCCCCCCCCCCCGCCGGTCTGAATAAGGTTAAGAATACACTCGTTGTTGAGAGGAACAATTGCAGCTTTTTCACCTTCGCAAAAATTTCATGTCAACTTTGTCTCTACTAAACTTGATTTTCTTTCGTTGTGGTAGTTCTCGGCAATCCTCTTGTTCTTCATGCCTTTTGATGCCCTTTAGAAAGTTTCATCGATGCCTTGGCCACCATCGTGGATGACGTCACAGGCCCCCAGCAGTGTCACAACCCATAATGTATACCTCATCTTGTAGAGCACATCACAGGCTTTCAACTAAAGTTTAAATCTTTTCGAAATATCGTAATACAACAAAATTCCAAGGGGGTTCTTCAACCCCCCTCCCCTTGTGCCACGGATGGGGTGTGACTATCTATGCTTGTACGTCCGAGGGTTAACTAAATGAGTTGAATGATCTTGGTGTGTAAAGTCATTATTGCAAGCTCGGCTCGACACAAAACACACAATAATGAAACGACACTGAACTTTCAGAAACTGGGCTTATGACTGATGTCTTCGTTTGTGATTATTATCTCTTCCTTTTTGTCAGAAAAAAAGACTTTTTTTTAAATAAATATTATTTGTTTTATTGAAAAATCATACAAACCAAAAATCTAAGGGATGCACAAATCAGAGTTTCCAATACTGGGCTTACAATTATTATTATTATAGTAGTACAAGACGTTTATATGCTATGTCTCTAAATAGCATGCACAAGGCACTAACGTAGCCTATGCAGCTAATTTTCGAAAAAAAAACCTAACTTCTACTAAAATGAGTATAAAGCACTAACGTTATTATTATCATTATTATTATTATTATTATTATTATTATTATTATTTGGGAAAATGTAAAGGCAAGTGAGGTTACCCCTTTGTACAGGAAAGTTTCTTTGCTTGACAACCACTTTAAATAGGTAACCACTTAGAACAGGAATTAGCTTAGCCCAGTTTTGTGTCTTACAATAATAACATGCACAACACCCACGACAAAAATACTTTTGTAGAGCACATCATAAGCTACCTACCACCCCCTACAATATTCTCGAAATATTGTAACATAACAAACACCCATTGGGAGGGGGGGAGGGGGCTCACAATCCCCCACCCCTTCACCGTGGATGGTGTTTGAGTTTGCTTGTGCGTCCAAGGATAATTAGGTTTTCCTTAGTGACTGCAACACAGTCCTCTGCACACGAGCAAGTTTTCCTTGGCAAGTTTCTGGACGATTTTTACTTGTTTGTTTGTAACGTTTTGTTTCGTCAGTGTGCTGTCCTTGACAAGTTTTAATATTTTCACGTCAGGGTAAAGAAATTATGTTCTTCTTTGACAAGTTTGTAACGCTTTGTTTGGTCAGTGTGCTGTCCTTGACAAGTTTTAATATTTTCACGTCAGGGTAAAGAAATTATGTTCTTCTTTGACAAGTTGGCCGCAACACTACTACATTTACTTGACAAAGTTTTCCGCTTGTAAACTCTCTTTAAAAAGTTCTCATCATTCAAAATCAAGGGATCATTCAAAAGCAAGGAGACCTTTCAAAGGAAAAAATCCCTTTTCTTTTGATAAACAGGAGAAACTACAACCTGTCCAACAAACCTTGTCAAGGAAAACTTGGTATTCGTTTACACGAGCAAGTTGTGCTTTGTGACAAGATTTTTTTCCCCTTGGTTGGTTCCCTATTTTTCCAGTTTTTGAACATGGAGACCCGTCAAGGAAATCTCCCTAAAACGTGTCGTGCAGAGCAGGAATAAACATTGTCATATACAAGGGTCAAGGAAAACTTTCTCTTTGTTCACGCGAACAAGGTTTGCTACTTGCTCTTTGTTCACGCCTACAAGTTTTCTTAATAAGAGTACTTGCTAAGGGACAACCTACTAAAGTCTGCCGTAGACACGAGAATACAAAACTTGTTGAGAAAAAGTTGGTCGTGTTCAACCAGCCTATGGCGATGGGTCGTGTGCAACCTCGATATATTGCAAAACCAGAAACAATGTCCTTTGTTTGTCAAAAAAAAGTAAATACTATTTTTTGAAATCAGTTACATATTTAAGAGTAGACGCCTTTATTTAGAAAATACATATAAGAGAAAAAAGCCGTCGATGAATATAAAACCAGGCTGTCAGTTTTGTTTGAAATAAACCAAACATTTCAGCTTTGCTAGAAATTGCCTATGACTCATTAGAAATGGATAGTTAATTGTTTTAGGATGAGAAAGGACGAGATAAACAATACTGGAACTTACTGAGTCTGTATTTAGGGGCATGGGCTCTTTCAGATCTTACACTTTGCTTAAAATGTCATTGGAAATGTTCAAAAGTTCATTCCAGGATGAAAGAAATTAGATTTATCGTTATACAATAGAAGACAAAGCTAATATGTTGCAGAATATATCAGATATTCTCTGTCTTGGTGGGCAGCTGCAATGCAAGAGTCAAAATTTCCGAACAGAAAGCGTAGGCGAAATATAAGCCGCAAACAGCTCATGACTGTGTTATGAGAAGCTAGCTGATCGCCTCGCGATAAAATAGGCTTTAATTAAGACTGGCATTTAGGTTCTAATAAACAGTTTTTGGATTGGTTCGCCACGGTCGCTCAAATTATAGTTCTGTAATTTGTCATGAGCGTCAATCAGTTTCGGTTCCTTATGTAAACTTCGTCAAATAAAGGAGTGCTGCAGTTATAGCGTTTTTCTTCATTTGAAGCTAAAATTGAAAAAAAAAACGACTAAATAATTGTCTTAGTAAATTAGCTGGCGATGAAAAGGTGTTAAAGTTTTCTGTTTCAACAGAAAACTTGAATATATGACTACATAACTAGCCTACATATGCACAAGGAATTACCAACTTTACCATGGCCACCCAATTTTGCTCTCAACAGCTGGCGAAATTTAGTAAACTTGTGCTCTTTGCGGGAACTTTCATGTTGATCATTTGTGTGTTCCACTTGGCTTTCTTTCTGGTGACAACGCTTGGAAATCTTCTGGTTGTTCGCGCTCTGTGGAAAGCTTCATCGATACCTGCTAATATGAAGAAGTTGTTCCTGAGTCTCACTTGCTCTGATCTTGCTGTTGGATTGTTTGGGCAACTAATGTTTGGTGTTATAATAGCGGTCATGTTAAAGTTGGCAGGCAAAACAAACTACACCTTTGATTTCCTCTGTCCGAAAATTTTAACTGTTTATTTCTTTTCCTTCTTTCTTGCATGCGCATCGCTCCTGTGTGTAACCGCCATTGCTGTCGATAGACTTCTCGCCATTTCTCTCCATCTGCAGTATGCAGAACTTGCGACTTCAGAACGCGTTATCCAAACCCTGGTGACTTTATGGTTGACAAGTGGTGTCGCTGCTTCCATATTCATTTCATTTCCTAACAAAAGTGGCATAGTAACTGCAATGATTGAATTTGTTGGACTTCTTTTGATCACATTGGCAAATATTCGAATTTACAAAGCTGTACGGTATCATCAAAATCAAATGCATTGCCAAATCCCGCTGCCACATGTTCAGGCAGGGGAACTACTCAGGCAGAAGAAGTCCGCCGTCACTGCTTTGTTTGTCTTCGTCGTTTTCTTAGCTTGTTATCCTCCACATTTGTGCTTAAGAATACTGATGATGTTTGAAGGACAGGGAATTTCGTTTGTGGTTGCTGAAACAGTTTCCGTGCTCTTGGTTTTCCTCAACTCATCATTGAATCCTCTCATTTACTACTGGCGATATCGCGAGATTCGAGAAATTGAGAAAAACACCATAAGAAAAATATTTCGCATGAACAGCAGTGACAAGTAAAGGATACATTTTCTCACTGACAGAAAATATGAAATATTATTCTGCTGATGACGACAGAACTTGCCTTCGGAAGCTAGTTCATTTATTAAGGAAATTAAAAAAAAAACGGTCATTTACCGAGCGTTACTCAGCGGGCCAGTTGCCCGGAGTGAAAGCAAACACACAAACAAACAAATGCTCCTTAAGTAGTCCGTCTCGATCTTTGTCAGGTTCTTATAGTCTTTTATCACGCGTTTGACGTTATTCGTCAAAAAATGAACGCCTGAAAACCATTCGTCGAATAAATGGTTTTCTTCGATTTGTAGAAACCTATGTTGATCTGGCTGCACCAGCTAGCCTGTTTTGACCACAGTGAACGAAGGGAAAGGAGAAGAGACATTTGAAAAATGAAAACAAGATGTCCTGTTCCTTACTTATAAAGAATTCACTTGTACTCCCGTTATTTATTATGGCCGTCTGCTAATTTTAGCTTGTAAGATAAATTGTAAGAAATAAAAGAGAGAATTTGACATTCATTTCAAATGAAAACCAATCGAATTATCAGTGAATGTACGAATGAAGCAAATGAACGAGCAAATGAACGATCGAATGAACGATCGAATGAACAAACGAACGAACGAGCGAACGAGTCAACGAACGAACGAACGAACGAACGAATGAACGAACGAATGAACGATCGAATGAACGATCGAATGAAGGAATGAACAAACGAACGAACGAGTAAACGAACGAACGAACGAATGAACGAATGAACGAACGAATGAACGATCGAATGAAAGAATGAACAAACGAACGAACGAACGAACGAACGAGTGAGGAACGAACGAATGAACGAATGAACGAGTGGACATATGAACGAACGAAAGAGTCAACGAATGAGTGAATGAATGAAAGGTATAATCTTGTAAACTTTCTTTCCAACCAGGCGGAAGAGTTCCCAATGTCAAGGTGTCATCTGGGTACTTAAATACCAAGAGGTTCATTTCTCTGCTTAGGGTGTGGTGGGGTAGCTAAGAGACTGTGGAAGTGAAAAAGGAGGGATTGACAATCAGTTGACATAATTCATATTTAATTGCGTTCGACTGAAGAGAAGCACAAGCCTAATCTTGTATTGCGACTTTTGTGTCATGTGTTGATAGCTCTGTGTCGTTCAGGCGATATAAATTAAGTTTTCTGTATGTCGACACCACAGCGCCCCAGGAGTTTTTTCAGGGTACTGTTTGTCTCCGTGGAGAATTGTTATTAATATAGGTTGACATGGCCTTCACACGTAAATCATGCATTTCTCTATCCACACAGCGAGTTTTCAGTCGTCTCGACAGTGCTTTCTCTGCAAAATCGATAGAGAACTCTTCCATCAAAGCAAAAAATGGGTTACGTGTTGGCTATGTGTGGTATTGGCATTCACGAGCTGCAATTGGGTGAATGGTTGAAGTAACGAAGCCACTCCTAATCTCACGAAGACCAGCACAGTGATATTTTTAACCACGTACTTAGTTGCATTTGGTTTTCAATTGATTTTTGTGTTAAGGTGTGAAAAGATCGATATGCCTGCCCCGTGTGGTCCAATAGCCTCTAGCAGTATCCTAATCAGAAGATTGAAATGGACCAGAAACGCGCGATGCGAAGTATTTATCCATCAGCTACGACGTGGCTCTGAGCGTGAGCTCTGTTCCGCGCTTAGAGGAAAGAAGGTTGAGCATTTGCTCCAAAACCTTTACTAACGCCTGCGACCCCAATTCACGCCTGTTTTCAAACGTCCCGTTGCGTCACAACGAGGTGCACAGCCGTAATTTACGCCACGCGGATCACGTTTTGTTCTTCCCCTGGTGCTGTGCCTTGTTGTGGCGGGGAGGCTTGCGTGCCCTTACGACCCCTAGAGCTATGTCAGCTGGAGCTTATGCTCCTGGTAGGTTCTACCGTGCTTAATTGGTCTACGGGAAAGGGGCCAGACTAAACAGCACCCTAGCCCTTGCAAAATTGAAAAATCTTGGAAGAAGGGGGTCAGCTGATCTCAACCATATATCTGTTAGCTACTGTCCTTACACAACTCGTACCCATGATAACATTTTTTTCCCTTGGCTTCATTGTTTTTGAGAACAGACCACCCTCCCAAAAACTGCCCCTCTGGGGTGGTGAAAGTAGTGATTTTGAGTGAAATTCAGCTTTGAATTTCTTTTGAAGCACAACCGCTACGAACCTTATTTTTAAAACACGCAATATTTGGACTTTGTTCATTAAAATAAATACTAGTACAGACGTTAACTATCCTTAATTCACCATCTACAAGGAAACTAATTATACCCACTCCGTGACATTTTTAAAAAAGCACAAAATAAGCCTTTTTCACAAGGTCCGGGAGGATACAAATATAACACTAAATGCGGATTACTCACCAAACATAGGAAGATGTTTTGAGCCAAAGTTAAAATTGGGTCGACGATTCAAAGTTTTCTAACGGTTCGCCTGTTTTTACTGCACTGTTGATTCTCAACTGCCTCGGCAACTCCAGTACCGAGATAGCATTCTTTACGCTTTCGCTCGTATACTTCAATTTCCACTCATAAACTGTTCGAGAATGTACATGAAACCAGTGATTGAAGTACCTTGCTATATTATTTGTGAGTTCTCCATTTTTATACAATTTGTAAATTCGAATCCAAATGCAAACCCAACGTCACGTTTGAAGAATTGCGTGACAAATTATACTGTAGTCAAGCTGAACCTTGTTGCCAACATGGTTGTTATTTAGCTTTTTTAAAAAGCGTCTGGCTTCTGGCAAAGCAGCAGGCCTGTAGATTACCTGAAGATCGTTTTGCTTTGCCGTGATGTCAATAGTTCCTTGCTCGTAGTGAAGTCCTGTGCCTGGTGGTTTTGACTCTACCGTATCATAGTTTCCCAAAACAAACACCGTCGGTGCTCAGACATTAGGGACCTTACGATACGACAATGGCGACGGCAACGGGGACGTAAAGAGACTGGGTCGAGGCCGTCGGTTGCCGTTGGCGTTCTCTCCAGAAGTTTACATTACGAAAGGATCTTGAACAACGCGAGTTTTCCAACCTTTGTGAAGCTTTTTGTATTAAGTTACTTGAGAGTTTCGTTAACTTCTTGCCGGTGATATCATGCCAAAAGTAAGAGACACCATTCTTCTGGCTTATGCGTTTAATTTAATCGGCTATGAGGAAAGAGTAGAACCTCCTGAGTTTGATGGAAATATATTGAGGTATTAAAATACCCAAAAAAAAGACCTGAGAATAGAGGTTTTTAGTATCAATTGAATACAACAATAACTGTAAACGAGTTTTTCCTCGGAACACTGACCGAATCTGACTAAATAATATACAAGATTACATACTTCCATAGCGCCTAAACACAACCTGATGGGAAATTTTTATAGCACAAAAATCAAAGAAAACACGAGAAAGAAGATACTGCTGAAGAGCAGTCTGATCCTATTTACCTTAATCGTTCGAGGAATACCAATTCAGGAAAAAAGAAAGATCCGGCACAAATCGGTAGACATGCAAAACAGTTTTTTGTGTGTTTGATCAGATCGAACACCGCAAGCTCAACTATCACTTTCGAGGAATTTTTTTCCTATTTTTTAATACTTGAAATTGAAAGTTCAAAATGTAAACAGTGACAAAGTATCGTAATTAAGGTTCATTTAAGACATTAGAAGTGATTAATTTGAACTCGTGGAAAAATCTTATGAGACTTATTCATTTGTCCACGAAAGCTCGTGATCAACAACACAACATGCAGATTTGACCATTAAACCAAAGGCAACCGACAAACAGCGAAAAACAAAAACATGTCGATCGACACTCTATTTTAGTCTTAGCAATGAGCAAGACAATGTAGAAAACCAAGACAAACTCATTTTTACTTCTAGCTTCACCATTACACAACTAAATCCCACTTCAGAGTGAAATTTACTCACTTGTTATCATGACTCAAGAACTAGAAAGCAAAATATTCCGAAATCATTCACCAATTCACACTAAATTTCGCTTATTTAAGTATAAATAAAATAAAATATGTCACATCACCTCGGTTCCTTGGCCATTTTTTGATAGAAATGCCGTTGTTTTCGCTTTCTTTCTACACACAGACACTGCACAGGAGACGCATGTTCACACAAAGCCAAAACTCATTCATTGACGTTCGCGCCCTGAGCAGGCAACGGCAACGTGACAGCAAGAGCATGCGCAGTTGTACGTTATTGAAAGGTGACGTCGCCGTCGCCGTCGCCGTCCTCGTATTGTAAGGTCTCTATTTCCGTAACGACGTAGCGATTCCATATTTTTCTTCTTGGCTACTAGAAGCTGAATTGATTTCAAATCCCACCCGATAAGTTTGGGTAAAGTCCTCAAATTCAGCGAGTAAAAGCTTGGTAACCTGGCGAATGTAACAATTCCCCACCCACCCTCGCCAAGTGCTAGCCGATGGTCCGATTATCATTGAAGTTCTCAGAACTGGCTTGCTCAGTAGCTACGGGGAAACTAAATGTAAAGAAGATCCTCGCAGTTATTAACGCAACTTACGCAGTTGCGAAAAGAAAGCCCGAAAAAATCAGGCTTGCCGGGATTCGAACCCTGACCTCTGCGATACCGGTCCAGCGCTGGACCGGTATCGCAGAGGTCAGGGTTCGAATCCCGGCAAGCCTGATTTTTTCGGGCTTTCTTTTCGCAACTGCGTAAGTTGCGTTAATAACTGCGAGGATCTTCTTTACATTTATTTCTTCATTCTGCAGTTCAAATATATGAATTTCATATATTCATATTTTTTTACTGGGAAACTATTGGCAATTCGTCTTTTTGTTTTTTTCCAAGCCGAGCCGCAGGCAGCAGGATTATTTATATTGGCAAGCGCCCGCTACCTGAAGATGAAAATAAGTACAAATATAATTTTTTATTTTCGCAAGGGTCAGTGCCAAACTGTTCAGTAGGAGACACCGGCTAGAAAAATGGTTTCTCCTTCATAAAAACTGTTTTCTTTTAAGCATTTTTCAAAAACCCGACTCACTGATAACACTTGAGTTGTCCATTTTAGCGATCCGTATTGGAAAATCCACAGTTCAGTCATACAAACTAAACTGAAATACGTAGAATTTTTTTTTTAATTCAGTCACATAGCTTGATGGTAAATTGTCTTTCCCGTTACAATATATTTATACAATATAATTCATTTTTTCAAACCAGAATACCCAGAATTTGATTCGTTATTTCAGACCAAGCCGTTATTGCAGCACGTACACGTACACTCTGATACATGAAAGCAGCTGCCAAGGAAGTGCTTCAGTTTGCGTAAACATTTGAGAAGGTTTCAAATATCAACCAGACCGCACTTCTCAAGAGATGAATAATAATAATAATAAAGTAACTTCTTCTAAACAAAGTACCTAATTCCAGACCAGAGGGCAAAAACTTACCCTATTTCAGACTCAAATGGATGAATTTATACCCTATTTCAGACCGAAACAGCTCAAAGTCCATACCCTTTCACGCCGCACATACCTTAATATAGCTTATTTTAGTAACGAAGTACCCCCCTTCCCCCGAGACTTTAAAGTGAGTCTTGAAAAAAATGGAAAGCGCTTCAGTCGTATGTATCAGTATTTCGGCTGTGCTTTCTATTCTTTCTCTGAGCATGAACAACGAAGCAGCAGCGCTGAAATTCCAGAAATGTAAGTTGCCTTATGTAAGTTATCACCCTCGTATTCTAATGGCTGGGTAGGGCTGTCCATAAGTTGCTCGGCAACTTTTGAGCAACTTTTCAGATTTGGAGCAACTTTTAGTCCTTCGAGCAACTTTTCAGATTTCGTGCAACTTTTTTATTTTTTGAATAACTTTCTTGCTTTTTTAAGGCAATTTGTAACTAAAAACCGCCCATTCAAGTTCTAATTTAAAGCATCAGTTGTCAGGTGGTCTGCCTGTGGTAGCAGCCGAAGGTGGTCAGCGGATAGGCTGAAAAATTCAAAATGGCGGAGCCGAGTGATTATTCAAGCTCGAGTGAAGATGATGAATATTCAGATCCTTTAGAAGTAGCAGCTAGTGCTGGAGCTAGATTAAGTACTCCAGAAAAAGCCAGTATCTCTCGGAAAAGAAAAGTGCAGACTAATCCAGCCGAAAAGAAGAGAAATGTGCGTGGATCAGTCGATCCAAATGTGTCCGCGTGGGATAGAGTGAACGGGTTTAAAGACCAGTGCCTAACTACAGTGTCGGGAAATCTAAGATGTGACGCCTGCAGAGAAACTCTTTCCAAAAAAAAGAGTTCTGTCAAGAAACACGTATCATCCATAAAGCACATCAAAGCGCTGGAGAATATTAAGAAAAGCAAGAAGAAAGATCAAAATATCAAGGATCTTCTTGCAAAAACAAGCGGAGGAGCAAAAGGATCCAGTATACCTGAAGACATGAGGCTCTATCAATATGAGCTTGTGGAAGCTCTACTGAAGGCAGGTATTCCCCTTTTAAAAGTCGACAGTTTGCGACCATTTCTTGAAAAATATGGTCATCGCTTGACATCTCGGAACCATCTAGCAGAATTCATTCCCATGATTCGTCAGAAGGAGATAGACTTTGTGAAATCCGAAATAGCTGCCAACAGTGCTTTTTCTGTGATCTTTGATGGGAGCACCAGACTTGGAGAAGCATTGGCAATTATCGTTCTCTTCATTGACAAAGATTGGAATATACAGCAGAGGCTTCTCAAATTAGAAATTCTAGCCAAGAGCATGAATGCGGAAGAGCTTGCTCAAAGGCTGATTCAGTGCCTGGCTGTGGAGTATGGAATGCAACCAAACCATCTTCTAGCAGCAATGAGAGATGGTGCATCAGTAAATGAAGCTGGATTGCGTCAAGTCATGTTTTTCTTCCCCAATATTCTTAATGTCATCTGTTTCTCACACACAATCGATAATGTTGGGAAACACTTTGAATTTAGTGTCCTAGACACATTTTCTAGGTGTTGGAACACCATGTTTTCTCTCAGTCCAGCTGCTCGGCTGTTGTGGAAGACAAGAAATGGCACAGCAATGCGACTTCATTCCAAAACCAGATGGTGGAGCAAATGGGAAGTCCTTTCTAAGAGAAAATGATAACCTCTCTCCTGTTTGCCGTGCAAGCCTGTTGGAGATTTTTGATAATCCAGCTACTGCTAGAGACTTAGACATTGAGCTTGCTGCTATGATTGACGCGGGCAAGCACTTTGTTCAAGCAACTTATTATCTTGAGGGGGATGGTCCCTTAGTATTTACTTGCTATGAGCGTTTGTCCGCATTAGCACATGCAATAGCCATTGAATCTTATCCAAACACTGAGGCCAAAGCTCGCCAACATGCAGGTAGAAATATGGCATTGTACAACCAGTTAGTTGCTCAAGCAAAGGCATGTATCAATCCAGGCTTCCGCTTTTACCAACAATTCCATAATATTGTCCGTGCATTTAAGGCTGCACGCTTATGCTGCCCAATACAGGTGCAAGCACTACATCCAACTGCTGCATCAGTCCAGGAACTAAAGCAATTTAGTTTCATTACTGATGCAGAAGTTGTACAGCTTGTGGAAGAGCTGCCAAACTATCTGGCCATTGCTGATGGTGCAGCCATTGAAACAGAGGAAGGCAAAGTACAGTGGTGGGCTACACATGCCGCTGCTCTCCCAAATTGGTCTGCTGCAGTCAAAAAGATCTTGTTGGTGCAGCCTAGTTCAGCATCAGCTGAACGAGTGTTTAGCCTGCTGCAAAATGCATTTAGCAAGCAGCAAGTGACAGCATTAGAGGAAACAGTGGAAACATCGGTCATGTTACGTTACAATGACAATAAGCGCGCGTAAAATCTTGAATTATATGTCTGTAGAGGACTAGCTGGTGGTGCAAAACATTGACCAACAGGGACAGTGCTCTGTACTACATCCGCAAAGATGTAAATATTGAAAGACTATGGTTTTATACCACATACACTCGTGTATGTCAGAGAAACTTTATATATTTAATAAGTATATTAGCAAAGTTTGTTTTGTTCGAATACAATCACGTGGTTATCGTAATAGAAAGCCAATACAGAGAATCAGATTTTTATGATTTGGGTTGAGAGAGACTCAGTCTTACAATATTGATGAGTCAGTATGATATAATTATGTATATAATATCTATGCAAAGTTAAATCTATTCCTTAAATCTTTATTTAAGTTGTTAATCAATCTCTTACACTAAAAAATTGAAAGCAACTTTTGAGCAACTTTTGGATTTTGGGGCAACTTTTGAGCAACTTTTAGAGTTTTGGAGCAACGTTTGAGCAACTTTTTGAGAAAATTGGAGCAACTTGTGGACAGCCCTATGGCTGGGGAAGATTAATTTCCTGACAGACAGCCTTTCTCATCTGTGCCAGGTCATTCTCTCTCTGCCAATTTTCCTCGTCGCCTTTATACTTTTCTTCCTGCTCTCTAGCTTGTTCAGATGGCCTCTGTTTTTGTTCTGCGCCAAGTCTGGAGAAGGAACTGCTGATCTGCTGAGCAGTGCGCCATTCATTTCGTTGAAACAGCAGCTTTCCCGCACTATTCTTCACAAACTTCATATCGCGTGACACCTATCAACAAGACCGCAAAAAGTGAATGTGGTACAGTAACTCCTGCGTGTATTTAAGTTAAGTAAATGGGTTTGAGTTCTTTTAACACATTTGATACCAACGTTTTTAAATTGTAATATCTCCATGAGAAGCCTGGATTCGTCCCTGTTCTTTACAAGGAATAGAATCGAACACAAGCTGATTTAAGGACGTTCGCGCATAAAATACTAATTTTTCCGTCAGGACGGGGTCTAGTAATACCCTTTTTTTATTATTATTTTCCATTTTTTGGTGGTCACTTGCCCCAGATCTTCGGTTTTTGCTCGGCCAAACATACTCGTCGCGTCTTTTGCTACACAGGCTAGAGCGTGTATCTTGAGTGACCATAATATCTTTTACACCCCGAGGGGAGGGAGAAACGGCGGGGTAATGCCCTTGGGGCTTTTCTTGTTTCTAAATTTTGCTGCAGCTAGATAACGACTAACTCATGTCAGAAAAGCAGAGAAATCGGGGGGGGGGGGGGGGTCATAATGTTCTTTCGGAGATACATCGTATTGGAGACCGCAGTGTTTCTAAAAGCTTTGGCTGGGGTCACGTAAGGCGATATCGGCTTCCCTGCTATCAGCAAAAAATTAACTGAAAAAATAACATAAAATGAATAAATAAAATGCAGAACTCTATATAAGATTAATGTGCTTACTTAAACGTAAATAGGCCTCCTTTTTAGTAAATTTTTTGCAGCTTATGTCATTCATTTAGGTAGAATCGGTACCTAATAAAAAAAAAATAAATAAAGCACGATAGAAATCCTATATTTTGCAATTCATAGCGACAGATAACTTTTGTGAAGCGCCTATTTCACGTCTTCAAGTTAGAAGCGGAGACATGGGTGTTTTGAATTTGATCTCCAGACTTGTTTACTTTTATAAAAAAGTACCAACAAGAAATGGGATTTCCTTCAGATTCAGTTATCTTTACCACGTTTAACATAGTTTACCCTGTGGAACTATATCGTGAATGACAAAACTGAATGAATATTCGAACTCTGGACCCCCGAACTAACTGATCAAATTGAAACTGCATGCTTATTTTTGACCTGACTATCATGTTACTGATTCACAACTGACTTGCAGGACAACAGATACCTTCTTCGCTAGCTACTCCCAACTACAGATTACAATCTTTGGAAATTGCCAGTCTTACCTACACCAATCCGAGCTACTGTGTCATACATCCAGAATATTTCTTCGGATACTTGCTTTGTTATTCTTCGCGGTTTCCAGTTCCACACGTTTCTAGTTCACCGTCTTTGATGTGAAGGGTAACGGCAAGTGACAGCTTTAGAGCCCGGCCAATTTACTGTTTGTTGCTTCCTATGTCCAGGGCAAATTGTCATGTTGCTGATATCTTCTTTAGTGGAAATAGAATGTCCAGCCCTGTTTAAAATAAGTCCAACTTTTGTGATTTGGGCAGATGTATTTCGTCCACGAGCGCCACTTGCCCCGATTGATCGTAAATAATACCCGACATCGTTCTTGCAATTAAGGAATTAAGGAATGGAATTGTGGTGGCATTTTCTGTAGTTGCACCGCACTGAGAAAGATGAGCACCCCATGACGTTATGAAATTTTTTTTTTTTGAAATGACGAAACTCGGAGTTAATGCTTTTACAATTGCAAAGACATCACGATCGAGCAATCTGACAAATCTGACAATGTGACAAAGAAACGAACAACGTTGTCAGTTTCAACTTCCTTTTAATATTCCTGTACAACCATGCGATAACTACGTATGAAACAATTATTTTAAAGCAACAATAAGAAAAAAAAAAAGAAATGGACGCACTGGAAATACAAAAAGGGCTTTGTTTTTATTTCAGTACCATTTTCTGCTTTGTACGATAAAAACGCACGATAGCAGCGTAAACAGTATAAAAAAGCATGTAATTAAAAGCACTGAAACAGCTGCAAGAGGGTTAATCTGAATGTGAGCCGGGTTTGCTTGATTAGCAAAAAGTAGGACTGGAATATCTTGCTGTAGGAAACGTGAGTTATTAACTCTCCAGACTTGGTTAAACTCATAATCGCAAAATCTGCAGATGACGAGTATGAGAACGTTAAGCCCCCTAACAACCACTGTTTTGTCACTAATGGAATTTTCAATCACTCACAGAATGGAATTTTTGGCGGAATTTTCATTTTGTCACAGAATAGAAGGTTTTTACGGACCTATTGACCGAATTATTAACTAAAATCAAGACAGCAAAACCATTCTTTTAACCCGCGAGATCACTCAGTTCTTGTCGTGTCACGCGATTGTGTTTGCGTGACATTGCTTTGAATTCTGGTTCGAAAAAACAGGAATCACCCATACTATGGCAGCGCATTGTAAGAATAAGCTTTACACATTGTCGAGAACATTTTACGAGTGGAAATGGGAATAAAGAGATCGAAAGCAAAGCGAATCGATGTGTTTGTCCTGAGGTACCCGAGACAGTTGAAAATCAATAATATTCAACAATGCAGTGAAAATAACGATCCGTTTAAAAAATTCATATTCGCTGGCCCAATTTTAACCTTGGCTGAAGGACGGTGCTTCCTTTTGTTACTGCGCATACGTTCTGCGCATCTCGGGATATTCGGGTTTCTTTGGGAATTTGCCCCCTTATACAACAATATTTTTGCGCGGTTTATGGCTACGTGGAAAAAGCAGATCTCAGCAAGGGCTATCAGAATCCAAAAAGAAAATTGGGGGTAACCACGCATTTTTCTGAGATAATTGAGCTTAAATTTGGAAAGAAATTGCCATACATTCTTTGTATTTTAACGCTTTTTTAGAATTATGGTTGCTTAGTTATCTCTAAAAAAATACGTGGTTACCCACATTTTTCTTTTTCGATTCCTATAACCCTTGCTAAGATCTACTTTTTCCCCATAGTCATAACCTTTGCAAAAATACATCTCTATTAGGTGGCACCGTCCTTAAAACATTTTGCGATGTTTGTTGAGTAATCTGCAATAAGTGTTATATTTGTACCTTTCCGGACTCTTGAGAAACAGCCTTGTGAAAAAGGCTTATTTTGAGATTTTCGGAAATGTCGTGAAGGGGGGTATTATTACTTGCCTCGCAGAACGTTAATAAAAGATAATTAACTTATGCTCTACCATTTACTTTAATACGAAGACGACAAGTGTTACATACGTGCCATATCATTTGTGTAGCGTATTTAGTTCAGAAGATATTCACTGCTGAAGTTGCCTCAAAATCACTACTTTCACCACCCACCTTGAGCAGTTTTTTTTTTGGGGGGGGGTCTGTTTTCGAAAACAATAAAGTCAATCAACAAATGAATGTTACCATGGATACTAGTTCCATAAGGAGAACAAACAGCTGAAATATGGAGGAGATTGGCCGACCCCCTTCTTCCGACCTCTGCCCGATTTTCTCAGACAGGGACTCTTAACTTGCTTTCTTAATAATTTCTTGTAAATTGTATTTCAAGAGTAATTTTAAAGCAATTGTAACACCAGTCCTCTTAGTTCGTGCTCCACTTAACTGTCGTTCGTTCTTGTGGTAACTCCTTCCTCGATACCCTATAACTTAATGAAGTTAAAGCCGAGTCTCCCATAGTCAGATTTGATGTTAAAAATAAAACTACACCTTGGTCGGACAATTCCAGCTACTCATTCCTCTTCTATTTTGTCGGTCAAGCATCGTTCCTGAATACAGCCGCCACTGCTGTTGACACACTTCTAGCTATTTCTCTCCATCTTGGATATCAAAAACTTGTCTCTTTAAAACGTGTCATTATAAGGTTGGCGTTGGTTAGTTAACAGGTGCTAGAGGTGATACCTTGCAAGTTTGATCACGAATTACACCAATTAGAATTTAAAAGTTTCAGCCGAAGCGAGTTCTCTTGTAATCGGAATTACCATAGGAACGCAATGAAGTCATCGTTATTTTTCCACATACCAGATGTTCTTGAATTCTGACGGTTTTAATTTAGAACTGCTCGTGATACTTGTAGTTCATATAGTTTTTTTAATGTCTACTAAATTTACAAATAATTTGTAAGAGTGTTTTCGATAAATTTGCGATAAAGTTATTAGCTTTGAAAATGAAACGAATCCTTTAGAGCCTTTAGAGCTTCTCTTATTGTAATTCTTATCAATAAATGTCCGCAAAAAGGTAACAGAAATTGCTTAATTCAGTTTTGAATAATATGTTATTCGTGTTCAAAACGTGTTCAATCAAGCCATCTTAAAGCCTGGCCCTCATATCTCGATCATGTTACGTCACCCATGACGGAGAGAGAAAATATCACCCGATGCTATCGCCTGGCCCCAGTTGTTCAAAGGTTGGATAACTTTATCCACTGGATAAATCACTATCCACTGGTTAAAATGCACTCCAACCAATACATTTTATTTATTACTATTATTTACCGGTAACGCCTACCCTTCGAAGCCGAAGATTGATGGCGTGGGGTCAGCTAAATATTACTGCTGACTAGTGATTTATCCAGGGGATAAAGTTATCGAGCCTTAAAACAACTGGTAAATAACAGACACTCTCAATACAAAATTCGACCATTTTTTGCAAATACAATAACTAAGCTCCATGTTCAGAAGTCTTTTTTACTCTTGGTAAATTAGAAATGCAAGGATACACTGAAATATAATAGCTTGCGAGGACTAAGGGCCGGACCATTAGAAAAGTGATGGGGGGGGGGGGGGGGTGGGGGATTTTTAGCCTGCCAGAATTTTTTTGGGGGGCCCATTTCCTGTGCAAGAATTTTTTTTTGGCTACAGCCCTATGCATGAATTTTTTTTTTGAGAAAATATTTTCCTTATGCACAATTTGCTATTGAATTAATTAAAAACAATCCGACTTTGTTTTACTAAATACATAGCTTGTACTGTTACGTAACTGTACATTTTTAAGTTTATTTTATTACAAAACACTTTTTAATAATGTTCGCTTTAAAATTTAATTTACGGAAGGAGGTTTCAAAAGTAAATAGCGATTTATAGTGAAAAATTGTGTAATATTATTGATATACATGTATGGATTTTTTTATAAAAGACGTATTCATATGAAATGATTTGATACAAACAGTGGTGTCCAGAAAGATTAATTCATAAAATATACAGTACATACACTGTTATTTCCTTAAATTAAAAACAATTCTTTTTAAAACCGTAGCTCATAAATTTGCCTTTAAAACTTTTGATATAAAATACATACAGGTACCTTCTAACTCTTTGCTGGGAAGTTAAGGGTTATAATTTAATGTAACAGCTTTTTGAGGATATAGACACAGTGGGAAAGTAGGAAGCCACTGGGAGTGGAAGGCTTTCCAGTGCACTTCCTTAGTCTTTGCCCTCTTCTGTTCCACTCCCACAATCCATCGTAGTCATTCCAGACCCCACTTACTGATACAGCCCCCCGATAATGCCCTCCACTCCAAAATGTCAGTCCAAAAAGAAAATACCTGTTAAAAAAATGAGAAAATTGTTTGCAAGTAATTTATTTTTCTGCTATTGGGCACCAATTTCACTTTTAGCAACCACTTGGATTATACCTTACTTTTATCTTAACCTATTAACTTGTATCCTGGCAGAGCCCCAGAAAATTTCCAATTTTTTAAACACTGGAGACACTACTTGAGCACTTTGGCAGAACGAATTATGGTTTCATATCAAAATGAGGCCCATCTTGTGCATGAATTTTTTTTTCGGACATTTTCCCTTGCATGAAATTTTTTTTGTTTTTTTCCCCACCCCCACCCCCATCACTTTTCTAATGGTCCGTCCCTAATTTACTGGTTACAAAAGCTGACATTTATGTTGGCTCCAGCTAGAAATGATAAATGTGTTAACTGCAGTAATAATAAGGAAAATTAACACTTTTGGGTTCTCTTTAGGGCGAAGAGATGCTAAAATTTAAAAAAAATCTGGAAGATTTCTTGAAGTATACACGTTTTTAAAGTGGACAAAATACTCTATATCCGACAACTCTGTATTTAGTTCTGAAATGTAAATAATTTAAATGCTTCGCCAGGCATTTTTATGTAAATTAAGCACTGCTCTATTTTCAAACAGATCATTTCTTGCTAGATTCTGCCCAACTTATGTCTCATTTATGAATGGGTAGCTGACAGCATAATAAGTTTGTTTTTTCAGTTCAGTTCTTTCTTATCCAACATGTACTTAGCATAAAATTTCCATTTGAAAAAAAAAGTAAAAACAGCTTTAATACTACTGTGGGAAGATAAGATTCCTTGCTTAAAAAAAAAAGAAGGAAACTCGAAATAAAAGTAACTTTAAAAGCCTCTTATTGGGTTTAGGCAGCTGCTATAATGTAGAGTTTAAATTATATTTCACAGAGAAAAAAAAGTAGGCAAATAGGGACCCGCAGACAGCTTGTGGCCTCTCACGAGAAGCTAGTTAATTGGCTCAATATGAAGAGGGCATTAATAAAGAGTTACATTTTCAAGTCCAAATCGAAAGACTGAAAGGTTCAAAATAATCAAGTTCGGCATGGCAGCAGAGTTCTGTACTGACAAACTGGAGGAGCTAACAAACCTCTTCCACATTTACAGAACGTATATGTTGGCTCTGTGTGCTCTAAACTTCATTTTCTCTCTCGTTGCAGCTCTCGGAAATCTTCTTGTTATTCGCGCCCTGTGGAAAGCATCGTCCATACCAGCTAATCTGAAGAAGTTGTTCGTGAGTCTCGCTTTCTCTGATCTTACTGTGGGCTTTTTTGCACAACCAATGTTTGGCATAATCAATACGGTAATGTTAAAGATGGCAGCAAATGGAAACTATAACTTTGACTTCCTATGTCCACGGATTTTAGTTGTGTGTCATTTCTCTTTGTTTCTTCTCGCTTGCGCATCGTTCCTCAGTATAACTGCCATTGCTGTCGACAGACTCTTCGCTGTTCTTCTCCATCTGCGATATCAAGAACTTGTCACTTTAAAACGCGTCATTATAACCCTGGTGTCTTTTTGGGTATCAAGTGGTGTCGCCGCCTCCATATACATTTTACTTCCCAAGTACAATAATTTGGTAGCTGCAATTATTGAATTTGCCGGACTTCTCTTGATAACTGTTACAAATATTCGTATTTACAAAGTTGTGAAATATCACAAGAATCAAATACATAGCCAACTTCAACTAGAAAATGCTCAAGGAATGGCACTGATCCGGGAGAAGAAGACGGCCTTTAATGTCCTGTTTGTGGGTGTTGTTTTCATTGCTTGTTATGTGCCACATTTGTGCTCTGCGATGTTGTCGGAAACTAACAGTTCCCGAATCTCTCTTAGGGCACCTAATCAGGCAACAACTTTCATCATTCTCCTAAATTCTTCCTTAAACCCAATCATTTTCTGTTGGCGATATCGAGAAATTCGTATAATTGTGAAAGCCACAGTAAAGAAAATACTTCGCATAAAGGAGACTTAACCGGAAATAAGACAGGATGATTAAGAAACGCGGTTAGAAATTAAATGCAAAAAAGAATTATTTGTATCACTCAGAGCAAACTGTTAAAAGAAACTATTTGTACACAAGGCTTCTCTTTATTATCGCATTTAGTTTCAGTTCAGAATATGAAGTAACGTAAAGTAAAACGCATGAGCAGTACGTTTCTCTTTTATGAACTGAGGACGTAAATAAAGTAAACGACTCAGGGAAATTTAGACATGGGCTGCCATGGACTTTCATGGTAGTTGTCGTTAACTTTTACAGTATCTAATTTAGACAGCAAAACGAAATCTGAGAAGAAAACAAATGTAAACGTTTTCAGGATTACTTGTCCCTCAAATTAAGTCGTCCGGTGACCTTTTATGCTCACAAAAAACTTAATTGTCTTAAACTCTTACCGTATTTAAGAGAACAAAGCGAATCTCAGGAGAAACCAAACGCGGCAAATGTAAGGATTTTCAGGATAACTTGTACCTCAAATTAGGTCGTCTGACCTTTTCTACCCACAAAAAATCTTAATTGTCTTTAACTTTTATCGTACTTAAGACAACAAAACTAAATCTTAGAAGAAGCCATGGACGAGAAATGTGAGGATTTTCAGGATTGTGCCTTCAACAAAGTCAGCTACTGACCTTTTGTTCCCACAAAAAAAATCTTTATTGTCTTTAGTTTTTTACCGTACTTAAGACAACAAAACAAAATCTCAGGAGAAACAGCGCGACAAATGTAAGGATTTTGCAGAATTACTTGTAACTCAAATTAAGTCAGCGAACCTTTTATACTCACAAAAAATCCGCTTAGTTGTCTTTAACGTTTACCGGCAGTTAGACAACGAAACAAATCTCAGGAGAAACCAAACGTGACAGATGTAAGCATTTTCAGTTTTCAGGATTACTTGTACCTCAAATTAGGCCAGCTAAACTTTTATACCCGCAAAACATCTTCATTGTCAAAAATCGTCTTGGGGAATTTTAATTACTTGCCTGGTTTATCTTCTAAATCCAGTTAGACTTTGTAGTTCAAAAAGAAAACCCTTATCTTTCTATAAAACTTTACAGCTTTTAAATGAATGAAGAAATATAAGTCAACGGCACTGTTTTGGGACAAAATTATTCGGCAACTGAATCGCTGTAAATATGAGCCAAAAACGGGTAAAGCTCGATGAACGCGATCTGTATGTGTATACATACTTGTGCTCAAGAAGGGCAAAATAAATTTGAAGACGTTCTTCCGACGAGATTAAAACACTTAGGTGTGAAATTAAAGTAATTTAATGTAGTCGGATAAAGCGAAGGTTCAACTTACCTTATAGCAATAAGCGCTACATTAATGTGTCAAATTCTGGAGATAAGCAGCAAAACGCGAGCACTCAAGGGCCAGTTAATAAAACGTTTTCTCACAGTATTCATTCTTTCCAATTTCCTATGAAATAATTTCGTCATCCTGAATTCGTAGAGCAACTTTAGGTGTTGCTGTGCGGAAGGCTGGCTCAAAAGCAGATAAAAACTTCCAAACAGCGTCGTAGTAATACTGAAGCAGGCAAAGCACAGCCCAAAGAAATTCAGAAGAGAAAGTTATGATCGACCGAAAGTTTGTCAATTGATATCGTACTTTGCCTGTCTACTGCTAGGGTCAGCAAGGCAAAAGCCTCATATGTAATAATAAATAACGAAAGATGGTAAATTGTAGGCTCAGAAAGAAAGACGGAATATTCTCATGCCAAGTAGCTTTTTAAACAAAGTAACGAGTTTTTGGTTAACAGTTTTTTGTTAACCAAGTGGCAAGATCCCTATTATGTCCATAGCTTTGCGTAGAGAAAATCTGTCTGGGTGAACGTTTTCAAAGGAAAGACCTAAATTAAACAGGTTCTAAGACAAAAAGTAAAACTTCACTTCTTAAAAAAGGGTCAATTTTGCCGCACCCTGATACCTTATATACACATAACTTTGCAAAACACATAATCACATTGAAAGGATGGGTATGATCACCATTTCCTTCAGTTTTTTTCGAAAATGGTAAGAGTGTTGAAATTGTCAACCAAATCATTTCTTATTTTGAATCATAACTAGCACTCATGACAAATGACGCTTCCAACTAATCTTCTCTATGTGGTACGAACAAGTTGTGTAATCATATTTGGCAAAAAAAAAGACGAATACAGCGACAACGTAAGGTTCAACTCGTTCAACCTTTCAAGGTCACGTTCATCACCACGTTGAAAGTGAGCTTGAAAGACCGCATCAAAAACAATGTTCCACCTGTTCAAGGTACCTAAGAGAAGTCAAAAAGGCTCCGGTTCTGAGATGACATACTCTTACAGAAACAATAAACGGAGATACCTTATTAAAAATGAAAAACTGCTAAAATAGAAAGTGAGCCAGCTTAAGTAACCAAAATAAAAATTCATATATTTTAAGGAAATTCATTAATAAGGCTGGTTGCTCTGAATGAATTCCAAATGTATAAAGAAAACATTTCGTGACGACAGAGTTGATGACATCAATGCATGGTAAATTAAAATCTGAAGCAGCTGAAACATGGTTGATGTATTTGTTCATTTAAAACTTGTAAAATTCATTTCGTTGTGCGATAAGAAACAAAAATTGGCACTGAGGAGATAAAACTAAAAGAGTCTGTCAAGATATATGACGCTTTGCTTCAATAAAGTAAAATGCTTATGACTACATGCCAAGGGCAAGTAGTATTTGTCGTCCAATGCTGCAGGATGAATTATGATTATAAACAGTCCTTATCGTCTTCGCATCGGTCAGAACACACCTTGATGTACTAAATGAAAAAAATAACTCAAACCTAACAACAGCTTGAGAAACATTTAAAAGTGTGATAGATAGAAAAATAATTCACATTTCTTCCCATCATGTAAAAAGTATAGTACTGATGGGTACTAAACCCAAACTTTTTATCCAAGGGCGACACAGATACAACATTCATCACGGAAATTAAAACAACAAACAACAATGAATCATTTAACTGTCGTGAAAAGAAAAAAAAACCTTCTAATTATGTAGATTCAAGGTTTTATTGAAAGAAAGATCGATCTAAATTATGCATCTCATCATCGACCATAGGGTAAAGAAAATACTACAAATTTAACGCGAACACTCACGTAGATCTTTATTAAACTCAGTACACATTGAGGCAGCTACATGAACTACAAGGACCGTGAAAAGCTCTGAATTAAAACCTCCAAAATTATGAAAAATGGTCTTAATGTAAAAATAGCAATGATGTCATTGCGTTACTATGGTAACATCGATTGCAATAAAACTCACTTCAGCTGAGACTTTGATCTGTCGCAAGCAAAGGTGTTGCAGTTGCTCGCCCTGTTCTATTTCTTATCGTGATGTAATTCGCTTTCAAATGGGTATCACACCAAGAAATCCAATCGAGCCACTTAATGGACTTATTTCCCAAGTTTAACATGGCTGCCCACGTCTGAACTTGTTGTTCAGAGGAACTAATACAACTTGTTCGTCTTCCTTCTCTTCGTTCTCACTAGTTCGTTTGTTGGTTCTGTTCGGCTCGTGTCAAACTGTGCATCAAACAAAGCCTAGTACCCAGGCGTTCTCCTCCTAGGCCTGGTTCGAAACGTCATGACGTCACTGAATGAATCATCCATTCGGTGACGTCACGAAACTTCGCAACAAGTTGAGTGAGCGAGAAAAGAGGGCCTGGGTACTACGCTGCCCCGAACACAAGTCCGCTCGTCAGTGACCGTGCAGCAGAGGAATAATCGAATTATATGAAGATCATCGCAGTGAAGCTGTTTCAACTTAAGCAGTTGAAAAGAAGAAACCTGAAAAAATTCAGTCTTGAACGGGAATCGAACCCATGACCTCTGCGATACCGGTGCAGCGCTCTAACCAACTGAGCTATCAAGCCAACTGGGAGCTGGTCCATTGTGAGTTCGTCAGTTATCCCGTAGATGGATGATTATTTCATATATTCATATTCATTTCTCCATCTACGGGATAAATACGAACTCGCAATTGACCAGCTCCCAGTTGGCTTGATAGCTCAGTTGGTTAGAGCGCTGCACCGGTATCGCAGAGGTTATGGGTTCGATTCCCGTTCAAGCCTGAATTTTTTCAGGTTTCTTCTTTTCAACTGCTTAAGTTGAAACAGCTTCACTGCGATGATCTTCATATAGTTCTATCTTTATTCGCAGTTCAAATATATGATTATTTCATATATTCATATTCAGAGGAATAATCATTGCATTAAATGTTATAGAACCCTTGACAGGATGTCATGCTGTCTTAGGCCGGATGCAATGGAGAAATTATACAAAATAAAGTGTAAATAAAATACAATTAGTTCCTCGCGAGCTAAGATTCAATATACAATATAAAAATTCCCAGTCGCGGACGAGGATCTCGGGCACTTTCGCACACTTTAAAGTAAAACTATGTAAATTTGGAGTTAAGATCAACTACCTTGCAAATATGTCTCATTAATTTTACTAGTATTTAGTATTAGACAGTACACGACCAATCATTAAACCATTATCGTATTTAAATAAAGGATTTTTGTATTTTTTTTTGTATTGTATGGTTGTTAAAATATCCAAAGAAGTAACGTTGCTAAGAATGAAAAAAAAAAAAAGAAAAAAATACAGGTTCTACAAAAGATTATTACACAGTTGTGAGTGGGTCTTGTCAATTGTTTTCAAGTTAAGAAGCGTATGTTTAAAAATTAGCCTTTTATGAATAGTTTTGTTTGTTTGTCTTTGATACCACCTGCTGTTGAAGTGCTTTAAAAGCCCTGAAGCTTTCAAAGCTTCCATCCGCCATGGCAGTGCAGTACTGTAGCCAGATGTTGGAGCAATAACAATCTCAGCTACCAGATGTTTAAGCGATGTATTATCTCCGAGAAGAATAGTCGGTATTTAACAGTTTGCTTGTCTATGCTGTTTTCCAACCTTGTTGTCTTCCATTTTTTGCACGTAATTGTATGTATTGACATCTGAAAGTTTTGGAATTTCTCTTTTGGCCGCTGAAGAAGTTTCATTATTCACGTTTTTCCTCAACTCATCATACTTTGTTAGTAGTTTATTTACTTGTCCAGAGTCTATCGAAAGTAATGAGTCAATAATTAGTTTTGTTGTCGTGTCATTTGTCATGGCCGTAAGTTAAGTTTAGATAATAATGTAAATATCTACAGACTAAATAAAGGAGTTTGTTTGTGACGTGTGTTTTCGCTTCATTCAAATGAAGAGCCAGCCCAATAAAGAAAATTAACCACGGACGTACGAGGTGAGAGTGGGTGGATGCCCCCCCCCCCCCTCCCCCAATTTTTTTCCAGACGATTTTTCATCAGCATCTGCCGTTTCGATCAAAACCCCAAGGGGTCCTTTAACACCCCACCCCCCATTATCTCATTTCTCATTATTCAAAATCTTTCACGCTAGTTTTAGAGCAAGGAAACTTTTCAATGGAAATTTTTGTTAAACAGGAGAAACTAAAACCTGTTCAACAAAACCTGTCAAGGAAAACTTGTTATTCGTTCACACGAGCAAGTTATGCTTCGTGACAAGTTTTTTCCCTTGGCAGGTTCCCTGTTTTGCCAGTTTTGAACATGGAGACCCATCAAGGAAGTCTCCCTAAAACGTGTCGTGCAGTGTACGAAATAAAAATTTTTATATACAAGGTTCAAGGAAACTTTCTCCTTGTTCACGCGAACAAGGTTTGCTACTTGCTCTTTGTTCACGCCTACAAGTTTTCTTAATAAGAGTACTTGTTTTTTTTTTTTTTGCAACACTTAACTTACAATACACGTTACAGTACTTACAATACATTCCTTGCAGTAACTTACTTACAATACACGTCACAGTACTCACAATACATTACTTACAATAACTTACTCTTACTTTCAATACACGTTACATTACTTACAATAAATCCCTTACAAGAAATTATTTACAATACACTACTTTTTTAACAATGCTTTATTTAACAGGAAAAAAACACTAATTAGCTAATCAGCACAAGAAGCGAAATGAAAGGAAGCGAAAAGAATAAAAAAAAGTAAAATAAAAAACAAACAAACAAAAAAAATGCTATGGTGCAAAAGTGCTACCGGGTTGAAAGGACCAAGAGGTTTTGTTAGGTTTGTGAATTGATTTTTGGGGTTAGGTCTGTCATTGCAAGATTGGTAGAAGAGGTTCCCATTTCTTTGCAACTGTTCTACCGTCGTTTTCTATTTTGAAAAAGTGACGTAAGTACGATAAAAAATCGTTCAATTTTGGAATACATTCTTTAAGTTTGTAGATCCAAATAAAATATTTTGCTATCAAGAAACAAAAATTGATTCGTAGTTCATATTTGGAGTTATCCGGCCTCAGACCCAAAACAGCGTCCGCCTCAAGAGACCTAGAGTCTTTCTCAATGATCCTGCCGGACTGCAGCCAGGAAAATAAACTATTCCAGAAGGACTGGGTTTTCTCACATGTCCAAAATAGATGTAACAGGTGTTCTGTTTCTTTTAGACAGAAAGTGCACTTTTCACTGTCTGTAAATCCTAATTTATGTAAGAAACTGTTGGTTGATAGTCGCCGATGTAGAAATTTAAAATTAAAAACAATAAGTTTTGAGCTCTCTGTGCAGTGAAAGGCCAGCTGGTAAACTACTTTCCAGTTGACTTTTTGATCAGTGTCGATATCCTGTTGCCATTTTTGTTGACTTGATATGGGTTCTTGACCCCTTTTTGATAATAGCTTCTTATATACAAGTCGGGATGGCTTTGTACTTTTCATAAAAACTGATGAAAAGCTCTCTTGGCTGTCCGGCTGGTTTCTTGCAATTTGGATACGCAGATGGTTGATTGCTGCGATCATTCAAAAAAAAGTTAGAGGTTTGACTCGGAGGTTATATTTGTTTTGGAAAGATGTGTGGGAGAGGAAGTTAAGGGAGTCGTCCATTAAATGATTGACTTTGCTTATACCTTTGAGAAACCAGTCTTGATAAAATAAGAGTACTTGTTAAGGGATAACTTACTAAAGCCTGCCGTAGACACGAGAATACAAAACTTGTCAAGTGACAAACTTGTTCAGAAAAAGTTGGTCGTGTTCAACCAGCCTATGGCGATAGGTCGTGTGCAACCTATATATTACAAAACTGGAAACAATGTCCTTTGTTTGTCAGAAAAAAAGGAAATATCAGTTACAATATTTAAGAGCATGAGGAACTTAGGCCATGACAAAAATACGCAGCATGTATTCATTAAAAGCGATATTTGACGCGAATCATTTCTGTCAGCAATGTAAAAATCATATCAACACGTGCGGTCGGCATGTGTCCGTGCGGTTATTTAACAGCGTGACATACATTAAGATTATGAGAAAAGCGATCACGTCGTAAAGCAAAAATTATTACAGGAAAGAACGAGCGCAGTCAGCGCAAGTGTGGGAATTTTAAGGTTAGTAAGTCTGATTTTCGGTTAACCTTCTTCTGGTTCTGTCGAATGCAAACAACAGAAAGGGTTTAAGTTGCACGATTTGTCACCATACGCCAGGAAACGAGACCCAAAACAGAACCAGAGAATTATTCAGTCTTGCCACGCCGTTTGTAATGATGTTCGTCGTTTCAGTTTTATGATATATTTTCTTTGCTAGACCACCACCACAGTCCTTTGTGGCAATCAAAACCGGGTGTTTTAGTAGATTTTCCTGGGCAGGCTGTCAAAACAGAATCATAATTTTGTGTGAGAATTATCTGGCGGGAATTTATTATTTATTTACGTAAGCCTGCAAATTCTCCTCGATGCCTCTTAGAAAGCTGCGCATATTAATTTGCTTTACTAAGGTGCATTGATTTGCATGTAGGTCGAGCAAAGAACCCGACATCGATCAGTTTTTAGACTAAGGCTATTGATTTTTATGTGAAGAAATGTATGTTAGAGGACGCATGGGACGTGGCGCTTTCATGACTCCGATTATAATTTATTCGAGCTACACTGGTATCATGTATTAACATTCCCCAGCTTTATTGAGTTTTCCTTTTGATATTTTACTTCCTGTATTTCAAGTATAGAAGGTTTTCAACCTAATTATTGTAGCGACATCTTGGGTAATACCAGGTTTTCTTCAAAACATGATATTGCATTTGTGTTTTGCGTGTAACACAATGCTGGTGGGAAATACAGTGTATGTGTTTTTGAAAATCGTTGCGTCTTAACGACGTGACCGATCTACGATGCCATGGAATCGAGACAAAAAGAGACAAGAGGCCTTTGGTAAGTAGCAATCATAATTACGATTTTGTACATACCTTGAGACGAAATATTAGCATCGCGTTCTTTATTCTGATTTCCTTAGATAATATGCTGTACCTGGAAACTTGATCGCTATCATTGCGCTTTAGCTTATTCAGTTTTCCTTGGGTAGAATATACCTGGAAGCGTTAAGTTTAACATCGTGCTTAATCTTATTCTGTCCTCCTTGGGTAGCATATACCTGGAAGAGGAATGTCTAACATCGCGCTTTAGCCTATTCTGTCTTCCTTGGGTAGCAGATACCTGGAAGCGGAATGTCTAACATTACGCTTTAGCTTATTCTGTCTTCCTTGGGTAGCAGATACCTGGAAGCGGAATGTCTAACATTACGCTTTAGCTTATTCTGTCTTCCTTGGGTAGCAGATACCTGGAGGCGGAATGTCTAACATCGTCCTTTAGCTTTATTCCGTCTTCCTTGGGTAGTAGATACCTGGAAGCGGAATGTTGTCTAACGTTTTAGCTTATTCTGTCTTCCTTGGGTAGCAGATACCTGGAAGCGGAATGTCTAACATTGCGCCTTAACTTATTCTGTCTTCCCTGGGTAGCAGATACCTGGAAGCGGAATGTATAACATCGCACTTTGGCTTATTCTGTCGTTGCAGCAATCAAAAGCGATCGAGCGATAATAACTGGCTTAAATAGGCGATGTATTGTGTCATCTCGCCTAAGCCTTAGCTTGTAGTGTTTGGTGCTGGAGCAAGGCAAATAATACCCCGAAAAATTAAAATAAATGTTTTTCGACATCATGGCTCTGTCGTAATCGTTATTACCAGCTTAGCCTATTAAATTAGTAAACGTAGGATGCGATATTGTTCGCGCTCGTTTTTGCCTTCGCGAGGAAAAATACCGCCAGCTACGCAGGCTACTAAACAAAGTGACTGAGAAGCCAAATTATTTTTATCCGCAATGAATTGTAATAAACATCACTCAGCATTGTCATCTTTTACAGCACACAACTAATTGAAATAACACCTCATCCCATCTTCATGATGGGATGCTACAAGGTGCTTCATGCTACAAGGTGTCAAACCATGGCATAAAGTTACTTATGCAAATTAGCTGAGGGCACATTCAGTGTGCCCTCAGCTAATTTGCATAATAGGTTTTGGGTGGCTGGAAGCTCGTCATGAGCTAGACGCCTTTATTTAGCAAATACATATAAGAGAAAAAAGGCGTCGATGAATATAAAACCAGGCTGCCAGTTTTGTTTGAAATAAACCAAATAGTTCAGCTTTGCTGAAAACTGCCTGTGACTCATTAGAAATGGATAATTAATTGTTTTAGGATGAGAAAGGACGAGTTAAACAATAGTGGAACTTACTAATTTAAGTCTTTATTTAGGGGCATGGGCTCTTTCCGATCTTACACGTGGCTTAAAATGCCATAGCAAATGCTCAAAAGTTCATTGCAGGATAAACGAAGTTAGACTCATCGTTATAATACTGAAGAAAAAGCTATTATGTTGTAAAGCTGCGTAATATATCATATATTATCTGTCATGGCGGGCAGCTGCAATGCAGGAGTCAAAATTTTCAAACAGAACGCGTAGGCCAAATAACAGCCGCAAACAGCTTATGACGCAGTGATGAGAAGTTAGTTAATTGGCTCGCGATAAAATGGGCTTTAACTTAGGTTCTAATAAACAGTTTTTGGATTGGTTCGCCACGGTCGTTCAAATTATAGTCTTGTAATTTGTCATGAGCATCAGACAATTTCGGTTTGTTATGTAAACTTTGTCAAATAAGGGAGTGTGCAGTTATGGCGTTTTTCTTCATTTGAAGTTAAAATAAGGAAATAGGAGACGTCTGCACGCAGGCTACCATAACAACGACTAAATAATTATCTTAGTAACTTGGCTGGCGATGAAAAGGCTCCGAAGCTTTTCTTTTAATTGAAAACTTACATGACTATATAACTAGCCTACTTGAGCACAAGGAATTACCAACTTTACCATGGCCACCCAATTTTGCTCTCAACATCTGGCGGAATTTAGTAAACTTGTGCTCTTTGAGGGAACTTTCATGTTGACCATTTGTGTGTTCCACTTGGCTTTCTTTCTGGTGACAACGCTTGGAAATCTTCTTGTTATTCGCGCTCTGTGGAAAGCTTCATCGTTGCCTGCTAATATGAAGAAGTTGTTCCTGAGTCTCGCTTGTTCTGATCTTGCTGTTGGATTGTTTGGGCAGCTAATGTTTGGTGTTATAATAGCGGCCATATTAAAGATGGAAGGGAATGGAAAATACACCTCCGATTTCCTCTGTCCGACAATTTTAACGGTTTATTTTTTTTCCTTTTTTCTCGCGTGCGCATCGTTAATGAGTTTAACCGCCATTGCTGTCGACAGACTTCTCGCTGTTTCTCTTCCTATGCGGTATCCAGAACTTGCAACTTCAAAACGTGTTATTCTAACTCTAGCGTCTTTATGGTTGATAAGTGGTGTTGCTGCTTCCATTTTCACTTCACTTCCTAATAAAAGTGACATAGTGGCTGCAATTGTTGAATTTGTTGGACTTCTTTTGATTACATTGGCAAATGTTCGAATTTACAAAGCTGTACGGTATCATCAGAATCAAATACGTAGCCAAATTCGGCTGCCACATGTTCAGGCAAGGGAACTACTCAGGCAAAAGAAGTCCACCGTCACTGCTTTGTTTGTCTTCGTCGTTTTCTTATCTTGTTATCTTCCACATTTGTGCTTAAGAATACTGTCGATGTTTGAAGGACAGCGAATTTCGGTTCTGGTTGCTGAAGCAGTTTCCGTATTTCTGGTTTTCCTCAATTCATCATTAAATCCTCTCATTTTCTACTGGCGACATCGCGAGATTCGAGAAATTGTGAAGCACACCGTGAGGAAGATATTTCGCATGAACAACAGTGACGCAGAAGTGGGGGATACGTTTTCTCACTGACAGAAAATACGAAATATTTGGTCTGTCTTACTGATGATGACAGAACTTGCCTTCGGAAGATAGTTTATTTTTTAAGGGAATTAAAAAAGCGGTAAGGTACCGAGTTTTACTCAACGCTGGCGCGGGCCATTTGTCCGGAGGGAAAACAAACAAACAAACAAATGCTCCTTAAGAAGTCCGTCTCGATCTTTGCCATGTTCTTGTAGTCTTTTATCACGTGTTTGACGTTACTCGTCAAATAAATGAACGTCTGAAAACCATTCGTCGAATAACTGGTTTTCTTCGATTTGTAGAAACTTATATTGACATCGCCATCAGCCTATTTTAAACGTGAACGAGAGACGGGAGCAAAGACATTTAAAAAATGAATAAGATGTCCATCTTTTTCATTATAAAATGTTCGCTTCTAGTCCTGTTATTTATCATGGCCGTCTGCTAATTTTAGCCCGCAATATACATTGTAAGAAATAAACGAGAGAAGTCGACATCTGTTTCTCATTCATTTCAACTGAAAACCAATCGAATTAACAGTGAATAAACGAATGAACGAATGGACAAAGAAACGAAGGCAGGAAAGAAAGAACTAAGGAACAAAGGAACGAACGAACGAACGAACGAACGAACGAATGAATGAATGAATGAATGAATGAATGAATGAATGAATGAATGAATGAATGAATGCATGAATGAATAAAAGTATAATCTTGTAACCTGTTTTTCCAGCCAGGCAGCAGAGTTCCCAATGTCAAGGTGTCACCTGGGTACTTAAATGACGGCACGTTCATTGCCCTGCTTAGGGTGGGGTGGGGTAGGGTTACTGGGAAGGAGGGACGGACAATCAGTCGATATAATTCATTTTCGACATCAGGAGCCATAATCGGGGACGGAGACCGTAAGCGCGGGGTGCACGCGGCCCCATCGAAAAAGACAAATGTGCTATATTTAGAAAAAATTGCGCCACCCTCAACGTCATAAACGCGCGTGGCTACACGCAAATTTGCGTACAACGAGGGCGTGCTGGATATGACCAAGATGGTTATAATTATTTGATATCCGGTATGCCCGAGTACACAATTGTTTTTATTATTAAAAACGCAATCACTAATTGCTATAAAATCAAGACAGAGAAAAAAAGAGAGAGAAACTCCGAGATAAAAGGGAACAAGAATCGATCGCGATCACATGACTGACCGAAAAAGGCGCCAAAACCTTGCGAAGTGTTGCAGCGTTTCTTTGCTGAGCTGAATGATTCAATGAAACTGCTCCGAAGTGAACAAGCACAAGGTCTGGGAAAAATCTCCCAATTATGGGCTCTGAAATGTGGTACGTGTTTGATTTTTCCTGAAAATTGTTGTAATCGTCGTTCAAAACGGATTGAAGCTGTACGATCTCACCGTTATGGCTGCGGGAGTTCAAATGAACGTGTTTGAAATCGCTCCGTTCGCACAACGCTGACAACGGAGCCATCATGTGTTTGTTTGATCGAACTGAAGACAGGATTAATAATTAAACTTGAACGATATTTACTATGCAGATCACGGAAACAAAACTACGGAGGTGAGGAACATTAGAATTCACCATCTTACTTTTTAAACGCAAACCATAAAACGCAGGTTTTCTTAGTTTAGAGCCCGCCGACGGAATGGTAAAAATAACACTCAAACAACTGTGAAAGCGATTCAACGTATTTTACATGGCATCCGACTTGTGTCCAAATGTCTGGAGCTCAAGGGAACACATATAGAGCCACAACGAGTACAGGTAAACAAGTGTCAATTTTGTGTGGTATAGCCAAAAAATGTCGCCTTTTCTGGTACTGGATTTGCTCAATGCTTGTCGTTCAGACTGTTGCATGATTTTTGTACTGACTCGCCATAAAAAGTGTGACAATTTTTATTAAATGCTTCTTTCCAATTTTACTGTGCTTTATTTTGTCTTGTCTCGATAATTCGGAGTCAAAGCCTTCCGTATGAAACCTGCTGTTTGTGAAATTTTAAGAACAGGTGATTGACTGGACGATGAAAGAAATTGTAAACAAAGCGCTAAATGTTTAAAATTCTATTTCTACAGTTTCTTTTCGTCCTAAGAAATCAAGCACTCTGAAACAACTTAGATTTGTGTCTCAGTGACGTTCAGTCGTAATTTCTTCTTAATTTTGCTTCGATACAAAGTGATTTTTCTCGCCGGGTTGCTGGCAGAGAAAAATAATTAAGCTCACTTTGTCATTGAAACCCTTGCCACATCCACTGCGCTATGTATCCCTTCTAGGTTCGTAAATTGCCCAGAAAGTAATATTAAGTACTAGGGCAGCATGGAGTTTGACTTCATCTTTCTCCTTCTCATCGACGGAAGTAGTTTTTTTCTCTTGGTGTTTTTCCAGTTCTCTATTTTGTCGACGATTGATAACGCACCACGAGAGCATTTGATTGAAAACAAGGCGCGCTTTTCACTATTCTTGGTCTTCATTATAAACATTTCGGCCATTTCGGTAAAGGCGGGCATTATTTCAGAAAACATACGCTGAGAAATCTCGACAGACATTTTCTTTGCTGACTCGGTATTTGAATATATGTTACTATTTTTCTTGCAGTGAAAAAAGTGACAACGATTTATCAGTGCGTTACTTTTCTTCAGTACGTGCTTGGAAAATCATTTTACAGTCTTTGCGGCTGCCCTTCAATCTCTGTACGTCCTCAGAGGAAATATATATTCGACATGTATTTTCCCTTTTTCTGCCTGATTCGCCTTCAACTGATTTTTTCGTAGTTCGACGCCATTTTTGCCCGTAAAACGCTTCTTCCGTCTAACGGGGAAATCCTCGTCCGACATGTCCGACACATCTTCGCCACAGGATTTTTCTAAAATATTCTCATTGCCATCATCGGAATCACTTGTACAATCCTAATATCCAGAGTCACTGCCCACAAAGTTCTCCCCAAGGGCTTGCCTCAAATTAGGAAGTGACACTGATGACAGAAATTGAATTTATTCATCTCCAACAAAGGTAATTTCCGACGCCATTTTGTTTGTTTTTCTCTTCGCGGAGTCCTCGCAATACACACGCGCGTGTGTCACGCGCGATGGCGCAATTTTTTCTAAAAATAGCCCATTTGTCTTTTTCGATGGGGCCAACGCCAATACTGAAAATGGCAGTTAGTTACGGTCTCCGTCCCCGATTATGGCTCCTGTCGACATTTAATTGCGTTCGACTGAAGGAGAGCGCAAGTCTAATCTTGTATTGCGATTTTTGTGTCATGTGTTGGTAGCTCTGTGTCTTCCAGGCGATATAAATCGAGTTTTTCGGTTTCGGTTTCGGTTTCGACTTTTTCGGTTTCTCTACAGGTTGTTTACCATTTGCAGGGAAAAAACGGTTGATCTACGATTTATGCAAGAGGTAAGCAAAACCTCCCGAATGGGAAATTCCGTTCAAGGTTAACATGTTCCATTTGCGCAGGTCACTCTTATTTCTAATGTACAGAGAATCTGGAACTAGTGTGACGTTTGACCTGGAACTCGTAGAAAACAGTAAATGGAACACAATTATCCATTCGAATATTCATGTTGGGAATTCTGGACTACCTCTCAAGACGTTCCGTTTATTTTGGAATTTTCCGGTCGGGCAAACCAAAATAGCCTCACTGTTTACACTCCAACCGAAATTTCCGGAAATTTTTTTTTTTTTTGTAAATGAAAAAAACTCTCTGTCTCTCGCGTTGGTCAGGTGTGGTGATATCTTCCAAGTGTGAACACAAATTACGCCACCTTTTGTTGAAATAGAGTGGAGTTTCAGCAGTCGGAATTACCATAGCAATGCAATGAAGTCATCGTTATTTTTCTATATAGTAGATTTTCTTGAATTCTGAAGGTTTTCAGTTTAGAACGGCTCGTGGCACTTGTAGTTCATATAGTATTTTCTGATAAATTTGTGGCTGAAGTGATAAGCTTTGAAAATGAAACGAATCCATTAGAGCTTCTCAACTGAACTTGAGAGAATTATACATCTTTATAGCTTATCTTATTGCAATTCTTATCAGTGATTGTCCGCAAAAAGTTAACGGAAATTGCTTTATTCAATTTCGAATATGTGATTCGTGTTCAAACTTGGAAGGTATCAGCACTAAGAAATCCTATTGAGCCTTCTTTAAGCCTGGCCATTATGTCTCATGATTACGTCATCAATGACGGACACGCAAAATATATATCATCCCAAGCTATTGATACAAAACTGATACAAAACTGGAACAATTTATGCAAATTCCACGTTCAGAAAGTCCATTATATGAATCGCTAAAAATTTAATGCTGAAGTCTTTGTTTGCTTTTGGTAAATTAGAAATGCAAGGAGACACGAAATGTTAAATAAAATAATTTGCGAGAACCAAATAACTGGTTACAAAAGCTGACATTTACTTTTACTCGAGAAATGATAAATGAGTTAACTACAGTGAGGGAACTTAATGCATTAAGACTTTGGTGTTCTGTTAAGAGCGAAAAGAAGCCAAAGCAGAGAAAACAAATTCTGCAATGTAGAACTATCTTCTGAAGGACAGTCGTTTTTAAAGTGCACAAACAACTCTGTTTGAGACAAAAAAAATTGAATTTTGAAATACAAATAATTTTTATTTTTATTTTTTAAATTATTAAAAAAACATTTTAAAATGCTTTTTTTTTTTCCTTAAATGCTTCACCAGCTGTGTTTTTGGGAAATAAGAACTGGCTCTATTTTCAAAGAGATCATTTCTTGCTGGATGCTGCTTAGGTCTCACTTATGAATAGGTAGTTGATAGCATTTAAGGCAACTGATAAACAACTTGTCTTTCAGTTCAGTGAAAGCTTTCCTGTATTGGTTCTTTCTTATCGTACATGTATTACCATGAAATTTCGTATTACAAAAAGAAAAAAGAAGCGTGAAAAACAGCTTTAATACTTCTGTGGGAAAAGATAAAATTCCTTCCTTTAAAAAATGAATGTAAGTTGTCTTTAAAGGCAGCTGTAATGTGGAGTTCAAATTAAATTTCACAGAGAAAAAAAAGTAGGCAAATAGGGACCTTGTAGGCAGCTTGTGGCCAGTCATGAGAAACTAGTTAATTGGCTCAGTATGAAGAGGGCATTAATAAAGAGTGACACTTTCAAATTCAAATCGAACGACTGAAAATTAAAGTTCAAAATAATCAAGTTCGGTATGGCAGCAGAGTTCTGTACTGACAAATTGGAGGAGCTAACAAACCTCTTCCACATTTACAGAACGTATATGTTGGCTCTGTGTGCTCTAAACTTCATTTTCTCTCTCGTGGCAGCTCTCGGAAATCTTCTTGTTATTCGCGCCCTGTGGAAAGCATCGTCCATACCAGCTAATTTGAAGAAGTTGTTCCTGAGTCTTGCCTTCTCTGATCTTACTGTGGGTTTGTTTGCACAACCAATGTTTGGTATAATTAATGCGGTTATGTTAAAGATGGCCGCAAATGGAAACTATAACTTTGGCTTCCTCTGTCCACGGATTTTAGTTGTGTGTTATTTATCTTTGTTTCTTCTCGCTTGCGCATCGTTCCTCAGTATAACTGCCATTGCCGTCGACAGACTCTTCGCTGTTCTTCTCCATCTGCGATATCACGAACTTGTCACTTTAAAACGTGTGATTATAGCCTTGGTGTCTTTATGGGTATCAAGTGGTGTCGCCGCCTCCATATACATTTTACTTCCCAAGTACAATAATTTGGTAGCTGCAATTATTGAATTTGCAGGACTTCTCTTGATAACTGTTTCAAATATTCGTATTTACAAAGTTGTGAAATATCACAAGAATCAAATACATAGCCAACTTCAACAAGATAATGCTCAAGGAATGGCGCTGCTCCGGGAGAAGAAGACGGCCTTGAATGTTCTGTTTGTGTGCGTTGTTTTCATTGCTTGTTATGTGCCACATTTGTGTTCTGCGATGTTGTCGGAAACTAATAGTTCTCGAATCTCTTTGCGGGCACCGAATCAAGCGACAACTTTCATCATTCTCCTTAATTCTTCCTTAAACCCCGTCATTTTCTGTTGGCGATATCGAGAAATTCGTATAATTGTGAAAGCCACAGTAAAGAAAATACTTCGCATAACGGAGACTTAACCGGAAAAATAGACTTAGTGATGATTAAGAAACGTGGGGTTGAAATCAAATGCAAAAAAGGATAAGTTGTATCACTAAGCAAACTGTTAAAAGGACATTCATTTGTACATTGTGCCGTTATCATTATCGCATTTAGTTTCAGTTAAGAATATGAAGTAACATAAAGTAAAACGCATGAGTAGTACGTTTCTTTTTTTATGAACTGAGGATGCAAATAAAGTAAACAACTCAGGGAAATTCAGACATGGGCTGCCGTGGACTTTCATTGCAGTGGTCGTTAACTTTTACAGCATCTAATTTAGACAGCAAAACGAAATCTGAGAAGAAACCAAATGCAAGGATTCCCAGGATTACTTGTTCCTCAAATTAAGTCATCTGACCTTTTATGCCCAGAAAAAACTTAATTGGCTTTAACTTTTACCTTATTTTTCAGGATTACGTGTACCTCAAATTAAGTCATCTGACCTTTTATGCCCACGAAAAACTTAATTGTCTTCAACTTTTACCGTATTTAAGACAACAAAGCGAATCTCAGGAGAAACCAAACGCAACAAATGTAAGGATTTTCAGGATAACTTGTAGCTCAAATTAAGTCATCTGACCTTTTATGCCCACACAAAACTTAATTGGCTTTAACTTTTACCGTATTTAAGACAACAAAGCGAAATCTCAGGAGAAATAGCGCGAGAAATGATTTTGCAGGATTTCTTGTAATTCAAATTAGGTCAGCTGACCTTTTATACCCACAAAAAGTCTTAGTTGTCTTTACCTTTTTCCATATTTAAGGTGACTCGATCGAAATAAATGACGCGCTCTATGCCTCTCTAAAAACTCGAATAACATCGTCATTTCTAACTCGATTGCCTTGAAACTTTCGCATTTTATACACAATTTATCGAGGAATAATATGTACGTCAACACGTAGATATACTTTTCGTTAATTTTGCGTGATTTTGCTTTTATTGAACACTACTTTTTCGATAGAATTGCTATTCTAACAAAACTGAGCGCTACGATTTGGTTTAAACTTCTAGAATCAGCTTATAATAACAACCTACCTTGACTCTTCAAGTTTCCGCAAAATCGTAGGAACAGAAATCCCGGCACAATTTGAACGTCAAAATAACAACCCCAGACGGACTTCAAAGATTGGACCGCTCCAGCGCTTTCCAGCTTTGACTGAAGAGCTTAATAACTCCAGATAAAGTAAGTTCAATGTATGGTTGTAGTTAGTTCCAAACTGCATTTGGCTATCCGCAACGATGAAAAAGATTGGGCGGCTATTATAAACTCACTTTCTGCACCAAAATGCAACGAAGTCGCCAAATTCACGTTTTTCTGAATTATATGAAAACTAACCGGACGAATTGAATAAAACTATCGGAACATGAAACTGAATCTTTTACACATACTTTGCGCTATTTTACTTTGCTGGGGCGGTCTTGGTTTTGACAATATATTTTTTGAAAGTGATGCACCATCGAAACTCTGAGAGCGCGTCATTTATTTCGATCGAGTCACCTTACGACAACAAAACAAATCTCAGCAGAAACCAAACGTGACAAATGTACGGATTTTCAGGATTACTTGTACTTCAAATTAGGTCAGCTGAACTTTTATTCCCGCAAAAAATCTTCATTGTCAAAAATCGTCTCGGGGAATTTTGAGTACTTGCCTGGTTTGTTTTCTAAATCCAGTTAGACTTTGTAGTTCAAAAAGAAAACCCTTATCTTTCTACAAAACTTTATAGCTTTTAAATGAATGAAGAAATATAAGTCAACGGCACTGTTCTGGGACAAAATAATTCGGCAACTGAATCGCTGCAAATATGAACCTAAAACGGGTAAAAGCTCGATGAACGCGATCCATATGTATATACTTGTGTTCACGAAGGGCAAAGTAAATTTGGAGACATTCTTCCGACGCGATTGAAACACTTAGGTATGAAAGTAATTGAATGTATTCTGAAGCGAAGGTTCATTCTTTCAGTATTCATTCTTTCCAGTTTCCTATGAAATTATTTCGTCGTCCTGAATTCGTAAGGTGAGATTAGGTGTTGCAGTGCGGAAGGCTGGGTTGAAAGCAAACATAGACTTTTAAAATAGCGAAGCAGGCAAGGCACAGCCCAACGAAATTCATAAGAGAAAATTATAAAAGACCGCAAAGTTCTTGTCAATTCATATTGTACTTCGCCTGAATATTGCTAGGGTCAGGAAACCAAAAGCACCAACGAAAGATGGTAAATTGTAAGCTCGGAAAGAAAGACGGAATATTCCTTTGCCGAGGGAGTCTCCTAGTAGCTTTTTAACAAAGTGGCGAGTTTTTCGTTAACAGTTTTTTGTTTAAAGAAGTAGCAAGATCCCTTTTATGTTCATAGCTTTGCGTAGAGAGAATCTCTTTTGGCGAACTTTTTCAAAGGAAACACCTAAAATAAACAGGTTGTAAGAACAAAAATAAAATCTCATTTCTTAAAAAAAAAAAACAAAAAAAAGGTCAATTTTGCCGTACCCTAATGCCTTAAAGAACTGTGAATCATTAACTTTGTAAAAACGCATAATCACATTGAAACCCCGGGTATTATCATCGTTTCCTTCAGTTTTTTTTTTCCAAAATGAAGAAGAGTGTTGAAATTCCCAAGCCCACAATTTCTTATTTTGAATAATAACTAGCACTCATGACAAATGACGCTGCAAACTAATCTTCTCTTTGTGGTACTAACAAGTCGTATAATCATATTTGGAAAAAAATGATAAGACCAATATAGAGACAACGTGAGCTTCAAATCGTTCAACCTTTCAAGGTCACGCTGCGGTCTTTCAAGCTTACGTTCCACGCGGTGATGAAGTTTATCACTGCGTGGAACGTGAGCTTGAAAGACCGCATCAAAAATAAAGAGTTGTATGGACATGTTCCACCTGTTCAAGGTACCTAAAAGGAGTCAAAAAGGCTCCGGTTCTGAGTTGACATACTCTTCCAGAAATAATAAACGGAGATGCCTTATTAAAAATGAAAAACTGTTGATAGAAAGTGAGCCAGCTAGTAACCGAATAAAAATTTATATATTTTAAGGAAATTCGTAATAAGGATAGTTGTTCTGGATGAATTCCAAATGTATAAAGAAAACATTTCGTGACCACAGAGTTGATGACATCAATGAATGGTAAATTAAAGTCTGAAGCAGCTGAAATGTGGGAGTTAATGGATTTGTTCATGTAAAACTTGTGAAATTCATTTCGTCGTGCGGTAAGAAGCATAAATTGGCACTGAGGAGATAAAACTAAAACTGTCTGTCAAGGTATATGACATTTTGCTTCAATAAAGTAAAATGCTCATGGCTACATGCCAAGGGCAAGTAGCATTTGCCGTCAAAGGCTAATCGTCTTCGCATCGGTCAGAACATACCCTGATGAACGAAAAGAAAAATAACTCAAACCTGACAGCTTGAGAAACACTTAAAAGTGTGATATATAGACTGAAATAATACAAATTTATTCCCATCATTTAAGAGCTCCTGACCAGAAATATCGAGAATCCGACGACAGAAGCGAAATTTTATATTTCATTTTATTTCATCAAAAATACCCCTTTGGTAAACTTTTTTCAAAAATCATATTTAAAACTTCCTCCGCTTTTTGGTTTTACCAAAAATTAGAAAAGTTCAAAATACGGCTAGAAGCTTTCTTGCGCCCCCCCCCCCCCCCCCCCACGGAAACAAGGGAAAATCGTGCATTTTTAGCAAGCTCGTACGCAACAATGGAAATCGTTCCCGTTTCACCATTTGACTCATAAGTACATCATTCTGTCCTCTATCTAAAAATATAAAATTTGGATAAAAAATTTGCACTTTTATTCTGCTTGTTGACCTAGCATATACTTTTCAGACCAAAAATATACATCAAATGTAAGCTCAATCATTCGTTTTTACTCTCTGAAAGTGTCGCGACGCGTCGAGAAAAAAGAGTGTGCAGGGTATTTTGAACATTTCAGTAGAACGGCCGCTGTCACGCGAGCCACATCAGTTGCACTAAAGCAGTCATAAAACAAGGTTTCACTAGCTCATTGTTTTGAACAGGTTAATAAAGTAAAACTATATACTTTTCACTTAGAGGTAACTATGTTGCTGTGGCTTAGGGGCAACCCCGGGTTTACTTTTCTACGATGCAAATTTATTTATAATGTAACAATATTATAAATATTGATAAACCAAAGATACTCTCACCTTAACCCTATTCTGCCTGGGGGAGGGGGGGGGGGCACATTGTGCCCGCGCTGACTTTAACGAATTATAACTTTTAAACAGCTAGACGAATAATCACCAAATCTCGTGACTTTTCCTAAAATTTATCAGAGAAAATTTTCCTGTGTCAATGACGTGTCTATGATGATTGACGTTTCATAGCAACCGTCTACTCAAAAGTGTATTTTGACTATTTTCTGTCTTTTTTCAGTCTTTTTTCAGGTTTTCCCCCTTCGTTTGTAAGAAGAAGATAATTTTTTACTTTTGAGTGCTTGTTTTGACAAAGTATGTTTCCTAGAACAAAATCATATATTTTTGGTGACGTCATTGTCAGCTGTATGGCTGCAGGTTTGGGATTCAAGATGGCAGCCTCAAATTCAAAATGGCGGGTTTGTGACGTTATTGTGACGTCACGACACGTCATAATTGACACATCATAAGCCCAATCTGTTAAGCTTATGACGTGCTACAAACGTGCCAAGTTTCATCGCAAGAGCTTTAATACTTTTCGAGATCTATAGGGGGGGCACAAAGTGCCCCCCCCCCAGGGCTCAGAAACTCAAAAAAAGCCCAGGCAGAATAGGGTTAAGACATCATCTTGTGAATCTCTTAGCTCAGACTTATTGGCTGCATTAGTCATGACAATCTGTAGTTTGAAAAAACAAAAGTTGCAGAACCTTTTTCAAACCATGCCAAACTATGCACTCCGTATTTAAATTAGCATAAATGTGTGACATGAAATCTGAAGTTTTCCTGATAGGCACGATACAGGATAGCGTGACGCAGTGACTACCTTAATGGGCTTAACCAGGAGCCCTTTCTTAAACATAAATATTAGTTTTCCGGCAAATAGCCTTTTTGAATGTATACACCTAATTGCAATAAGGTTGTCATATAAAAATGAAAAAAAAAGGGAAAAGAAAATACCCAAATAGGAATAAATTAGGTACGCTAACTACATTCAGGGAATTGCTCTGACGAAGTTAAGGCTCAAAAGGTCTCCTAGTTGGCCATTTTAACTTGTCTCAACTCACTTGATATCAAATTGAAGTATCACACCATCGTCCATAATTGCTTTGAGAATTATGAAGATCTAAGAATGTAATTTGCACGGCTAATTAATTCCTATTTGGCTTTTTTCTTTTTTCTTTGTTTTTTTTTTTTTCATTTTTGTATGACAACGTTATTGCAATTAGGTGTATATACGAGGTGAAATTTCTTTTATGAGGGAAAGGATCCTAGGGGTCATTTGCAGTTTCAAATATATAAGGGTCGGACCATTTATTTTAGAGAGGGTGGTTGAAAAAACGAAATATTCCCGCAAAGCTTTTGCGGAAGAAAGACCACAAAAACATGAGGGAAAGGAAATTCAAGTAAAGCTTTTAGTTACAGAAAAAAATGAATAAATAACTTATAATCATAATAACTCTGCAGAAAAATGAAAAGATTTTATGATACGTCTCTTATTGTCTTTGATCGGTTTTAAATGGACGTGTGAGTGGTATTTCAAGTCACTATTTTAAGACACATTCAGTTAACAAAAGCGCCACCACAAGAACAACTTGAAACCATTTCTTCTAGTATGCTGATGTAGGGTACTTTTCTTCTTAGTTTCAAAGGATTTACAAGTCAAAGCGCTCGCAGTGAAACTGAAAAAGTCCAAGTTTCCGTTTGCCGTTCTTTGCCATCAGCGCAGATGTCGTACTTGTCGTACACGATGAGATGTTCCAGTTGAAACCTTGAGAGGATATCTTGTTTTGCGGTACTGGAAGTGGTTTATTTTTCAAAGGCAGGGAAATCGTTTGCCGCTAGAACATAAAAGAACGCAGTGGCTAATGCTGGGCCGTCAGACACTTCCAATCGGAACCTGGCGATCCGGCTTATTTCCACCCACGGTACTGCATCTGCGTCCACTTTCCTTCTTGATGAATGGCCAATATTGAACTTTTTTTTCGAGGTAGACTTTTTGTCGTCGAAGCGGGAAGCTTTCTTTGTTTCTTCTCTTCACGCCCAACCCTCTCCCAAACTTACGAACAACGTCTGAGGCTGTGTTCACACAACAGTTGCCAAACGGTTCTGGACCAGACCAGGTCTGTTCACGTGGGACCGTTTCATTTATGAGCATCCGTTCAAACGGGACCGGTACAGAAGCGGTCCGCTACCAGTCCACTTCTGGACCAACGTGAGAAAATTAACTATTTGTACCAATAAGTTATCCACCGGGAGACCAAAATGCGTGAAAGACGACCGAAGAAGGCTGAATCTATCGATTGAAAGAATTACCCCATCCCTGCCGATTACAAAATACACAAAGCTTTTAACCTTTTCGAGCTCTAAACCCAGAATTACAATAAGTAATGAGGCAGTTATGCTATCGCAGACAGTAAGTTGGTCTCTCTTTAAGTTTCTAGGTGAGTTTAATCAAAAACACAACATTGAGAACGATAAATTTAACTAGTGCCCAAGCCTAAATTACGCTGTTGGAACCAAAACGAACCTGTCAAGGTGCTCACACAGTACCAGTCCAATATGGGACCGGCATTTTTGCAGATGAAAAAACCGGACCTTTACTGGACCGGATAGCAGGTTCCGTGTTGGCAGAAGACCTATCGGGATTGGAACCGTTTGGAAATCGATCCCTGTGAACAAAGTCTAAGGATTCAGAGGGCTCCTGAGATTTCAGCACAGGGATCATTCCACACTTCCTACGACGGTGCAAGGCCTAGCAGCGATTGGAAAAAAATATATAATTCTCCCGAATTAGCTACTTTCTTCACTTTCTTCTTGTGACAAAAAAAGCTTTGCTTTCTCTTGTTTTTTGGAGCCTGTTTTCTACAAAAGCTTTCCAGAAACCTTTCTTATTTTTCCAACCACCCCCTCTAAAATAAATGGTCCGACCCTAAAATATCTGAATCTGCAAATGACCTCTAGCATCCCTTCCCTCAAAAAAGAATAAAATAAAATAAAATAAACCAATTTGACAACAGCAAGACAAGATATCCTCTCAAGGTTTCAACTGTAACATCTCATCGTTTACGACCAATACGACATCTGCGCTGATGGCAAAGAACGGCAACCGGAAACTTGGACTTTTTCAGTTTCACTGCGAGCGCTTTGACCTGTAACTCCTTTGAAACTTAGAAGAAAAGTACCTTACATCAGCATACTAGAAGAAATGGTTTCAAGTTGTTCTTGTGGTGGCGCTTCTGTTAACTGAATGTGTCAGCAGCTTTAAAATGGCACTCACACGTCCATTTAAAACCGATCAAAGACAATAAGAGACGTATCATTAATTTTTTGCATTTTTCTGCTTAGTTATTATGATTATGACTCATTTAATACGTTTTTTGTAACTAAAAGCTTTGCTTGAATTTTCTTTCTCTGGTGTTTTTACCGTCTTTCTCCCACAAAAGCTTTGCGGGAATATTTCGGTTTTTTCCAACCACCCCCTCTAACAGTAAATGATCCAACCCTACAATATTTAAAATTGCAAATGACCCTTACGATCCTGTCCCTCATTAGAGAAATTTCAACTCGTATACAAACATTCAAAATTTACCGGAAAACTAACATTCAAGCAAGGGTTCCTTGTTCAAGCCCATTCTGGTCTTCCAGCTCTCTGTGTCACCGCACCACGCTAGGGCGGTCCGAAAACGCGGGGTCGGGGTGTGGGGTGCGGGGTGCGGGGTGCGGGGTGCGGGGTGCAGGGTGCAGGGTGCGGGGTGTGGGGTGCGGGGTGCGGGGTGTGGGGTGCAGGGTGCGGGGTGCAGGGTACAGGGTGCGGGGTGCAGGGTGCGGGGTCGGAGTGCGGGGTGCGGGGTGCGGGGTGCGGGGTGCGGGGTGCGGGGTGCGGGGTGCGGGGTGCGGGGTGCGGGGTGCGGGGTGCGGGGTGCGGGGTGCGGGGTGCGGGGTGCGGGGTGCGGGGTGCGGGGTGCGGGGTGCGGGGTGCGGGGTGCGGGGTGCGGGGTGCGGGGTGCGGGGTGCGGGGTGCGGGGTGCGGGGTGCGGGGTGCGGGGTGCGGGGTGCGGCGTGCGGGGTGCGGCGTGCGGGGTGCGGGGTGCGGCGTGCGGGGTGCGGCGTGCGGGGTGCGGGGTACGGGGTGCGGCCGGGGTGCGGACTGCAGGGTAACAAAAACCGAAAACAAATTTAAAAATAGCAAAGGTAATAAAACAACCAAAAGAAAAAGAAAAACAAAAGAAAATAGCCAAATGCATACAAAAATACAATAAAAAAGAGAAAAGAATACAAAAAATAGAGCGAGAAGTCACGCGAACCAATGCAAGACATAAGTGATTAAATATATAAATAAATATATACATAAAGGACGAGACATTTTTGTCACTTGTAATAATCGTGAGGTCTCTGTGGAACACTCTTTCACTCTCTTGTTTTATTTTATTTCATTTCTGATGAATTTTGACCGCTTCTGTGATCAAAGCAAAACGCAGCTGAACCGTAGGTCGAGCGATCCCAGCCAATCAGAGTTAGCGGTTCGCAACGTTGTTGATTTCACGCACGGAAATAAAATCGTGCACTATTTTCATTGCGTAGGAGATGCCAGTCTGAGTGCCAGTAAGGGAAATAGGAGGGGATGGGCTGGGCAATTTTTTCTGCAGGAATTTATCTTCGCGGCTGAAAGCTTTGTATGAATTTTATTTCACTAGCTTGCGACGGTTTCTTTTTTTCTTTGCTTTGTGCCGTTGTGCTGGATTTTTATTTCTTCCGCAGAAGCTGTGCAGGAATTTTGTTTTCGTATTTGCCAGCCCCTTTCAAAAAGAAAATGGTCCGTCACTAAACAGCTATGTCTATGACTGGACATGGACAGCCGATTGTTCACTTCAGTTTCTTTGGGAAAAAAATACTTGTGTTTTTGGAACCAAAATGCAACTGAACGGTATATCGAACGATCGAAGCCAATAGAGCTACAAGCAATTGCAAAATTGTTGAGACATTCTCCTCAAAACTTGGATTACCAACTGAAAACGCACTCTTGAAAACAAATGGAAAACTTTAATACATTTCTGAACCTCCCTCCCCCTTTCAATGTTGTTGCTTGTTACTTTGAAAACCATAACTAAATCCATAACAACATTGAAAAGGGGGAAGGGGGGTAAATGTGTATTGACTATAACAATGTCCGAATTGACCGGAAATACAGCGAGTGTCTCAATCCTTTTGCAATTGCTTGTAGCAGTTCCTAACTTGTTGATTTCACCCAAGAGGATAAAATGGTGCAGTGCTTGCGGAATTCTTCCCTTAAATTTGCGATCTTCGCATCGTCAATCTTTTCCTTAAACTTAGCATCAATATAATCTTGAAATCTTGAATTCTGGCAACGGTACAACTCTACAATACCGCAGCGAGAGTGATTTTTAAAACCTTTGCGTACAGAACACACAGAACAAGTGTTCAGCTCTGTGCTGTAATGTCTGCTTTGAAAGTCATGACATCCCATTTTGTTTCAAAGTCCCAACAGCCCACATCTATAATATCCTTTGGTCAGTCTATTATCGAATGTATAGTGCACAATTTTATTCTCGTGCGTGAAATTGGTTCGCGCGAGATGCAAATATTCAATGTTCTCTCTATTTGTATATTTTACTTGTACGATTAAATTGGATTTTTGTATGAATTAGGCTATTTTCCTTTTATTTCGTCTCTTTTGTTTTTATTTTTATTTTTTTCGGTGTTTTTGACCCCGCAGTCCCCAGTCCGCAGTCCGCACCCCGCACCCCGCACCCCGACCCCCCGTTTTCGGAACACCTCGCCACGCTATCCTTTATCGTGCCTATCACGAAAAGCTCAGATTTCATGTCTCACATTTATGCTAATCTAGATACGGAGTGCATAGTCAAGGCTGACGTGTTGCAACTTTTGTTTTTTCAATCTACAAATTGTCATGACTAATGCAGCCAATAAGTCTGGTAAAAGGAGTGATAACCTGAGCCAAGAAATTCACAAGATCAGGGGCGTAGCTGCCTGTACGCACGTTCGCACGTACGTACCTGTAAAACGCCACAAAAGTAAATAAATATGAATAAATAAACAAATAAAAAATAATAAAAGAGTGATTATTGAATAAAACCTCAATCACTTTAATGCCGACGTTCATTTTCTTTCGTGTACCTGCTCTTGATCGCGATCAATACAGGCCCGTAACAGGGGGAGAAGCAGAGGGGGCTCGACCCCCCCACCCCCCCCCCCCCGAGTTTTTGGAAGAGACGTTAAAAAAAAAATTGCAATTAATGTCCCGAAAAATATATAATTAAAACAAATTAATGTGCAACAATCGGTTTTGAATTCTGATACAACCGTTGAGTTGAGTTACTAGCCATCGGGCAAGTGGGCTTCAAAAATCTACTAGCCCACCGCACAGTCAACCAGGTTCCTCGCCAATGTCTTTCTTCACCCATATCACCTTTACCCTGGCAGTATAGCTTAAGACTGTGAAGGACCTTAATACCTTTAATAGCTAAGCGACTGCTGTGTATTTGCTGCAAGCTTTAACCCCACTGTTGTAACACAAGTCTAAGGAACAAAATTATATTTATCTCACCAATCGACTGACAAACGCGACGTAAACGTTTACGATAGTTAGGTAAAACAGGTCCGAAATTCGTAGCTTAGCTGTCAAAATGTTTGAATTTTAACAAACTTTGTAACTCCAAGAATACTTTTTAAACTGCTGATGCTTTAAGTCTGGTAGATGTTGCCAACAACTTTGTCGGCGAAAAAGCAAACAGGAAGCAGCTTTTTGGCCAAATTTTCAGCGAACGATGTCCCCATAAAGGTGTGCTTTTTGACGAAATCGACTCAAACTGTGGCATTGTGAACAGTTTTAGTTTCTATCTGGCATGAATTTTTTTATGCCTTATGACCTGTTTGTTAACGTCTGTATTTTGACTGCAAGCCAAGCATACTATTTCAAACACGCATCGGGACAAGAGTTTGATCATAGATCTCATTTTGTCGCTGCGAAGACAAAGCGAAAACAAAGCGCTTTCACAAACGACGAAATCTCATTACAAGCTAACGTTTAATGAGCTAAGTGAAGGTGGAGACAATAAAGCTCGGGGGCTGCATTCGTTTATCCTCAAGTGGGATTTCGTCTTAATGACTGTGATTTTGCAACACTTGTTTAAATGTACCCACCGATCATCGCTATACCATCAGGTAAGCATAGCTACTTTGCATCCACTTCTAATTACCTGGTAGCTAAGAAAATAATCACCGAAGAGCTTACTATAGCTTCGTGGAGAATAAAATGCGTTACGATGCCAATAACGGTAAAATGGGTGTAGCATCTGGTGATAGCATCCATGGAAGACGAGGATGTCTGGGACGCGGTGCTAGAGAAGGCCACAGAGATTTCTGCTTTATACAACATCGATTCAAGTATTCCTAGAAGAACAGGAAGGCGGCAACACCGTGCCAATGTTGAAGCAGGTACATCTTCCTAATATCTGAAGTCAACGAGTTGCTAGTGAAACCCTTACAGGGCTTCCAGGCACACAACTAGTTCCTGGTACTTTTTGATAACACCTTTACATTAGCTAGTACGAATGAGAGTCTCAATTCACTTGTTTGCATAAGTTTTTGATATTCAATTTTAATTTCAGAAAAAAGGGGTGGGAAACATATATAGCCATTATGGAGAAGACATACACATGTCTCTCGATGATTTCAAACGAGAGGTCACTAGGTGGCGTTATCTGTGGCGGATGAGTAAAGATGGCAATCTCCAAACCTTGGTCGAAACGCTGGACTACACCAATGTAGAATTGTACCCACGAAGTTATGTAGTCATGACGACGCTTCTGACATATCCTGTGTCAACTTGCGTCGTAGAAGTGGCATGAAGCGGCTCCAAATGGCACTTCGGAGCACAATGTCTGATCTCAGAGTTTGCTGGGAAGAAAGATCGAAGACTGTCCCTGTGCTTATAAACATTGCAACTTGTAACACCCATAGGTCTTTTTACCTAGTGTCAGAAACTCCTTATTCGGTTCTTAATAACGTTGTGCACTGATCGCCTAAAAACATTTGTAAGAAGGATGAAACTTAGTGAAACATCGGCAGGGCTGTCTTGTTATAGGTACACTGTGCACTAGTTGAATAAGTCAACGAAAAAAAAAGTATGTGACGCGCAATAATAACAACATTCAATTGCGAAACACTGAGATACTACTTCCTTGCATTGCACTGCTGATAATAAACAACCGGAGGACCCCAGCACTAATCAATAAGGTGTCTGAACAAAGTTTGCGCGCGCTCTACGATTTGTACTGCTGACGTGAATTAGCGCGAGCACAAAGCTTTAAGAAAAACAAACATGGCCCCTGTACATCGATCATTTTATTTTGTTCAGTCAAGGTGCGTAAGTGTTTTTCCGTCTTAACAATCAAACAGTTTGTTATGTGTGAAAACGTTTGTTTTTTAGTGTATTAAAGGTAATACTATTGGAAAATACCCTGCCTTTCTGGGATTGTTTAAATGGATCGAGAAAGATTGAGAACCCTGTCAAGTGCAACGCATGCACAGTTAACCGGAAAATTGTGACTGCATGGCCAGTTAGTGTAAACGCACTGATTTCTACGGAATCGCTCGTTAGAATTTCATGAAATTTTGTAGAAAAATAGTTCAGAGCACGCTTAACTCGCTTGCAAACAAAATTTGAAATCTGAGAGAGGACATGTTCAGAAAACTGGTAAAAAAGAAAAGTTGACACTGGCTAAAAATAGTTATGGACGTTTCGGCCACTACTGTTGCCTTCCTCAGCAAAGATAAAAATGCAAATGTCTAACGGCGTCCTACTTAGAATATGTAACCGATGTGTGATAAAAAATCACACCTCGAAGAAACTTTCTGAGTGCAACAATAGTCTCTAGAGTATTCTTAATGACTCTAAAAATTCTTAATATTATTGTATACGTTTGGTAGCGCTATGTGTTCGTTTATAGTGTTCCTATTTCGCACGGAATGCCAAGCTTCAAGAATTAGTCTTTGTCGCCACGCCAATGACCTGTCGACAATTTCAACGCTCTCCAAATCTATTTGATGACCGTTAAGCATATGGTGTTTGGCCAACAAAGAGTTTTTATCCAATGTTGCTATGGCCTTAGCGTGTTCTTTCACACGTGTTTTTAGCGCGCGTGATGCCTGACCAACATAAACACAATCACAATCTTTACATTTGATCTTATATACGATTCCTCTGGAAGCCTCTTTCTCGATCTTGTCTTTTGGCTTTTTGAGTATGCTCGAGATGGTGCGAATAGGTTTATGGGCGACCTTGATGTTGAAACCTCGAAGAACGTTTGCAACTCTTTCGGAAAAACCTTTGGCCTAGGGGAGGATAACAAAGCCACGATGGTCGATACCATTTCTTGTTGTCTACTCAGTTGGCGGCCATTGTGAATGAAGTTAGCAGGGTAGTTGTTAGTGGCGAGGGCTTTCGCTACTCGCTTAGTTTCCCGTGATACTTCCTCCTCCGTGGAAGGAATGTTCCTCGCGCGATCCATGAGAGTGCGAGCGACCGAGTGTTTATGCTGGGGATGGTGGTGTGATTTGTAATCAAGGTAACGGTCGGTGTTGGTAGCTTTCCTGTAGACAGATACGGTGATTGAGCCATCTTCTTGTCTGGTTGTTTTGGTGTCAAGAAAGGCAATGGAACCTTCTGATTCTGTCTCGATTGTAAATTTGATGTGAGGATTGATCGAATTGAGATGTGAGTGGAATTCATCTACGTGTTCCCTTTTTACACATACGTGGCTATCATCTACGTATCTAAACCACCATTTGGGAGGGTTAGGGGTCGATGAGAGAGCCTTTTCTTCGACATGTTCGATCCATGACGAGATTGGCCAAGATGGCGCTGACTGGGGATCCCATCGGACAACCAAAAATTTGTTGAAAATGGTTGCCTTGGAATACAAAGAAACTGTAGTCGAGGACGAACTGTAGAAGTGTCATGATATTTTGGATAGATAAGTTGGTTCTCTCCGGTAGTGATTGGTCAGAGTCCAGTCTCTCTTTAACAAATTCGATTGCTAGGTGGGTCGGGATGCAAGTAAACAGTGACACGACGTCAAAAGATACTAGAATCTCGTCGGGATCTACTGACAAGGTGCGGATCTTTTCGACGACAAGATGTTGGTGAGGTATTTGGATAGTTCATATGTGGGAGATCCAATGGCACTCATAATTGGTCTGAGTGGGACGTTCTCCTTATGGATTTTAGGAAGGCCATAAAATGACGCTGGTGTGGAATCGGTGCTATGAAGTTTGTAGTGGAGCTTCGGTTCCAGCTGTTTCTTGCTGTTGTCGTGTGGGGCTGGCTGATCTTTAATCTGTAGGAGAAGTTTATTGAGGGATTTTTCGGTGCACGATGTTGGATTCCTTCTTTTGTCTGTTATCTTGTGGTAGGTCTTATCGTCATTTAGAAGATTGTTTATTTTGTCGGTGTAGTCGTTGGTATTCATCACGACTACGGCTCGACCCTTATCGGCTGGTAAAATTGTAACAGACGTGTCCTTGGCAAGATGTCTGAGAGCTTTTTCCTCTTCATTGGTAATGTTGTTTCGTGGAGGAGGATGCCAATTGTTGATGGCAGAGGTGACCGAAGCTCTGATAAGCTCTGAAGCTCTGATATGTTCAGAATACGGTAAAATACAGAACACAAAATTACAGAAGATCTCTTTGTCAAAACGTCACGAGACCAGTGTCAGAAGGCCAGTATTTTTCTGAGTTTTCTAGAGACAAATGATGGAAAAATCTAACGACTGAATTTTCTGACAATAATCAAAACCATTGTTTAATGCTGGTTTATTAACAGCTGTGTTGCCATGGCAACGGTAATTAGTCCAGTAAAACATATCAAAATATAATCTTTTTTAGTTGAACTTGCATCTTGCCTGTTTTGGCCGCCCAACTGCCAGTAGTTTGAAAATAACGATGAATAACGCATAAGTACGAGGAAACTGTGTTCGGCCACCTTAAATGAAATGGGAGGGAAGGGGGGGGGGGGGTAATTTCTCCCTACTGAATTTGGAAAAATGTGTGTACCTCTGAAAAAATCCTGGCTACGCCCCTGAAGATGTTGTCTTAAGGTGAGAGTATCTTTGGTTTATCAGTTTGGATCAATCAAAAAATATTGTTACATTATAAATAAACTTGCATCGTAGAAAAGTAAACCCGGGGTTGCCCCTAAGCCACAGTAACATAGTTACCTCTAAGTGAAAAGTATATAGTTTTACTTTATTAACCTGTTCAAAACAATGAGTCAGTGAAACCTTGTTTTATGACTGCTTTAGTGCAACCGATGTGGCTCGCGTGACAGCGGCCGTTCTACTGAAATGCTCAAAATACCCTGCACACTTTTTTTCTTGACGCGTCACGTTTGGCGGGCAAAAACCGACACTTTCAGAGAGTAAAAACGAATAATTGAGCTTACATTTGATGTATAGTTTTGGTCTGAAAAGTACATGTTAGGTCAGTTATAAGCCTCTGAAGTTGACCCAAATTTTGCTTTGACCTTGAACCCTTCAAGGTTAGTATCTTCAACAGGTCAACAAGCAGACTAAAAGTGCAATTTTTTTATCCGATTTTTATATTTTTAGATAGAGGAAAAAATGTTGTACTTATGAGCCAAATGATAAAACGGGAACGATTTTCATTGTTGCGTACGAGCTTGTTAAAAATGCACGATTTTCCCTTGTTTCCTGGGGGGGGGGGGGGAGCGCAAGCGAGCCTCTAGTCACATTTCGAACTTATCTAAATTTTGGAAAAAACAAAAAGCGGAGGAACTTTTAAATATGATTTTTGAAAATAGTTTCCCAAAGGGGTATTATAAAATAAGAAATTTTGCTTCTGTCGTAGGATTCTCGATATTTCTGGTCAGGATCTGTTAATAAGTATAGTACTGATGGGTAAATAAATTTCCTGCTTGGTTGGGTCGCCCCACACTTTTTATCCAAGGGCGAGACAGATACGATATTCACCGGGGAAACTAAGCAATGAACCATTCAACTGTCATAACAAATACAAAGTAAAAAAAAAACTTATAATGATGTAGGTTCAAGGTTTTGTCGGAAGGAAGGTCGATCTAAATTGTACATCTCATCATGGCCTCCCAGTTCTGCGACCATAGGGCACAAATGAAACTCAGTACACATTGAGGCAGCTACATGAACTAGAAGTGCCGTGAAGAGCTCTGAATTAAAACCTCCAAAACTATGGAAAATGGTCTTTATGTAAAAATAACAATGACGTCATTGCATTAATTTGGTAACGTCGATTGCAATAAAACTTATTTCAGCTGAGACTTTGACCTATCGCAAGCAAAGGTGTTGCAGTTGCTCGCCCTGTTCTATTTTTTATTGTGAAGTAAGTCGCTTTTAAATGGGTATCACACCAAGAAATCTAATCGAACCACTTAATAGACTTATTTCCCAAGTTTAACGTGGCTGCCCACATCTGAACTCGTTGTTCAGAGGAACTAATACAACTTTTTCGTCTTGCTTTTCTTCGTTCTCACTCGTTCGTTTGTTGGTTCTGTTCGGCTCGTGTCAAACTGCGGCAAACAAAGCCTAGTACCCAGGCGTTCTCCTCCTGGGCCTGGTGCGAAACGTCATGACGCCACCGAATGAATCACCCATTCGGTGACGTCACGAGACTTCGCACCAAGTTGAGTGAGCGAGAAGAGAGGGCCTGGGTACTAGGCTGCCCCAAACACAAGTCCGCTGGTCAGTGACCGTGCATCAGAGGAATAATCATTGGATTAAATGTTATAGAACCCTTGACAGGATGTCATGCTGTCTTAGGCCGGATGCAATGAAGAAATTAAACAAAATAAAGTGTAAATAAAATACAATTAGTTCCTCGCGAGCTAAGATTCAATATACAATATAAAAATTCCCAGTCGCGGACGAGGGTCTCGGGCACTTTCGCACACTTTAAAGTAAAACTATGTAAATTTGGAGTTAAGATCAACTACCTTGGAAACATGTCTCATTAATTTTAGTAGTAGTTAGTATTAGTCAGTACACGACCCCACATTAAGGTGTTTTAACTGCTTGAAGGTGAAAAATAAACCCTATCCAAAAGTTCGATTACTTGAAAGATAATACAAAATTTAACAAAACTGCAAAAGATGAGAGCTTTATTCCTATTAGAAACGGAGAAAATGAAGGATGAATTTGGTTGTTATGCGTGTTATTTTCCTTCGATTTGTGAAATTTGAAACGATATGATCGCGTGTTGACAGCTACGTTACGTTCACTCAAATTCGAACATGCGATCATTAAGTGAGCATTGCGGGCGAAATTCGACAAAAGGACCGTGAAATACTTTCGCATTACATTTCTAAAAGCAGTTGTTGACCACTCTTTTAAATCTTTGGCCTTTCTTAGACCTTAAAATCCACCAAGAAACCGATTTGATATCTGAGCTTCATGCAGCGCAGACAAAACACAGCATGGAACTTGTGACGCAATACGCGTTGCTATGCTATTCGCATTTGTTTACGCCGCCATTTTTTTCCGATGGTGAGCGGAAAAATTCGGAGCTTTTTGACCGCTTTCCTGCTTCAATCGGTAAGTTTCTTCCTCAGACATATTGAACAGCGGTTTACACATAAAAATCTAGCATGGCGCCGGTAAATGAGCTGCTTGCGAGAAGATTTCGGCGATAAATTGGCGTATTTTAAGGACCCACACAAACCGCACTGAAAGGTATTTAAAGAATAAAGACGTAGACTTAACATATCTGGTTGAAATTTGCGCTGGTTTTTCTTTTGAGGTGAAATAAACTTTTGACAGGAGCCCAAACGAAAGAAGATCTCTACTCGATATTATGGCGGCTTAAAGTGACGACTCATGCTGTTTATTTACAATACGATATCTGAAGAAAGAAGCAGGCTTCGTGTCCGGGCTCCTGTGAGTTTCTTTCTTTTCTATATACAAATATATTCCCGCATTTCTTTTCAATCTCTCTTTTAAATTAAAGCTGCAAAACGAAAAACTCTTATTTTTGAGCCCGCAATTCAAATGGGATTTGTCACCTTTGGTGTGAAATTTGTCACCTCGGACATCTATTTTTTTGAAGCGTCACTTTAGTTGTATCGACCTGATATATTTTTACTTCAACAAGTTGTTTTCATTTTGAGCAATTTTTACTCAAAATGAACGCGTTAATTGCGATCCAACTACCTTAAACCATTATCGTCTTTAAATAAAGGATTTTTTTTGTATTTTATTGTTGTTAAAATATCCATAGAAGTAACGCTGCTCAAAATGAAAAAGAAAAAACGAAAAAAAAAAACCGAGTTCTACAAAAAGATTATTAAACAGTTGTGAGTGGGTCATTGTCAATTGTTTTGAAGTTAGGAAGCGTATGTTTAAAAATTTACCTTTTATGAATAGTTTTGTTTGTTTTTCTTTGAAGCCACCTGCTATTGAAGTGCTTTAAAGACCCTGAAGATTTCAAAGCTTTCATCCGCCAGGGCAGTGCAGTACTGTAGCCAGATGTTGGAGCACTATCAAAAACTTTTCTATCATCACGAAAAGGCTATACTGAGTTTTTGCGTTTTACACGTTATCAACCCTCTGGTGGCAACTCTTGGAAATCGTCTTGTTATTAACGCCCTGTGGAAAGCTTCGTCGATTCCTGCTACAATGAAGATGTTGTTCCTGGATTGTTCGCACAATTGATTTATGGTACTGTCTCTGCGGTGATGCTAAATGTAGCAGCAAACGGAAACTACAGATTTGGCTTTCTCTGTCCATCAGTTTTATATATTTGTTATTTCCTTATGTTTCTTTTTGTATGTGTTAAAGTTTTACTTACGAAGCACAGAAAGATAGTGTTTTTTAAAAAGGGTAAATGTTCGAAAAGCAGCGTGTCTTACATTTACTACCTGCGTCACAAGGTTACGCATGCCTTAAAAGAACGGTTCACTTTTTTCAACTCATTCATGGTCCCTCCTTATCTTTCCCGCATTTCTTTGCAGTTTGTTATCGCGCCTATTTCGTTTTCGACAATTAAATAAATGTTATTTATGTTATTAAATGTTATTTATAATTCAAAAATTCTTTAACTGTCAAGAAGGGATCGAAGCAAAAGGCACGCACCCTCCATTGTGTTTCCACTTAATGGCCAGGTTATTTGCCTGTGGTTTGTTGGTGTGGGCTGGAGGAGAATGTATAGGAGGGTAAGGGAGGACGACAAATTGACTAAAAAGCAGCAACCTTGAACATTGTATTGAACTGATTTTTTTCTCCTTCGCCGTTTCGTGTTTATTTAAGGGTGCTATCATCAATCAAGTGTTCATTTACACGAACTTCGTGTTTTCGTTTGGAGTTTTAACAAGAAATCAACTTGTTTCCAGAGCTCGAGTAAGTTGGGCGTGTAAACTGATTAGTTGTCTGAGGGGTACAAAGCTGTCATGCTTTAAGTAAAAGTTAACAGATACGTGGGAAATGGAAACTACAATAAATTTTGAGTTCTTCTGTCCAACTGACCATAATACCTTAAGGCAACGTTTCGTTAGTCCTACACATCGCCAATATAGCAATCACCGGGGCTAGTGATTCCCACTTTTTCTTTTTTTTTTTTTTAAGTTACTCGCCGATTCGCTTGGCGAAACAAACAAGATCAATTAGTCAGAAGTGAAACGTAAACATCTTTTCGGCAATTTCGCGTCCCCATAAATTTTACGAAAATCTGCGTAGATGCGAGGAATCCAATGGCAAAAAATCACTTCGCCGAGAGCAAGAACAAAGTTGCCGCCGAGCTTTGAAAGCCAACGATTCTAGCTTTGTGTTCGAAAAAAATAATTCGCTTTTAGATGAAGCAATAAGTGGTTTTCAAAAACATTACATCAGCCGATCCGGGGAAGTTCCGTGCTCGTGACAAATACCTGAAAAAAAAACAAACAAACAAACAAAAAAAAAACGTATGGTTAAAGTGCACCTAACCCCAAAATATTTTTTTTCGCTAAAATAACTCTTTGCACTTGTTCGAAAAGCATTGTGCCTTTTTTTTATGAAATCCGCCTCAGTCTTGACTTTTTATAGGCTGTGAAAGTTACGAAATCTAGCCATCTTCTGTTACGTGACCGAGCTAGTGAGGGGCATGGGTCTATTCTTGATTTGACATCACAAACTGATTTGCATCTCCTTAAGTCTTTGTAAACATGCATGCAAAGCAGTTCGTGACGTCAAATCAAGAATAGACCCATGCCCCTTCTGACTCGGTTGTGCGACAAATGGTGCTTAGTTTTTCGTAAGTTTTGAAGTCCATAAAAAAGTCAAAAACTGCAAATAATGGTGAAATGTTGTTAAAATGGACGCAAAGTTTTATATTAGCGTAAAAAATATTTTGGGGTTAGGTGTACTTTAATTTCGCCACGTGCCCCATATTTCATTTCCTATTCTTTATTAATATTGAGAAAACTGCGACAAATTAAATATTCTAAGCGAGAAGACAATAATACTGAGTCGTCACTTCATAAGCATGACGTAACTAAGTCACGCTATGGTCACGATACTGCGTCACAAATCATGCTTCCACTCAGACTGGAACGGGTTCTCGATTGGGGGATGGAAAAGGGGTTGAAGGCCACATTGTTATTGGAGAAACATTATCAAGGGGAGAAGGGTAAGGATAGGAGGCAAGGAAGAACGACAGCAAACGAGTAAAATGTATGTTGAGACTCCAACTTAACCGGAAAAAAAAACCTGATGTGGGCTCGTATATTGAGTGACGCTGTGGTGAAGGATGGGTTTAATGCCACCGGGGCTTTCTTTTTTACAATGCTGTATTTCCCGAGTGTTTTAAATTCGTCATTTTAACATCTCCCAAATGTCATTGTTTTGAAAGGCTTGTGACGTTTAACGGCAGTGAAGCACGTAGCTGGTCCTGAGCTTGAGATTACCGGTTTTCCAAAAAATAACAAACAAACAAAAAACTGAAATTATCCATTTTACGGTTGTGTGCTTAGTAATTTGAACTGAGCCTGGAGTTGACTTTGTTTCAATACCAACCTTTCTACTTTTCATATGAAAAGCGTGTTGTTCTTATACTAACAAGTTTCTGATCAAAATCACTTACATGCGAAAAAGCGCAGAGGTTTGTAGCGAATCAAAAGTCAACTGCAGGCTCGCTTCCAGAGCACTAAGGCCAAGGCCAAGGCCAAACGTCGATCTTTACATGGGTCGAACCTAATGCAAATGAGCAGAAGCTATTGTTTTTGCTACTTTGCATTAGGTTCGGCACATGTAAAGTTTGACGTTTGGCCTTGGCCTAAGCATACAACTGAAAAATTACCAACTAGGTAAGCGGAGAGGTCGGACAAACAATTTATCTTCTGTTGCTTTTCACAAAAGCTTTCCTGTGTGGTCTGTTTTTCATCTTACTTGAATTAAAAATGTTATAGTAAAAGTTCCACTTTAATATAAATAAATTTGCAGGATTAATTACGACTCCTTGTTTCGACAGATATAACTGAAAACAAAGCTTTGGGATTAAAGAAAAATAAGGGGCAGCTGCCAAGCAAAAGATAGAACAACACACAGAGACACAGACACAAAATAAAAGAACGAAAGAAAGAAAGAAAGAAAGAAAGACTAAAAGATAATAGCCTAGAAATCGCTTGCGAATTTCTTTTAATTAAACGTTTCATTTGCAGATAAACCTCCCTTATTTTGTGGACTCAAATTTATATCGAGCCAATGCTAGATTCGAAAAATCAAGTTTACTATGGCCGCCCAGTTTTGTACTCAGAAGCTGAACGAACTGCAACAACTTGTCCATGGTCATGGGACATTTACGTTGACATTGTGTGTGTTAGACTTGAGTTTTTCCCTCCTGGCAACCACTGGAAATCTTCTTGTTATTCGCGCTCTGTGGAAAGCCTCAACGATTCCTGATAATATGAAGAGGCTGTTCCTGAGCCTTGCTTTCTCTGATCTTGCTTTGGGTTTGATCGGACAGCTCGCGTTTGTTGTTATCAACGCAGTGATGTTGAAGATGGCTGCAAATGGAAACTTTGATCTTGATTTCTTCTGTCCAGCTATTTTAAATGCGGCTTATTTCCTTTCTAGTCTTCTCGCATGTGCTTCGTTTCTGAATGTAACCGCCATTGCCGTGGATAGACTTCTCGCTGTTTCTCTCCATCTGCGATATCAAGAACTTATCACTTCAAAACGTGTTGTTTTTTCCTTGGTGTCTTTATGGCTAACAAGCGGTGTCGCTGCCCTCATATTCATTTCATTTCCTAACCACAACAACTTAGGAGTGGTAGCTATCGAATTTACTGGACTTTTCTTGACAACTGTGGCATATATTCGTATTTACAAAGTAGTGAGATATCACCAGAATCAAATACACAGCCTACTTCAGCTGTCAAATGTCCAAGCAAGGGAGCAACTCCAGGAAAAGAAGTCTGCTTATAACGCTTTGCTTGTTTATGTTGTTTTTGTAGCTTGTTATCTTCCATATTTGTGCTATGTAATGGTGTTGATCATAAATAATTTCAGAACTTCATTTTTAGTGACTGAACAAGTCTTAGAATTCCTACTTTTCCTAAATTCCTCATTAAATCCCTTCGTTTACTGCTGGCGATATCGTGAGATTCGCGAAAATGTGAAAAGAACTGTGAAGAACATGGCTTCCATCAACAGCACTGAGACATAGCTTGGAAGATTTCTTAAAAACGTTAAATAATAAACATTCCCATGACAATTGATAACCTTATGTAGAGAAGGTACTTTATATTAAAACAAGTTAAATGTTAGAAAAGCAGAATATCTTTTATTGATTAGCTGCGTCACACGGTTACCCATCCTTGTAAAGAGCGTATCATTGTTTTTCAACTTTATTGTAGTCCGCCTACGGAAATTTTCTTCCCAGTGTTCATTGCAGTTTTTTTTTAGTCCCTTTTTTCGTTGTCGACAAATAAATGAGTTTTAACATAATAGTGAAAATCACATTTTAAGGAAGACTAGGTGTGTTATTAATTTTCTATAGTGCAAGTATACTTCACAGCTCAAAGCATTTCCTGAACTGGGCTGAAGGGTAATTTTTCCTCTCGAAGACTGTACCCGCCTTCTTTTCAGACCCAGATCCCTTGGTTAATGTGGGGTGAAGGAGACTGTGTAGTTGGGTCGAGGAAAGGAAGGTGAGATTTGGAATAAGCGTAGTACTTGTATGCTAGACAATTCACTCACTGGCTAAAAAGCGGTAACCTTAACATTAAATATGAATGGCATTTGTTTCTGTTCAATTCTTCTTTTTCTTTTTTCTTTTCTTTGCTCCTTCACCGTTTTGCTGAGTAGGTTCGGCACCATTAGTTGTTGGGGTGCTTTCATCAATTAAGTGTTCATTTACTTCATGTTTCCTTTTGGAGTTTTTACGGTTGACTTCTTTTCCATTACCAGACCTGAATAAAACAAAACAAAACTATCCGAGGAAAAAAATTTACATGATCCTCGTGTTTCCAGATTAAGTTGGGGTGCAATCTGATGGACGTGCAATCTGGTTTTCTAAGCGGTCCAAAGTCAATCGAGTCGTTCAAAGTCAAACAAATGAATCTTGCATCTCTCCGAATTGATAAGAAAGTAGCAACGTTTGTTTTTGTGGTGTTGAGACTCACTTCCTTTCCGGCCAACTCGACCCAACTCTCAAACCAGTGTCCCGGCCATTTTTGAATTGAGTAATGACGGGAAGCCGAACTCGAAAAAAATAAATATAGTTTAAATAATCGGACTTCCCGTTCGAATTGACTTAAAACTTTGCACAGTAAATAATATGGACGTATATTTCTAAAATATGGAGAGGAGAGGAGGAAAAAAATCATATTTTTGATCATAGTAACAGTTCAAAACCATGTTTACATTTCAGCGTTGTGCTCATGCGCAATGTGGTCTTTTTCCGGCTAGCTTTTGCTTTGAAGTGCCTTATGCCTCTCACTTTCAGACTCGAGAAAAAGCAGTTATTTGGAACTTTTAAACCACAGTCACGGAACCAGTTGACTGTAAACGAAAGTCTCCACGTGCTGTTAGCAGTTCGGCTCTTTCAAGGTGTCTGCTATAAATTGGATCTGTTTTGAATTGCCAAAAAAGAAAACTCGTCATCAGAATCTTCACACACGTGAAAACTTGAACCCGCTGGAGTACAAAGTTGTCACGAAATCAGCTAAAAATGCTGTCGAGTAGGATGAAAAGTGATTTTTGATCACAGCAAGTGGTGCAGGTTTTTCCTGTCGGTCTACCTATCTTCAGTCGTTTTCATTGCGCCAAGTAAAAATAATTGTTTATCCCGCTACTGTGTGAACCGTATCCACCCCATGTGGTATGTTGGTTTTGAGACTGTCCACACTTATGTCCTACAATTCATGCACAATACATCACTTGGGTGCTCACTCCTGAACGGCTAACAACTACAACCAATCTGGCCAAAGGTTCCAGAAATGTCGAATCATTGATTGATGAAGAGGTAAGTCTAGTGTCGGCAGATGCTATTTAAAAAAGGAGATTTATTCCGAAGAAGGAATAAATTGTTTTATGTGACTGTCACGCAATCAGTTAAAACTCTGTGAAAATTTCAAGTTGATATCTTCAATAGTTTTTGAGAAACCACAATTCTTGTTTTTAAATTCTACAAAAATACGGAAAATGAGAAAACTGTAATTAAACTCTACTAACAGGGAAAATGATGCCTATCACTTGTTCTGGTACACCTAGAAGGAACCAGGACCATAGGAAGGTCCTTCTAATGCCTCTAATGTCTCTGAATTACCCTTTTTCCAGTTTCTGATTTGTTTTCGCCTCTTTTTCGAGGCATCCAGACTCTTTCTACGAGAGTGTCGAATTCGGTTGTGGTCCAATTTAGCACAAGCTTTTCTGTAGTGACTGCCAGGGATGATGCCAAGAGCGTCCAGGACAAACATGAGGGAAGTAGCTCCATCACTGAAGATTGAAACTGCCAGGAAAGGTGCCAGCTCAACTGTTGGTAAACTTGAATGGGTTTCCTTTGTGGCACCCTGCCAAATCACTCCATTCAGTGTTTCATTTTGATTTTGTGTGCCACCATGCAAACACTTTGACAGAATTTCCTCAGCAACAGTCTCTGGAAGTGAATTCTGATGTACATAATCTGACATCGCATTGGCAATATCTCTTTGATAACCACACCATGAATTCTCGCCAGGGGGGCAGAGGTCGTGGTCTGGACTGTCATCGGTTGACCTGGTGTGGTGCCATATGGACGTAACTGCAGTTTGCATGCAAGAAAGATCATGACTGTTCTGCCTTATTGCCATAATACCATCATACACCTGAAGCTTGTCTATCCTCTGTTTTGTCAGTCGCCCTGTGCCGCCGATTCCTTTTCCATCCTCTAAACGGATTGCACCCAGTCTCTTTTTCAAAGAACGAAGTCTTGATCCAAGGCGCTTTTGAACGTGGCCCACGCATTCTAGTTTTTTAACTTGAGTGACTCCATATACAGCTTCCTGCACTAGAAGGTTGCGGGCTTTGCTATCCCCGCCACCGAGAAAGTCGGTACCGCAGGCCATGCTTCTCCACAGACCTCTGAAATATGGTGACTATCCCCGCCGCATCCATAGATCCAGACGAGCCAGCCAAATTTGCCTGGCAACCATGCCGATGGCCTTCCCACCAGTTTTCAAATGCAACTGTCCCTTCCTTTCCTCTCCACAATTTGCACTGTCCACACTCCTTAGACATTACTTCACAAACCAGGGCATTACCAGTGACTGTTGATATCACTGTCACCACTCCATAAAAAGAAGAGTATCCCCTTTTTCTCCAGGTTCCATCTCCTGACACCCCAATGTTGTAAAGTCCGTCTTTCTTTTCCTTATAAAACTCTTTAACTTCAGTTGCAGCTTTTGACATGCTTTCTAAAGCAACAGATTCAGCTGCAGTTGGCACAGCTTTCACGTGGTCACGGTAAGAGTTCTCGTTCATTGGGGGTAACATGTTCATCACAAATGTAAATTTCACAAGACCTTGATGTCCTACACCAATGTTCCGTGTTGCCAAAACCTCTCTTCTATTCACTTCAAAAGCTTGACCGTTTTCAACTTTACCAGAGGTAAAAAATGACTTGCAAAAAAAAAAAAACACTTACGTGAAGAGCACTTCAGAATGAGCTTAGAGGCTAATCCCATCTTTGAGTCTTCGGGTCTTCCTCGAAAACAACACTGCTTTGTTTGACATTCAGGGCATCGCAGACACTCAAACATCGAAGCAAGGATGCTAATATCGATGATTCGAAACCCATCGTTCCTTTCTGATTCCTCTTCAGTACTTTCTTCGCAAGAATCGCTGGACTTTGTGTCCATTTTACGCACGTATGCAGGTAAACATTTGAAACTTGCCGCTTCCACGTGCTCGTCGCAGTGTTCTTCACCGCCATCCTCATCACTGCTCGATTCTTCACTTTTTTTCTGACATTTCATGTTGAGTTGGCGCATCCATTTCGCTCAAATCTTTTTTCTCTGTGTGTTGGTTACCAGTAAATCTTCATTTCTTACTTACAACACTTCTAAAGTTCATTTTTTGGAGGTATATTTCTCGAAGAATCTCACCAGCAAAAGCGAAAACAACCACTCGCTCGTCTCACCCGAAAACTGATTTATGTAACTAAACTCACAGTATCCCCCTTGTGCATGACACTGGTCACCAGTCCTCTAAAGTCTTTGGAATCGCTCGTTCTTAATTTTCTTTGAAATCGGGGCGGAAAACCCGACTTTTTAGCCCCAAAACGACGCGTAAACAATCTTAGTTTCCATAGCAGCGGGCCAAAAAGCCAAGACTGATTAAATAAAAATGCAAATTTTGCACTTAAACAGCAAAGGCAACGCAAAAAAGTACCAGTTACTGAAAGTACAGTGTTTAAACATGTCAAAAATAACTTTTCAAAAAAATGGTATATTTTTGCAATCTCGGGACTATCGGGTGAGGAAGACCCCACCGTTGACGAAATACTGGCGAGACCGCGAAACGTAGAACAACTGCGCAATTTGAAAAAAACGAATAACCGCCAGCAACGTCTTTCGTGGGATGAACTGTACAATGTCCATGAAATGGCCTTAGATATGGAAAACGTTGTACATTATATCACCACGTTTCCTGATCTGGTGATCATTTGTGGGCTGAAACAAATCCTAGAAGAAATGGAGTTAGTTCTGGGAGACGGTGGTGTCAATCAGCTATTAAGCTATGACACCAACTTTAGTATGGGAGATTTTTATGTCTCCATACTATTTTTTAGACAAACGTTTTTTTCGGTAAGACTTTCAACCTCTGGAAACCGCTCTTCCAGTAGGGAGCTCAAAATGTCTTCTAGATCCATGCCCGTGCAATTATGCAAACAATTCCCTTCCATGGTAGAGAAAGGCAAAATGTACCTCAAGAAGTGCTGCGACAGATATACTCACCTTCCCCTCGGTAGCTGCAATTATTCGAACCAATCAAATTGACTTGCGTGGCTGTAAAAAAAAATCAACCAATCAGAGCCCGAGGGTCAGATCTTGACCCTGGCGTCTGCATGAAAGTGAGAATCAAGTCCATGGTAACCAGAGGTTTTTCTTCCTCGTCGCTTCGCGGCTCGTTTTCGCGGCTTCGCGGCTCGATTACGTGGAGAAAATTAGGAAAAACCTTTGGCGCCAGGTTAAACTAACAGCGTTCCAATACAGAATTTGGAATCGTATTGTATACACAAATGATAAACTGTTTGCGTTCAAAATTGTATACTCTCCGTACTGCACGTTCTGTAAAAATGAAGTGGAATCCCCAGAGCATTTATTTTTCTTTTGCAATGTAGTAGATATGTTTTGGAAAGAGGTTTTATCGTGGATAGCCCTTTAAGCAATGAAGTAAAGGATATTTCCTTTCCAGACGTCTTTTTTGGTAAATTCAATATCAATAAAGATTTTATGATAATCAATCACATCCTTTTATTAGCACAATTCTTTAGTAATAGATGCAAATTAGATAAAAAGGAACCATCTCTTGACGTTTTTAAGGCTAAGTTGAAAGCTTCCTACAAATTAGAACTTTATGTTGCTAGGAAAAATGATGTTCTTGCAAAGCATTATGTTAAATGGGATGCATTTATTTCGATTCTTTCTTAATCCCTCTTTCCAATACATTACTTATTTTGCTGCTCAATACACAATATACACAACAAGCAAGATCATTCGAATGCGAGAGGATAACTCTCGACGATTAACACTGTAAACAAATAGACGTTTCCCCCCAAAAATAGTCAACCGTAGAGCTGAAGATGTTTAAGAATTCTAACTTGAACCGCAGAATCTTTTGCCTCATTTTATTGACATAACACGTGTTTGATTGGGTAGTGCGCCTGTCATGAGGATCATCTGTGCAGGGTTAAGTAAAACAGGGACTAAATCTCTGGCTAAAGCTTTGAGGATTTTAGGATTTACGGTCTATGATCATTTGGAGGAATACAATTGTCGTTTCAACGAGTGGGTCGATCTCTACGGTAAAGGAAAATTGCCTAATTTCGCTACCATGTACAGAGATGTTGACGCGGTTATCGCTCTACCTGCAGCGTTTTGGTTTCAAGAAATCAGCGACATTTTTCCTGATGCTAAAGTCATTCTAACTGTTCGAGATAACGAAGATGTTTGGGTCCAGAGCTTTAAAAAACAAATCGAACACACTACAACTTCAGGCGGATTTCTAAACAGATTTGCCCTCAACTGCCCGAGCTCGCCCCAATATTTATCAGCGAGAAACCAATTTCCTGGCGTTTTGCAGTCTTTCTCTATCCGATAATCATCGCAGCATTCGGCACCCTGGATCCCAAATCCACGATTGTTTTTAAGAAGAAATATCGCGAGCACAACGAGCGAGTGCGGGCGGTCATCCCGAAGGAGAAGCTGTTGATTTACAACGTGAGACTAGGCTGGAAACCTTTATGTGAGTTCCTTGGATGCGATGTTCCAGATCAAGAATTTCCAAGAGTAAATGTTGGAGCACTAATGTCCAAGAAGTTTGTTTCAACGAGAATCCAACGTAATGTATCCGTTACTATCGCAATTTTTGCTTTACTCCTCAGTATATTGTATTTAGTGTATAGTTAGTGGTTTTATGGAAGATTAGAAACGGAGATCGGAATCGGGAATCGGGAATCGGGAATGGGGAATCGGGAATGGGGAATCGGGAATGGGGAATGGGAAATGGGGAATCGGGAATCGGGAATCGGGAATCGGGAATCGGGAATCGGGGAGCGAGGATCAATCAATCAAACAATCAATCGATCAATCAATCAATCAATCAATCAATCAGTCAATCAATCAACCAATCAATCAATCAATCAATCAATCAATCAATCAGTCAGTCAATCAACCAACCAACCAACCAACCAACCAACCAAGCCAACCAACCAACCAACCAACCAACCAACCACCGCCCCACCTTGTACCTTTCAAATACGCAATGAGTAATTTGATATCTCTGCCCTCACTATCAATAATCATTTCTATCGTTTTTATGTGAAATCGTAGATAAGACTTTATGCACTGTTAATTTTCCTTTTTCCGTTATATGTTACTTGTAGTTATATGTAAATGTCTACGCCAGTTAGTTGTACGTGGCAGTGACCAACTCGGAAGCCTAAACTCCTTTGGTCACTGCGCACATTTCACCTTCCATGATTTATGTAATTTGTTGTTTTAGTTTTTCTTATTTTTGTAATAATTGTAGTGCAATTTCTGTAGCAACCTTTTGGAATAGTGCAAATTAAAACAAATCTGAATCTGAATCTGAATCTACGGTGACTAATATCCTAGGATTGTTACATGCAAATTTCTGAATGACAACAGAATGTATCTTAGTTTACGGAGGAAATCATGACCACATAAATTTTTGCATTGACTGCTTGCAGTCCGTTTCTCTCGTCTGTCTCTCGAAATAAGGCTTGATCACACGCTGGACACGAAATTAAACGAGAACAGCGAGAAGGATTAGACGAGACGAGACGCCCTAGTCCCCTCTCGTTCGACCGCCACTTTTTGCGAACGCGCTTGCTTGGGATTAAATACTCCAGGGACCTTTAGAGAAAAGACGGACAGCAAGCAGTCTAATTATATTTTAAACTTGCCAAATTTTGATCGTTTGTTTCTTTTTGACTGCACTTCTTTTGTAATGGCACTTACAAAAAAAGACTTTCTAGTATTTCTGTTGTTGTTTACTAATTTCTTTTTTTGATGGTTTATTTACAATACATCACATAACAAAATGCGTGTACCCAAGCGGTGCGTGTACCTTTCGTCCATTCGATTGTCATACAAATCGAAAATTGAAAAATCAAAAACACAAGTCTAAACTTTAGATTATTGAATTAAAGAAAACCAAAAATTCAAACCAGGTTTTTAGTTTTTGACTGGTTTTCTTAACACGAAAATCCAAAATATTTTGCCCATTCTGGATTTTGTAATTTTCCAACCCATGAAATCAAAACTCGCCAATATTTACGCAACATTTATGGATAATGGAAAACCAAATCGCCGTTTTATTTTTCCTTTTTAAATTATCGAGGGAACAAACCTGACAATAAGAAATTGAAAATCAAACATTTAAAAATCAAAAATTGAAAATCGAAAATTGAAAACGGAAAATAGAAAATCAAAAATTGAAAATCAAATATTTTAAAAATCGAAAATTGAAAATCAAAAATTAAAAATTAAAAATTGAAAATCGAAAATTGAAAAACAAAAATTGCACGACAAGACAAAATACCAAAATGGGGAGGGAAGGGTTAAGGCTGCCACTGACAAGGCGTTGTTACCACTCACAAGATGGCGGCCTCGTTGGGGCGAAGTGGCGCTGAAGGTTTTACAATTAATACTTCAAAGCCTTTGCGCTTTGACATATCTATTGACAGCGGAGGAATGATTGTTATCATGACAGCATGATAAACAGTATGATACAAATGATTCTCCCTGAAATGGAGCTCGAAACAGGTTTGTAAGAACGCTTTGTGACCGTATTTAATCTTCAGAAGTGGTTTTCCTAGCCGATGTTGTGTTTATTTGAAATATTACGTTATCTGTGATCATGGAAACGCCCTCTGTTATACCCCTGAGTAAATACAACCCCGGTCACATTGTGTTGCACTTCACCTGCCTGAATCTGCGGCTCTTTCTCCCATCAATGTTGAGTGAACCAATTTTGGTCATGTATCAAGTCACTGTTATCAACACTGGGGAGCGCAGAGGGAAAGTGCTCCAACAAATGTGTCCGAAGTTGTAGCCTCCCATGCAGACGTACTCTGGGCTTAAAGCTTCGTCACAAAAACGCGTGACAAAGCTTTAAGCCCAGAGAACTTCTCAGAGATAGAAGGTTTAAGCTTTTAAGCTTTGAGTACCCTCTCGTGCAAAAAAAGGAAAAAAAGCTTTCTACACTGTTAACTGTCCCTTTTTAGCTAGACGAGCAGACGACTAAGCTAGCGGGCCAAAAACGAGCAAGTGAGCGAACGAGCCAAGAGGGTTCATTAACGTCGCTTAGCTCGCGTTATCGCTGCGTCGCATCGCTTGCCTCTCAACTATACAGAGAGGGACTGATAGCAGTGAAAACCTCACATAACATGCGTATCTTAAACATTTTAGATGCTTGACGTGCCTAACGAGCTCTGTAAGGAAAATATGAAGATAAGCCACTTTTTTCCCTCTCCTACGCTCAACATTGTTTTCCTACCTGTCCCTCTACTGTTTACTGATCTCGACGATGAATTTCGAACTTGCCACTACTGTATTTTTCAGGGACAACGTATACTGCTAACAGAGAAAAAAAAAGCAAATACCATTCATGTTTATATCTGCCAAGAATGTTTAACAAAGAATGCGCACATCACCACCATCAACTCGTGTCACGTGACTTCCGTCACGTAGACAAGAGCGTAATAATGAGAAAGGGGCGAAAAATTGCTTAAAGTTCATCTGTAAATAAAAATACTTTTAAAGGCTAAATAGTCTAGCCACTATCAGCTGTCTTTTGCGCATTTGCTGTTCTTCTGTAGACTCCAGAGCAAAGGCTTTGAAGTATTAATTATAAAACCTTCAGCGCCACTTCGCCCCAACGAGGCCGCCATCTTGTGCGTGGTAACAATGTCTTGTCAGTGGCAGCCTTAACCCTCCCCTCCCCATTTTGGTATTTTGTCTTGTCGTGCAATTTTTTATTTTCAATTTCCGATTTTCAACTTTAAATTTTTTAATTTTTGATTTTCAATGTTCGATTTTCAATTTTCGATTTTTAAAATATTTAATTTTCAATTTTTGATTTTCTTTTCTCCGTTTTCAATTTTCGATTTTCAATTTTTGATTTTTAAATGTTTGATTTTCAATTTTTTATTGTCAGGTTTGTTCCCTCGATAATTCAAAAGGGAAAAAGAAAATGGCGATTTGGTTTTCCATTATCCATAAATGTTGCGTAAATATTGGCGAGTTTTGATTTTCATGGGTTGTAAAATTACAAAATCCAGAATGGGCAAAACATTTTGGATTTTCTTGTTAAGTAAAACAGTCAAAAACTAAAAACCTGGTTTTAATTTTTGGTTTTCTTTAATTCAATAATCTAAAATTTAGACGTGTTTTTGATTTTTCATTTTCGATTTGTATGACAATAGAATGGACGAAAGGTACACGCACCCCAAGCGGCAACCGTTTCCCTACGAAGTCGAAAAACAAAATTCGAAAATCGATTTTGCTCTCCGTTTTCCCACTATTTTGAAAAACGAAATTCGATAGTCTATTTTTGATTTCCGTTCTCCGACGATATCGAAAAACGAAATTCGGATCTCGCGTTTTGATTTCCGTTTTCCAACGATATCGTCCAACCAAATTCGAAATTCGAGGTTTGATTACCGTTTTCCGACAAAATCGAGAAACGAAATCGAAAAGTTAACTTTCGAATTTCTACACTTCTACACATCGAGAAATGAGGAACTAAGTAAAGAATGGCAAGGGTTTTAGGCGAAATAATTCGTACAATCCTTACTTTGTCAGGGTATAGAACTTTTCTACTGACACATCAAGAAGTGTGGAACTAAGGAAAGAACGACCAAGAATGACAAAGTTTTAAGGCGCCGGAAAATAGTCTGTGCAATCCTTACTTTGTCAGGGTATTCTACATTTTAATATTTACTGGAGCCTTCTACACGGAGGAAAGTGTGAAACTAAATGGAGAATGACAAGGATTTCAGGCGCAGGGGAATAGCCCGTACACTTCCACACAAAGAGAAGTTGGTGGAACAAAGTAAAGATCGATGAGAGTTTTAACGGCGCCGAGAAATAGTCGGTATAATCCTCACTTTTTTATCCCAAGGCTTTAATTTACCATCAGACGAGATATGCGCGATAACATTTTGGCAGTGTTTTAATTGCTGGATCAATGTGGGGCATTTTAAGACCACCATCTTTATGCTGGCTTATTAGGGCTGAGCGTTTGATTTTATCTTTACCTTTTCACAGAAAATTATACAATACGGTATTTATCTCTTTAATAATTGCCGTGTTCGTTCCGTGCATTGGTTCTGAGGCTCAGAACCGATGCACGGAACGAATACAAGTTCGGCATAACTAATGCTTTGATAATTTCGCGCTTGCCAAAAGTCGTAGATTTCTTCATTGCCAATTATGTAGAGATTTCTTTAAAGACTTTAGTGTTGTGCTTAAGTTAAGTTCTTGTTTTTGCCAAGTAATACGTAGAATATGTGGTCTATTTTTCATTTTACTTGAATTAAAAATGACATAGTAAAAGAAAAAAAGGAAGAAGGAAGACTAAAAGATAGCCTTAATTAAACATTTCATTCGCGGACAAACATTCCCTATGTTGTGGAATTGAATCTACATCGAGCGACTGGTAGGTTCAAATAAATCAAGTTTGCTATGGCCGCCCGGCAGTTTTGTACACTAATGTCCAGGATTGAACTCTGCAACGAATTTTACGATTTATCGCTTCAATTTCAAGTTTTACGATTTTTCGTTTCAAAGTATCGAGATTAACAAATTTTCCGTTTTTTTTTTTTGCGATTTTTCGCTTTAGACTACCAAGTTTTACAAATTTTACGTTTTTAGCGATTTTTTGCTTGAAGAGATGGGGGATTTAAAAATTTAGCGATTTTTCTTTAGCTTCAGCGATATTTCGCGCTGTGTTGCAGTTTTTAGTCTTGCTAAGTGCCTCATGACAACAGAGGCTAGTTGGGTAGCAGATCTTACAAAATTTGCGAAATTTCTCAGACTCAACGATTGTTTACACTCTTTTATGATTTTTCAGTCTTTAGTCTCGTGAACCTATGAATGTCCATTCATACATCGTCTCTAATTTTATTTACGCACGTAAAGCCAGTTAAATTCACGCCCGAGTAAAATTTACGCAACAGTGGAAATCCACCTTTAACGTGAGTCTATGAATATCCCTCGTTCTAAAAGCACCTAGCGCCAGATATAACAGGAATCTATGAATATCCCTCGTTCTAAAAGCAATATAGTGCGAAATATAATAGAATTTATAAATGTCCCTCTTGTTTCGCGCTGTGTTCGATTTTCAGTTTTCAAATTGTGATGATCACAATTCTAAAGGTGGATGTGGGGGGATGGGGCGATATTTGCCCCGGTCTCTCTCAAGCGTCACACTGCCTAGCGCCCTGGCAGATTTTATAGCAAGTAAAAGTGTTCGCCATGTTCGGTACATTTATTTACACTTCAATCAGTGGCAAAAGTTTAGCCATTTCAAGTGTAACAAACGTCATCTAAAGGAACAAGGAAAACCTTCATTCCCTTGTGATAGTTTTTGGGGATCATAAACAGGAAAACAAGTGAAGAGAAACGTTTCATCACTGACAAGCTGGGAGCTCAGAAATTCTGTACTACCCATGCCTTTTCATGGATCAGTCTGGAAATGTGAAAGACATCTCTACCAGTACTTCCACAATTCAAGGATGATTTTCTCTTACTAATGACTGGCCTCTAATTCGAATATGTCAATTTACCTCAGTAGTTTACATTCAAGGCATACATCTACAACAATTTCTAAACATCAAATGATTATAAAAACAATATGGAGGACTGATAACAATTTATTGTCTGCAGTGGAAACGACGCAAAGAACGAAGGAAGTCACGTAAGCATATGTTGGCTTTATTTTGTTTCCTATCTGTTGTTTTGTTTGCACCGTTCACAAGCTGCATTTACAAAAACAAACAAACAAACAAACAAACAAAAAAACAGAATATTAAAGCATATCTAGACAGTTGGGATTTCTTGAATGATTATTTCTTATAGTCATTTCAGTCGTGAAATGAGACAGCATATTTAAACCAACCCAGAGACCTTTGCAGTTTGTGATAGGTGAAATGATACATCAAACAAGCTGTTACAAAGTGACAATGCAGAAATACATGTTTTTCACCACTGATGAAGTCTTTTTTGTCAAAATGTAAACCTTGTTTTCTCAAGCAGTTTTTCTTAATGTATGTCTGATATTTCCTTATTTTTGCTTTGAAATTTGCCAGTTTACCAGTTTTCCTAACAATCATAGCATTTGCAATTTTCACAATTCTTATTAGGCCACTCTGCCAACAAGCCTCAACGATACCCGCTAATATGAAGAGGCTGTTCCTGAGCTTCGCTTTCTCTGATCTTGCGTTGGGTTTGATTGCACAGCTTACGTTTGTTGTTATCAACGCGGTGATGTTGAAAATCGCTGCAATGGAAACTTTGATTTTGATTTCTTCTGTCCAAGGTTACCGATCCTTGAAAAGAGCGTATCATCGTTTGTCAACTTTACTGTAGTCCGTCTACAGAATTTTTCTTTCCAGTTTTTCTTTGCAGTTTTTTATCTCGTTTTTTCGTTTTCGACAAATAAATAAGTTTTAACATAAAAGTAAAATGTCACATTTTAAGTACCACAAGGTAGGAAGACTAGGTGTGTTAAGAATTATCTATAGAGCAGGTATATTTAACAGCACAAAGCATTTCCTGAACTGGGCTGAAGGGTAATTTTTCCTCTCGAAGATTGTCCTTGCCTTCTTTTCAGACCCAGGTCGCTTGGTTAGTGTGGAGTGAAGGAGAATGTGTAGTTGGGTCGAGGGAAGGAAGGTAAGAAGTGGACTAAGCGTAGTACATGTATGCTAGACAATTCACTAAAAAGCAGTAACCTTGACATTAAATATGAATGGCATTTGTTTCTGTTCAATTCTTCTTTTTCTTTTTTCTTTTCTTTGTTCCTTCACCGTTTTGCTGAGTAGGTTCGGCACCGCTATTTGTTGGGGTACTTTCATCAATAAAGTGTTCATTTACTTCATGTTTCCTTTTGGAGTTTTTACGGTTGACTTCTTTTCCATTACCAGACCTGAACAAAACAAAATGAAGTGATACATAAAATCAAATTAGCAGAGGAAAAAACTTAACATGATCTGCATGTCTCCAGAGTAAGATGGGGTGCAATCTGTTGGGTGGGCAAACTGGTTTCCTAAGCGGTCCAAAGTTAATCGAGTCGTTCAAAGGCGACGCAATTTTTTATTGTGTCGCCAGCGCGCGGCGGTAGCTATACTTGGCGACACATTTCGGCAACGAATCGATTTGAAACGAACCATTCAACTCACTGCGTTTCTGTTGCGTTGTCTTTGCTGGGTTACTTACATGCACGTTTTCGCCGCACGCTGGAGCCGTACACTGGGGGTGCGACAATTTTTCAAAAAATCACGTGCGCACGTGTATAGCCCCTTTAGGCGTTCACATTTTGGAGAGCGAACAATGTTTTGTTTCCTGGCGTGTTACAGTATCATTTTTCCTTTGCTCGTCACAATCTTGACGCCTGAAACAAATCAAAGTCAAGATCAAAGTGTTTAATTGAAGCACGTAAACCTGTTCAATGGTGTGTTCTGAGTGGCAATGCAAATAGCATTGACCTTGTTTTTTGTTTCCGATGGTCGTTACTTGTTGTATGGTTCACACTATTTCAACATCTGATCTTACACTCGGACAGTAAAAAACGATATCTATGCTGTCTTATGGAAATACTATGTTGTTCTCTACTAACCGTGACAAGATGGCCTGGATCGTGTGGCAAACATTCCTGATGTCCGGTGATTTTTTAACTAATGGACTTTCCTGAATAACAGTTACCCCATGCTTGAGTTCTTCAATTTGTAACAAGACGGAAGCCTAAATGAAGATGACAACAAAAACATCAGAGACGATCAGGTTGTTAAGGATAATATATAGAACAAACTCATCAGAAAACAATTGTCTTTAAAAATTTTAAAATTACGCTCCCAGTCATCGACCTTTGTTGTCGCAAGACGTTTCACGAACATAAATCATAAGACCCACTAGTGACACTATTGGTGTAGCTGTCAAAGCTTGTTTAAATCGCTTTACGTAAATACTCAAAAGCCATTAATTACGAGGGAGCGGGAGTTTGAAATAGTGTACTTATAGGTGTGATTTAGGCCCGGTTGAAACGTCGCGAACTTCACATGTGCCGAACCTAAAGCAAATGAGCAAAACCTATCGTTTTTGCTAATTTGCATTAGGTTCAGCACATGTGAAGTTCGACGTTTAAGCCGGGCCTAATACAGTTGTTGGAAAACGTGCAATTAATAACAATACCTCTTCAGTCCTTTTGGCTTCGTTGATGAACTTGGTTGTGAGTTTCAGTATTTCGCGAAGATGTTTGACCTTTAATTCTGTGTCAGATGCGGCAACCTTAGTCATTAACTAAAAAAATAAGGAGAAAAGTAGACTCATCCCACTTTATTCTACCTTTTTACCGGGAAGCAACAGACGATAAAACTTCGACAAACAATAACAACAACAATTGAAACGACGAAAATATCAACAACCAGTATAACATGGCTCAACGTCAACAAACATACAAACAAATGAACTTACTGAGCTCAACATCAGTTGTAACGAGATAGCAATATTTTTGATGTGCTTCTTATATTCTGGAGTCTGTTTAAAGGGAAAATCGTAAAAGTTTAGAACGTACACAGCTTAGAAATTGATACCAATAAATTAGTAATACAATTCTTACGTCATACTCACTTTTTGACACATCAGCTGCAAAAGCATCTCACAAGCTTGGCTCTGAAATGGAAAGTGAATTATTGTAACACAAACTACGCAGAGCAACTTATCCAGAGTATGAAGAAAACCTCATCATACATTTGTATCATGTGTATGTTACGCTTGAAAGTTACTTTTGGTTTGAATTAATAATAATAATAATAATAATAATAATAATAATAATAATAATAATAATAATAATTAATCTTTAAAGAGGATACTCCCATCACGTTGTATTTTTGTGTTTTTGTGTTTTTGTAGTTTTGTATTTTTGTGTGTCTAAATTATCATCTGACCACACATAATTGAGCCACAATACTATAAAGCCATGGCAAAGGGTATACTAAGCCAACAAGATGGTGGATAAAAATGTTTCACGAATTTTCATAAGAAGTTACAAATAAATAAATAAAAAGTTTTGGGACAATGCGACAGTAGCAGCAGCGGCAACAACAACAACAACAACAAAAATAAAAGCACTAACAACTTAAGTGACTGCTACTGTTATTGGCAAAGAGAAAGGGCCGATAATTTAAACTAAAATCAGGCAGAGTTTAAGAAAGCGCTGATCTAAACCAATTTGGCCAGGTTCAGCACGATTAGCCACACTGCCTGGACTATGTTTAGATAAGGTCTAAGAGGGCCATCGTACGGCCTTCTAACAATACAACCCATAAACACAGGCTTAAAACAGTAGGAACATGATCAGAGATAAGAATGTCGTTTACGCACTACTGATGTCCAAATAACATTACCTTTCTGAAGTTATTGACTGCAGACTCAAGATACTTCACCAAGTCTGGAGCTAAATGCCATCCAAGGTGCTACAATAAAAAAAAAAGAATAAATAAAAAAGATCAAATTTAAACAGAAGAAAGGACACACTCTAGAAAGAACAACGATCAGCATTTCCCAAGACTGCAAACCGACGTCCACGTGACGGAGGCAGGCCGTCGAGGTAGGGTAACCTCGAAGGTATGTGCCAAACAAACAAACAAACAAACAAACAAAACAAAACAAAAACAAAAACAGATCGACAGACGGACAGACAGGCAGATATACAGACAAGACCACAACAAACCACGCACAAAAGGAAGGGTTTGACCAATACTATTCCCGATGAACGCTGATCGTTTCGTCGGAAATTCCAACACAGCTACTGCAAGGGAAATGTTTGCTCCTTTGGCAGCCCTTCACTCAGGTTTAAAGCATACCACGGATAGTGAAAAATCTTTAATGATAATCTTGAACACGGTGATTCCATGTACCGTAACGTCTTGCGAAGTGCGAAGCGCCGAAAGCGCGGATTCTCTCGCGCGAGACTGAACCATTTAAAAAATTGCTTGAGCTCGTACGACTGAGAACGGAAAAAAGTACGGACTGTTCTAATGGGCCGATTACTTTTAACACAATCGCGCTTAGTGTAATAATATTCGTACAGTTTTTACTTTTTTCTCCTCCAATAATTCAATTTGCGTTCTAATACGAAGCACGTAAATTGGTTTACGTTCATAGAAGCAGTGAGGGCAGTGAGGTTACCTTTGATGTGGCTACTTTTGAGGTGACATTACACAATACGCGATCTCTCAACAAGCACCAGACATCATCGTCAGGTAGTGTTTATTTTTCTTTTTGTGATGGTTATCGTGAATTACTCATTGTGCTTAACTATTTTATCTACGCGCGACGTTCTGTAACTCACCGGAAAACGGTTGATCAATTCAGTGAACAGTACTGGATGAAGATGTGTGCTTCTGAAATAACAAAAGGACGAAAGTAATCAATCTTCTACATTCCATTTAGAAAGTAGAGAGTCGCGCTACTTTAATCTTAACTTTCACAACTTGAACAAGTGATCACTATTGACCAACCTTCTATTTATATTTCCAAGCATAACGAAAGGTGTTGATCAATCACATTAAGGCAGTATCAAATAATAACTCTGGACTTAAGTTCAAATGTGTCTTTTAGACTTATTTCCATACGATAAGAATTACCCCAAAACAATCTAAACTTAGTAGTCACGCCGTACGGATATTTGAAAGCAATTTTGCGTTGTACGTGTGTCTTCTCCCTCGAAAGGCATGTGAACTTTTCAGAGAAGAGTTTCCACTAAAGTAGCCACTCGCTTCGTCGACTGTACTTTGTACCTTTTTTCCATGAAGTCCTGGAGTGCCTTCTTAAACACCGCTGCCAGCCTCTGGGCATCCAACAGGCTCACCTGCACACATAGCACAAAATCAGTGCAGTCACACAAATATACTCCTAAATGTGTTTGAGAAATCACATCATATACGACAACCAACCAGTGTGCATATTGCTCGTACAATGCCAGATTCTATTGCATTCACAGGGACCAATAAAGGAACTATACAGCCGCTTACCACGAACGTATTACAGTATTCACAATTAACTGGCATCCAACGTGGAAACGACTTTAAAATCAGACATAGCAAACAATGCTACGTTAGAGCACAGAATTAATTACACACGATCCACAACCTAAATAGATTAATTAAACAATTTATTTACACACGATCTACAGCTTCATTCTTTCAGTATTTGTTGTTCACCGCTTAAGTCATGGTACGGTAGACTACGAGCTAAACTAGCGATAGTTTAGCGGAAAGAAGAAGCAAGCTAGCGCGAAAATCGCGTGGCACGTGGAAACGTGACATGCGCGTGGTGAGTAGCTCGTGTAGTGAGCCGGCTCACCAAACGCGAATGGCGTGTTTTTTCGCTTGCTTGTCGCTAAACGAAAAGAAAGACTGCTCGTAAGACTAACAGTATGGGTAACTATGGCTAATGTTAGTATACTTTTTGGAGAAAACATTTCCTCAAGACGTAGATGCACGCTATTTCTGCGTTTGCATCGTTCTTGATGTCTGCTGCGATTTCACCAAACTGATGCAAAAGGAATCCTCTTTTTGTGAACAGGAATCCTCTACTTACTTTCGTTGCTTCTCTGACTTCATGAGACTTTCTTTCTTTTTTCCCGGTACCAGCAGATTCTTGTGGCTGTGAACCTCTTAATACTCGTACCTGCACAGCAACAATCAGAGAGTGGATTAATCAGTGTTAATGACAACAAAGAATTTATTTCGATAATCTTTCCACAGCAATATGTTTGTGACGAAATACATATTGTTTCGTACAAGGATTCACTACTTAACATAAGAACAGCTCCAACTAAAGTATTAGTTCGCCCGCCTATATCCTTTTTGACTTTTCACCATACATTTCGTGTCGCACTGTTTGGGGAAATACGATTCATACATCACCACCTTGACGTTTGCGGCTACGGTTTTTGGCCCGTACAGAAGCTTACCTGAAAAACGTTGCTAATCTGATCACAGTTTTATGGTCAGTTAGTGGTCAGATTCACCATACATGTATCTATAACGAACTTGCTCACTTAAATCTACTAATGACTATCGCGAACAATTGTTTTAGATACTCTTGCGTGCTCAAGATCTCTATGGTTTTTTAGGGCAATTTTGTCTCACAGCGCTCTTAAAATTGAACAGTGGTTTGAAACAGAAGATCGAAAAGGAAGTCCTGAAGGAAATTTTCAAATTGTCAAAAATGGTTGAAAAGAATTATCTCTAAATGTATATTATGTATGTATTTTAATGAACACTTCTTTACCAAGTATAAGCAGCCACGTGTTATGAGTGATACGATCACAATGGAAGGAGCTGCAAAATAAAACAAAACAAAACAAAAATGCAAAACAGATCTAGATTACAACAAGTTGCTTGTTATAGCCAGTTTCATTGTTGTGTACAGTCCCGGATTTTTCAAACATGTTTCACTGGCTGGCTGAGATTCAGGTCCATGTCACCAACATCCAGCGATGAAATTTGTGATACGATTACTTGAATCACAGTTAGTGAGCCTGAACAACAATTTTGAACAACAAAGGAGACCATCGTTTGCTTCTCCCCTATGCTATTCAGTAAAAAAATGCCTCAAATGGCAGCAATTATTGTGTTACAGTGACAATCAATTTTTCCGCACAAAAAACGTTTTGGAAAATTGCAGGTTGTAAATTGCAAAGAAGGAAAGAAGGAAGAAAACTCTTTTTCCACAGTAAAGCTGTTACTGACAACTTGTTTTCCCTCTATAATCAGTGTCGGCTCTGATGCAAGATTTCTGCGCAGATATTTGTGCAGTTGGGCTAGCAGGTAATGACCACCACCGGCCCCGCCGCAATAATAACGTAAATAAAGACTCTAGATTCTAACCTGACATAGCTTTTTGGACTAAGTGTTCTATTTTATCATGGACATCGTTGGCATCAATGGAGGAAGTTGGAGGAAGCTAGAAAGATAACGACAGTAAAAGAAAAAAGAAAGAAAAGAAAAAATAGAGAATCAGGTACAAAGTCATGAATATATACTTCATAACTATCATCTGAGAGCGAGGTTTAATGATACTTCTGTTTATACCCATTACATTCCCAAATTGAACTCGTACCACCATAAAAACAATTTACATAAATGTGGTGTAAAGTTGTCACCTCATACCCGTTATTATGTAAATACTCCTTTCGTGTCACATCACTGATGTGAGGGATTTTATGGTGCGAAAGTAAAACCAACTGCTTTGAATCTCTAACCTCCCTATGTTGTCCCAGCACGCTAAATTGTAGCAGACTACTATTTAAAGTGCCAGCCCTAAAAAGTAAAACTAAGTTAAGCGTATTTGAAAGGCCTTTCAATATGAAGAAGAACATGTCCTCTCGTTCTAGAGATATTCAAGTTAAAAGGATACAAGTGATGACGTCATATGTATGTTTCTTATACATACAAATTATACATCTCTGGAATAACTGAAGATATTGCGAAACAGAAAAAAACCATCCTCCTTCATTTGGAAAGGCCTTTCAAATACGCTTTTTACTTCATAGGCACCTTAAGTAATAGAAAACGTTTATAGTTTTTAGTGTCTCGATGGAGTTATGATAAGAAATGTGCTTGTCTGGGTTTAACGAAAAACGATATAGGAAAAAAAAAGCCACAGGTGAGTCAGCCTTATCCATAGCTGGGCGTTCCTCAACAACTTTCGCAAAGGGCTCTTAATGATAACAGTTTCATTGCACATTGATAGGGCTACTCGGTTCAAATTTTACCTATATTATTCTATCTTCTCGAAATTTACTATAACGTCAAGCAAGCGTGGAGAAAACACAATTTTAAAGCAAAGACGTTAAAAATTTCCACAATTTCTATAAAGCTGTGTTGAATTCGACCAAAAGCAATGCATTGTATCGTATTCGTTTTATAAATTATGTACTGACATTGCATTAAGAAATAACAAAAATTCACATCAAGTAACTCTTCAGAAAAAAAACGTCCCCTCCCCTAAAACAAATAAACAAACAAAATTAAACAGGAAAAAATATATTGAAAATGTTGGCCGTGATCATTGTTCACTAAAGTTTATAGCCTTACAGCTCACCTCTTTAGACGTGCACAATTTGTTTTTGAACAGCCCTTGAGCCTTTTCACCTAACGTGTGAAAATCTTTGGAATTAAGTGATGACCACGCAACATCCAGCAATGGATCTATCAATTCCTGATGGTCAGAGAGAAAACTATTATCAGCAGAAGGTCAATTGCTTTTATGATCACACATTTTACCATTTGGGTAGCATTGCAAGCATTTCCCATTAATTTACAGAGCTTTTGATTGTATTAAATCGTCTGAAACATTACAATAACATATATCACAGTTGTGTGCTTAGTGCCATGGCCTTCGAGTGGACACGAGTAGGAGTGGACTTTGTTTTGCAACAAAACTGCCTGCTGTTCATATGAAAACAATCGTAATCAGAGACTACTTGTTTCCATAAGAACAACACGATTTGCAGATGATAAGCAACGGGGCTTCTACCAGAACAAAGTCAACAATAGCCTTTCTATCATTCAAAGGCCAGATCACTAAGCACACAACTGTAAAATAGGCTAATTTTCTTGCCAAAGATATACAATGAAAACTCACCTGACGAAAAACCCGACTAGGTCAGTAGTTGGTTGCAAAAAAACAGGGATGGAAGTCAGGTGTGCAAGGCTCTACGTCAGGCTTAACTGCTAACTGACGTCATTCTCTGATTTTATATCTTGCTGTTACACCCGGTGTTGAGTTTTATTCGCCCCTTTTTTGATCAAATTAAGGGGTGGACAGCCACGTTCGTGTCTTAAACTCCGTTTATCCAACCACAAACCAATTAATACAATCACCTCGTTTGGTCCATAATTGCTGTTCGTGTCTTTTCCACTAGTAAAGGCTTTTAACCGCCTTTTTGGCGGGCGTAGAAATGGAAAAATGCATCTCTCCCATTCCCACCACTGTCGATCAGCTGGTTTCATTTGTTTCCATGTAAGCGGCAGAGAACCGGGCTTTCACCGTATGCCAAACGAATTCAATAGTACGCTAAGTTAGGTCGCACACTCTTGCATGTTCTAAATAAGCGTTCTTCAATGATCGCGTTCCTTCTTGAGTTTGGGAAATTGTTGTATTTTGAGACCAGCGTCGGTCTCTTATTGGTCATTGTACGATCTATTCTGTTTTCCCATTCTATTATGATAATAATTGAGCTAGATAATTTTCTTCTGGCCTCTTCCACCATGTGTACTGAACTGCTCGACGACAAAAGTGAAAAGCCTTTTAAGTAAAAAAAAGCATCGCACTTTTCGCTTACCAGAATGAGGGGATTGGAACCTTGCTTTTTAATAAGTATCTCGATGACATCTAGAACCCTACAAAAATGATAACACAATTAAAATTATTAGTTTGACTTAAACCTGGTCTCAAATTGCCAAATTTCTCCATTGTCAGTGGGAAATCCCTGTCCCTAAGACAACAATAAAATCTACCTGGGGATGTTTTGTAATAATGTTGTAACACCAAAGCCCACGCAATTCCGTCAGTTCGATTACAACAACGAGACTGAACTTTAACGAGAGATACACCTAATCCCGGCATTAAACACAAAAACAAGAACAAAAACAAAACAAAACAAAACGAAAAAAAAAAAAAAACGAGTAACAAATCCCAGTTTGCTGAAGAAGAAGTAATGATTGCTATTCAGGGTCAAAGGAAAACTGTGCTGTCCTATGTTATAGTCGCTGTTTCTTGTTCCTTTCTAAGGAAATCAAAATAAAAACAACATTAGATCATTGGTACCTCAACTTGAAGTGGAGAACGATCTTCGTGGCATCTGTTGAGAGAATCAAAATACGAACACATATTACAAAGTCAGGAGAAAACCAACCCTTAGGACAAAATTCAGTTTCAGGAAAATAATGTTCACCGCTTGCTAAGCAAAATGACATTCATTTAAACACACAAAATATGTAAAGCTTCCGTAAATCTTTGAAAAGCTTGACCTTTCTTCTTGTTCTTTTCCTTTTTGGCTTGCAATTGAGTTTTAAAAACAGCAGCAAGAGCATCATCGAGCCTCATCATGGCTTCGTCATCCAAGTCTTCATCGCTACTGCTTCCCCCCTACAAAGACGAATCAGCATTTTTGTTTCAACAAGAAATAATCAGGAAAAATAAGATACCTCTTGTATACAAGAAAAAGATAATTGCATGGTGCGATAGCTTTGCTTACGTAATATTATTTATATCCTGTTGAGATTCTACGGGATATTGTGGCCAATACTAGACAGAAAAATAGTGGGATTGGTGTGCGTCTGTGATATACGGTTGACATTTGTGTTTCAGTTTCCTGCTGTCTTTGCATATATTGTCGTCACGAATGACGAATGAAATCGACTCATGCTGCGTTGCCATTGACATCTTGTTCGTTTATCGTTGGATACTAAGACTATCATCGTGGGAAAAAAATATGAGCGATTGATTCACGAGCTACTCTTCCCTGAGACCGCAAAACCCCGCGAAAAATTGGAGTTCATCAAAACGCTCATCATTTGTATGATGCACATGTAGTGGTATAAAAGTAAGAGCCAATCAGATCATTTTCCGCAGATTCCGGCAAATAATTATGCGGCCTTTAAACATGATTATAAACGGTACATCACCGACACCCCTCTCTGAATTTTCCAGTGGGACGCGCGGGGGGGAGGGGGGGGGGGGGGCTGTAGGCATGCTAACATCCAGATGGATCTTGCCAACTGAATATGCTGTACCCTTTCGACGCCTTCATCATCTATGGCCCCTCAATTGTGTAGACGCTTATTCCTGAGCATTTCTCTTCAAGAGTCTGGTCAAAGACAAAGGACATGAAGCTTTTTGCAGCTTTTACCGATACCATCTGGAGAGGAAAGCGGCTCTTCAGTTGCGATTTCGTGGATAACTTTTTTGCTTGGTCAGGTTCTTAAATTCAATTTTTGTTTATAGCTGTTGATTCGGTCGACGGTTATACCTTGGGCAGGTAAGTACAAAACAATACTTGCCAAACAGCGTACTGAGTTTAGACAACTTTGACGAGACTTCTTATAAGCAATTCATTCCTGGTATTTCAATGGCAAAAATGGCCACAATTGACCACAACCTCAAATCAAAATGTGCTTTGGACGAGAACGTGCCTCTCAGTACCAACCTCTTTGTCCATGCCAACCACAGCTGGACCAAGAGCAGCTTGCACCTCAGCTCTGAATGCCTCATCAACTTCACCACCGGTCTCCTGTTCATCATCCGAACTGCTGTCTTCCTTGTCGTCCTCATCATCACTTCCTTCCTCATCTTCACCTTCAGCATCATGTGATTTTTCCTATCAAGTCATGCAGATTATTTGTATTGGAACATAAAGAACGATACTGTGTTTATGTCTAATTCTAGTGGGTCAACAGGCCAATACTTGACTCTAGTTACCGTAGCATGAAGTAACAAGGGTAATGTTACTTGGACGGATGGCCGACGCAAAGTCATTCAAGTGGCTACAGTCCTAGCGGCCTATTCACTAGTAAGACAGCCGGGGTTGCAAGTTTCCATTTTTTCGCTGTTCCAAACCCACTGGCCCACAATAGTCTTCATATTTTTCACAAGACATAGTGACAAGTGGAGTTACAAATGCAAAATTTAGGACCAACAATTAATATTTGCTCGTATCAGTCTGGCTTGCCAGTGACGTTTTTTCAAACTCATTTATGCTTGAAGTGAAAAAGAAAAAAAAAGTAAAACAACAGCAATACCCTCCCCTGAAAATGTCAGATGGCAAAGTAAGGGAGTTGAAGAGAGTTAAATTAATTCCTGCCAGCTGAAGTTTGTATTCAGGTAAGTTGTATTCCATTAATTGAATGGAATCACTTCGGTATCATATAATCAACACCTATTAACTATCGCAGATCTTAAAAACAAACAAACAAACAAACAAACAAACAAAAAGACTAGCTGGCACCTTTTCTTCGTCTTCCACATCTTCCATATCTTCATCCTCTTCTTCATCTGCTGAGTGTATCATTTAAAGTAACAAGAAAACCAAAAATCTGTTATTAATACTTGGGAGTCAAACATAACAGGAACGACTCCCACCCTGACATGATTTAGGTCGTTTATAATAATTATTCAAAAATAAGTCTAGGGGTATTCAGCATCCTCTTGTTTTAAACATCAGTTCAAATTTGAGTATTTCAGTAATAAAAAAGGGGTAATTATGTGTTCATATGTTCCTTTCAACTAATCAAAATGGAAAAAAAAAATAAACAAACTTTAAAAACCTATTTCGTGTGTAAATGACCATATAAGTGAACTTTAGAAAGTTCAAAGGTCTTACAGTGCACTCAAAAGCCAATAGAAAACAAGATTTTAACGTGGAAGAAAAGCAACTGTTAACTAACATCGGAAATTTATTTTGTAATGGTACTAGCTACTGTATTTAATGTTTTCTCTCATTTGCATCTCCCACGACTTGTACTTCTTGGTGTTTAAATTTGAAACTTACCTGATTCATCGACAATTTCCAAAGTTTCTCCCTGAGCTCCTTTTCTCGGATCCAAACTCTAAATTAAAGGAAAACAATGAAACTCAATTTTGTTTTACACGAAAGCTTAGTGACACTAAACAGGAGTAATACCGACAATGATTTCAATAAGCAACAAATAACTCCTCAGTTTTACTGGAAAGCAGTTGGCTTAAAGACAAGTATTTGTAACATATCTAGGGTCTCCTTGACCAGGTCTCCCGGCGTGCTATGAGAGGTAAGCCTACTGTCAGCTTCGTTTCAAGGATTGGTGACAACAAGATCTACGGTAAAGTAAGTTTTTCAGTCTTCAGCGGTCTGAAGAGAACACATCACCTCTGACGAAAGCAAATTTGTTGGTGACGGAAGTTCTTCCTTGAAGTACAAGCAGCCAAAAGAAAAAGCGTAAAAATTGTTAAAAACGTTGTCTGTATCTAGTTTGCTTTGTTCCAACTGTTGCATTTCCTATCAGCCCCTTATTGGCCTCAAGCCCCATCCTTGATACGTCTACAGTTTTCACTGGTATTGGTGTATGATCAAACAGAGTAAAAGAAATCAATTATATTTAATTAAAAGTCACTTACAAAAATGGGAATTCACAACTAGAGATGTACGCTGTGAAAAGACTTTTGATGATATTAGAAATAATAACTGAAATAAACTTAGCAGTCTTTTGCCAACAAAGCGGGAGGTAAATTATTCTCTAAGAAAAAGCATACCATACGAACAATCTTTCAGAACTGACAGAACTAAGAACTGACTTATTAATGGTTCTATTATTTGTTTTTAATTCTTAATAGTTACCATCTCTTGTATACAAATCTATGATTCAATTTACTCAATGCTACAATTGCTTGGTATGGTAACGGTTACATTTTTTTTTAATAGTTCTGTAGTTTCTGATATATTCCATGTAATACACATGTAGTGTTATCCAACCCTGTGAGCAGCAAGATCATAATTTGAATAAACTTAACTTTTACTTACCTCTAAAATCATGTTCAGCGCATTCAGCGTCAAGTGTGGGGCCAGTATGGCGAACACATGGTCAACAACATGTCTAAACAGACTAGAAGTCTTGGTCAGCAGACTCAGTAATACCTCAGTCAATACCTCCACCCAGTGGGGCTCCTCTAAAATTATAGGTGACAAGAAACACTGTCATCTATTTCAAATTTGACCGTAAAAATAATGATTGAGTTTTGTTAAAAAAAAATAGCTACTATTGTGGAGAAACACTGTTAACTAGTGTGTCGGCTGCAAATGATAGAATTTTTTTTTCGATAGATAGATGGTTTATTAATAACTCGACGACTGTATAAAACTGAATTGCTAATGGTTTACAAACAATCCTTATCAGTATGGGTTTTTTAAAACAGTTGACAATTAAAACTAACGGTAAAAATTCACGACGTTTCGACCGCTCTTCGGTCATTATCAAGCGAAATGTTGAGAAAATGAATTTGCATAGATATATAAAGTGACAAAGGGGCAAAAATATGTAAGGAAAATGTATGAGGTAAAAATATGTAAAAGTAGCTAAAAGTATGTGCAAAAAGAATTTGTTGAAACAATAAAAGCATGCAAAAAACTTACTATATAAAAACTAATTATTTAAAAACCTTCGCACGGATTGAGTCGGTCTGTACATTGAGACTTGGTCTCAGTTCATGGATAAAAAACATTTCGTAAATGAGGCAGTCAAATTTGTTTTTACATTTCTTTAGAATTTTAAAATTCTTGTTAAGATCCTTAGGGGCCAGAGAATGTTCCGAGCGAAAATGCTTGCCAATAGACGACGACACGTTCTTGTGCTCTTCGACGCGTTGATGCAAGTGCCGGCACGTCCTGCATCGCACAGGTCACATTTAAAAAGGTAAACTACGCACTGTTGGTTTACGACCGGCGGCTTGACTTCACGTAATTTCAGGTCTCGCTCAATTTTGTGGCTGACGAAAACGGGTTGGATGGTGGCCAGAAAATTAACACCACCACTCCAAAAAAGGAGTGGGACAAAATTTTGACATTCTCCCCTTGTTTCGTAGATAAAATCTGTAACATCGATTGTAGTTCGTTTTTCGTTTGCCAGTTTCACTTTGCTTGCTCTCGCACTCGTTCGTAGTCCAGAAGAAATCCATATATGAGAAGTTTACTGAGATAAAAAAAAGCTGAAATTTGACCAAAAACAGGAAGAGTAGGGCAGTTAAAAAAATCCATACGCAGAAACCAACAACATTCAAAGTGACATCTTAATGATAGTCTTCGGACGATATTTTTCAGGGCTTCATATCTGCAGTCAAAATCAAAACTCAAAACCACGTTTTGGGAAAAAGGGTTTGGACCTTGGTTAACTAATGACGAGAGATAAAATTTTTACACTTAACTACGGCGGTTTATGTGGCTTGTTAATGCATGCGATATCTCTCACCGTCATTGTCCTCTTCGTTCTCATTTTTCTGTCTTTCATAGCAGGCTTTTAGCTCCTACAAAAGGTAACAAGTAACACGAAATTCCAAATAAATTTTTCTTGGCAATAACAAACAAATAAGGAACTCGTCATTGACTTCAGAAAATAGAACACTTCTTAAAGAAAGAAACTAAAGTATATAGGAGTGCTTCGTCTCGATGCGTTATTATAAAACACACCAAGATAGCGACACACCGTTTATCTCGCAGCTTATAATCCACAAACATGGTACAAAATAGACACAGTTTGATGCAGAAGCTGCCTGGATAAACTATATACAAACCAGTTTAAAATAAATGAAAACTCTAACTCACTAAGGTATCTGGAAATACTATGCACCCATAAAAGACAGTGGATGACCAAACTTGGCATGCTCTGAGAATTCCAAATTCCATTTTGTTTTTAAAGTAGGATTACGCTAACTTAAAATAAGCATAATATTTACTTTTTACTATTTTTACTTGAGTATACTTGATGGCTTATAAATAAGTGGACTAAAAACTCCGTCAGCTACAATAAAAGCTGAGTAATCTTTAATCGCATTTTGCGTAAGTAGCAACTGGACTTAGGTTTCAAGGAGATACTAAATAGACTGCAGCTTTCTTTCCGGTTTATTATCAAGTGTTTCTCTGGTATTGGTCCACCTTAATAACCTATGATTAGTACAACCAAGAAGCATACACTTATACCTTCAAAATATCAATGGCTTGGTCTGGTTCAACAAACAAATGAAGTGTCATGTGAGAAAACAGCAATTCAAATACTTCATCTTCCTGTTGTCGTTTTTCACTCTTTTTCCTCTGCCAACACAGACAGACATGGTGTTCAGTTTACATAAAATGTCGATTGGCATCAGTGCTTAATAAAACTGCAATTCTAAATGACAATCTGAGAGAAAGCAAGTGACAATATCGCCAACATGAATGGCATTTAAATTTAATGTTCCTACTAATACATAATGTTATTCAATGGGTGTCAAAAAAAAGCAAAACAAAACAAAACAAAAACAACGACAACAACAACAACAAAACAATTTGCACAAAACTTTAAATACCAAAATAGTCTAATGCATATTTGAGAAGTTTAACGAAACTCTGGGAAAATTACGAAATAGCTGTATTTCTCGTCGAGTTGATTATAATACCTTTTTCTGTATTTTCTCGACTAGCTTCACTGCTTTCTTGAATGACTTTTCCGCCTGAAATACAACGTAAAATACACAATAATTTTCCAATACTGCTTAATAATGGCAAATCGGTTTCCTTGAGGTAATACATAAAGGCGTTTATTATTATGATACCCAGCAAGACACAGAAACCAGGCTCTACTTGTTTGTATTTTGCGGAAAAGTATAGAGTCCTAGAAACATAATTTTTATGCAACGATACAGGTTAAAAGAGTTAGTAAAGGCTGCTGATTGATAAGCAAGTCTTCAAGGGGACATGCTATCACAGATGTAACCAGCATTTACCATTGGTCTAAACGTTTCAATATATGTTCAGTCAAGGAGGAACTGGTTTTGCTTTGGAACCACGAGGGCACATTAAAGGACCATTTATCTTCACAAATGTGATCAACAAAACCATTCCACTTGCTAGTTGGGTAACCTTGGGCAAAACAAGAAACATGCGTATTTTTCACGTGATTGAATATTCAAACCATTGCAATTGGATGTGCGGTGTTTTTAGGCGAAAACGGGGATGCAAATAATATTTCGAGAATAGAGTTTAACACAATAGATGCTTCAATTTATATTCACAACAATTCCCACTCCAGCCATTTCATCTGGTTGTAAATTCGGACCAAACGTAACAAAGAGGACACATGTCTATACGGCTTCATTATATTCCTTTATAGCATCGGTAGCAATGTGCAGTATATAGATTCTATTATTGTGGCCACTGACAAAATGTTTCGCTTAAGAATTTGTATACGTTCATTCTCGCGACGCGACTAAAAAGTCTAGCCTAACTCGGTCATTAAAACGTTTTGAAATCCTTTCTCAAAACCTACTTCTTCTGTCCAAAGATCTGAGGCGACTTCGTATTCATCATCTTCCAGAAGTTTCTGTCAAAGAGAATGAAGAGGTTCAAAAAAAAGTTGTACACAAAACAAACTTTTTATATACCATATCATAACTTTGCTTTGTGCTGGCTGGTGCGTCTGTGACTTAAGCTCATCCTTGCCTTTTGAAGCACTCGACCCTCTCTTGTATCTTCTTAACGTGTTTTCCTGCTCGGCGATTGACTCGAAGTTACGACGTAACTGTTTGATTGTTGGCCGCCTGTCAACACTAATGATTTCTTCTTTAACATTGGACGTAATTTCTAAATTACGCAATTTAGAGCGAGTAAAGGTCTACAGACGTCTATAGACGGTGAGTTTTGTGAAATTGATGCTTGCGTCATACAAAGAGATGCTTACATGCACATAAAATGAGGTTGTTATAAAAATTAAGTTACCTTTGCATGTTTTACAATTCTGTGGAGCTCAAACTGCTTCATTTCTTTGACGGATGAGAGTTCTTTCAGAGTACTGACAAATCTCTGTTCACAAGTCTGTCTTACTGAAGAAGCTAAGGGGAACTGCAGATTATAATAAAGGCAGAGCACAATTAAGGCACAGATCATGTAAAAGTACTGCAAAATGTTAAGAGGTATGACTTCTGTCTGAAATGAAACAAATTAAACAGTATGAAACGATAATTGAAAGCAATAATTTGATCATGAAATATTTTAAAAGCCTTTGTAAGGTATTAATAAGCCTAATTTTTCTATCCCTATTTGTGCTACCTCAACTTCGAATAGCTCATTAAGCCACATGTGGGTGGCAACTAGTTAAGTTGTACGTTTTCTTTAGTAAAGTCTGTTGTTGTTGTTGATGATCTTCCGTTGAATGCAACAAAAGATCTGTCAGACTGGTTCAGAAAAATTGCCTGCAGATCAAAAGTTTCCTATCGCATTCACAAATTAGCTATCATTTAAATTTACATGAATCAGTGACTTTTTTGCAGAAGGCAGAACACCCCTGCAGAAATTAATTCAGGTTTTTAACGTTTGGTTAAGATTCAGAGTTATATTCATCAAGTGGATAAACACATAGCATTTTTGTCTTATAGAAAATGTACTTGACAAATTTAGACTCCCTCTGGTTTTGAGTGCACGCACAGATAATAAGCTACTTACCTCGGAGTCTGATTTTGTTGGCTGGAAGTACGCATGCTCAAGAAAGAAAAACAGCACTCCTTGTACCCAGTCACCCTCATGTGAGACTGTCTTTTTCTTAAGTAACTGGAACAGCTGTGTCAACAACCAAATTGACAAACACTTCAGCTAACTTACAAAACAATTATGTACTGATCTCAACTATTAGATGCATTTACTGGAAACCGTAAATGTCAAGTGGGTGTGTTGGAGACATATTATAGTGACCATAAAGCTATTTGGATAGCTATTTTTATAGAATTTGGCGATACTAAAAAATGCTGCACTTTTTCAGGGGTTGAATTAGTCCCAAAAAGCAGAAAAAAGCTAATTGGCGCTCTCAGCTGCATGCACAAAGGTCCAAAAACTGAACAAACAACATGTCAGCCAATTTGAAAATAAAAAAGGTGAAACCTCCTCTTGAAATTTAAAAAAAAGTTAAACCATTTGGGTACTTAATTGTACGGCTTAATACACAACAGGTGGTTAAAATCTACAGAATGCTGCACAGTGTAAAATGCTAATAGATGGCCCGTGCCCGTGTATGGCACCTCACAATGACAAGGGATCCATGTTAACAGTCATCAGGTTGTCCAAGACGACTACAAAATCCTTGGGACGAAAATCACAACTCAAAAACTAGTCCCGCAGACGAGAACGTTTTGAGGAGCATTTTTCTTCATTTTCATTTATCAGTGAGGTATCTGTAATTTCAATATCCAATAAACATTTGGTTTAAACAGAGCCGGATTAACAATTGTAAACTTCGTTTGTCGCATGACATCGCCATCTTATGTGGTATCTCTCATAAACGAAATGTTTATGAACATAAATGTTTGTAGGCTCAATTTTATATTCTCTACTGCTGAACTGCATGTAAGTTTCACAGTTACCAACGCACAAGTAAAATTTAGCCAAGGCAAGTATATTTTCCGAGATACTTGCCCGCCTGAGAAGATTGAAAAAAAAAAAAAAACAACAAACAAAACAAAACAAAAGGTAATACGGAACCCTGAGTGAGAGAATTTGCAATTCAAACATCTGCTATTATCAAACATTATAGAAAAAAGACCAAGAACTGCCTAAAGGCAAACTAGGTTGTTGGCAAAAATACCTGGTTTGAGACAGCAATCCTTGTCGATTCCGCATTTTTTGCTGAAGACCTTAAAATAACATTTTTAACGACATTAATGTTAGCGTACAGCAAATTAGGAAAGTATCTGACGGTGTGAAACGTACGTAATAACACTGTTGGTATTTTGTATCTTCAGCCAAGTGAATTAAAAAAATCCATTCAAACAGAATCCAAAACTAATGCAAACAAAATAGCAAATTAAACATGTGTTATGGTATGTGATGAGACTACGACCTTAAGTGACTGAATAGCGCACTTTACAGTTGTGTGCTCAATGCCCTGGCCTTTGAGGGGAAACGAGGATGGAGTTGACTTTGTTTTGTTATAAACCGGCTTACTTTTCACGTGTAAATGATCATGATGTGAAACTTGTTAGCATAAGAACGACACAGTTTACATGTGAAAAGAAGGAAGGTTTGTATCAAAACAAAGTCACCTATAGCCTCACTTCCACTCAAAGGCCAGATTGCTAAGCACACTACTGTGAAATGGGCTACTGCTCAACCTTTACTAAGGCTGCTACAACTAGGTGGAAATGCATCTTACATATTTTGCGACACTGTTGCAGTTTTTATTTCAATTACTTTTACCGTTAAAAGCCATCATTTACACGTAACATCTTCCTCTTTATTAGGTTTTTTTTTTTGCAGCGGTAAGCAAAAGGGAGTGAGAGAGATGGCTAACAACCGATTGTTAAAGGAAAGACTTCTAACTTAGTAGTTCCTGTTCTCGCATGTTATACCAGATATACTGTATTTTTTCGATTAAACGCCGGGGGTGTTTATTCAAAACTAGACCTCGTAGACCCGGCGTTTATTAAAATGCTTTTATTATTATTATTATTATTATTATTATTATTATTATTATTATTATTATTATTATTATTATTATTATTATTATTATTATTATTATTTTATAATGGCCTTATTTTTGTCTTAAATACTTTGAGTTGAATAACAGCGAAATATAGCGCAGCATAAGTAAAACAGGAATAAAGCGTCCCTATTTTTTTCTGTAGTCGACAAAACAAGGTGGGAGAATTGGGTGCTCAGTAGCATGCAGAGTAAATTATGTCAACTCTCTTTAGTCGGAATGAGCGCGATGAATTCAACTAAAGTACCATAGTGGTTCTTGAATCGTTTTAAAATTGTTATAACTAATTTTCGATTAGAATCAAACATAAGGGTTCAGTTACAAATAATCTCTGGACCTCAAATAAACGCCGGTACATTGAATAATCGCCAGGGGTGTTTATTTCAAATTTGGCCATGTTGACCCAGTGTTTATTTGAACCCGGCGTTTATTCGAGGCCCGGCGTTTAATCGAGAAAATACGGTATTAGGTAACAGTAATCATTTTCTTACTCTGTCTCTGATTCCGTTGACTCTTCAACAAATCCCCGTTCAAATATCTCCAGTAACCAGGATACAAATGTCTTTGGTCCTGTTTCTCTAAGCTGCAAGAAGAGATAACAATAACTACATGTAGAAAACAGCCACGTTGGACATCATTAAAACGGTTAGAAATGAAATAGAAAGGGGTTAACAACATACAGTGCCAAGGAGATTTTCCACAGTTCTTGTTTTAGTAAACTTGTCAAAGTGTACATTTCCATATCTAAAAGGTAAGAAACACATACAGTAATCATTCATTACATGTAGACAATAGCTTTATGATTGTACATCAAAACAAGGCACTAAATTTGCGATAGTGAATGCTCTGATTAAGCAAGGATAAGCAAGGGAAAATTTTCTTATTGTCTTGTACTATTTAAAAACAAACAAAAAATATATCTCATAAGATGTTTCGGTGCGAAGAATCGCCGTATACACTCTTTTTTTTTTATAAGAACGTCGAGGCTGAGATTTGCCGAAATTTTAAGAACATGCTAAGAACATACCCAGGCTGAGATTTTGTTAAGAACGTCTTTATCTTGTCTTCATATTTGTAGAATAAGCTCTGTGAAAATAAAATTAAGTGTAATAATTTGGTCAGAGTAAGTTACCGCCTTTTTGAGCCCCAAATGCTAGAATTTTTGTGATGTCGCAAAACAAGAAAACACGTATAACTTTAAGAAATTGGTAGAGCTTGGACCTTTTTGTTCTTTCTTTCATTCAGAACTATGATTTATGAAATGCTGTTCAATTAATCTTAAGAACATTGTTAGAACGTCTGAGGCTCAAATCGCCAAAAAAATAAGAACATTCAGTTCCGGATGAGCCTCAGCTTAAAAATTAGACGTTCTTATAAAAAAAAAGAGTGTATTTTTACGACTTGTGCTGTATTTTGACGAGCCCGCAAGGCGAGTCAAAATTCAAACATCGAGTCCTTCACACCGAAACATGTAATAAGAGATTTATTATCCAACTTAACCTGTTTCAACATTTTTCAGTAACTTGAAAGAAAACTAAAAGTCTAACAGGATGAGCGCGCCACACAGTACTGTACAATAACCAACTGTACAATATCGTGGGATATTTGTACTCGTTTAGCGCGCTTTCTACACAATAACTAATACAGTTGGATAATAAACATAATTACTGTAAGATTAGCACTTGAGGCTTCCTTTTGAATGTTCAGTAAGATATCGAACCACCTTAAACGTAAAGCCCCGTGCAAATGTAAGTTGATGGTCCCTTTCGAGTCTTGATCTTCAACTCGATTCTTGTTAATCGATTGTCCCGAGAATTGAGCATCGTGAGAATTGACCAGCAAGAATCGCGTCTAGATCGGAGAATGGTCCCAAGAATTGGGTCTCGGAAAACTTATAGAGAAAATAATTAACTCGAGGTTGTCGCTCGACTGATTCACTGACAGACCTATCCAAGGAAAGAATTGCAACTCAGAGCCTCTGGTTACACGCAAACCCTCGTTTCTGCGCGAACAATTCCGCCTGCTTCAATAGCATCACTGGAAAAATATTTATGAACCAAGGGACATTCTTCACTTCTCGATTTTACAAGCTTCTTGCCTAAATTAAGTACAAAATGTTTACCTCCCCAAAAGATGTTTTATAACCAAGAGCGGGACCTCAGGGTCTTTGTTTTGATTTACTGCTGTAGGAAGACATGATGCCTAAATAGTGCACAAAATAAAACAAATCATACTTAACATTAGTTTGAAATGGCTAACATGTAGTACGTGTATACATGCACTCAAAAAAGGGATTTCGTGGTTGCTGGTGAACCAGAGCAATGCTGAATAGAAGATGCTGACAAAGAAGTACATGAAACAGTGAAAAGAGTAGGGATATAGACCCATCTTCTGTGGTCTGTCCTGTTTACATCGCACGTGTACACTAGTCAAATGGTGCTTTTTTATAAGACGTGCAATATCATCTTATCCCTTGGCTTGACACCTGCATAATTTCTGTATGAACAACGTGCTATATTGTCCTTGGTCGCTTAACGGCTTTAAACTTACCAGTTGTTTTGCAGCTTCATGAAGGTACGTCTTTGAGGACGAAAGACTGTTTATAAACGTTCTCATCATGTGGCTACTGAACACAATTGGAACCTGAAACATTACCACAACATACGTACAGTAATCAGTGGTTGCTATAAGACGTTCAGCTGTAAATTACATATTGTGATGCTTCACTAACGTTTCATTGTAAGGAGATGTGATCCTAAGCCTCACACGTGAACCCTAAAAAACTGTACAGTTGAGAGGAAAGGCACCCTTGAAGTCTCAAGAAGTGTAATCGTAGTGCTGTCATTAAGAACAAACAGACAAACTGTGGTAGACTTGCCTGATTTGCACTGATTTGAGGGAGTATTTTCTTTACAAGTTGGAATCCAAGGAACTTTCTCTCATGCGTTGACTGAAACAAGCCATCTGAAATGACGATATTACCGTTATAAATTACACTTAACTATACGACTTACAGCTACCAATCATAAGTACAATAAAATTATGCAAAATTAAAGCTGTTGAGTCTTATCAGGTGGTGTTGTTCATTCTAGAACGTAGGTCATTTTTAAAATCAATTTTGCATGATTTTGAAGGTTCCTTGTCCATACATTATGCAGGATCGTGCAACCCAACAATTAACGAACAATTTGCTACGACCATAAAGAAGGATACACTGACTCTACGACAGGACAACAGTGTAACACCACAACCTGCTGTATTTATTTGCTGTATTTAGTTTTTTGTTTTGTTTTATTTATTGTATTAGTTTTATAAGTAATTCATTTATCTACATTCGTAGTTTTGTACAGTCGTAGTGATGTACAGTCTTGGTGTTTCACAGTCGTAGTGTTGTACAGTCGTAGCGTACTGTGTTATCAGCCAATGACGTCACGTTAGTGACGTCATATGGCTACTGTCAGAGCCTAAAAATCAACGATATACGCATATATATGATACGTGAGACGTCTGTCTTACGATTTGTGAGGCTGGGGGGATATTCTGTGAGACGATGGGTGGGGGTGTGCACCAGGAGACTGAAACTCTTACCTTATCAGCGGCACAAACCCATACAGCTTATACTATAGGAGTACGTCCCCCGGGCTTTGAAGTGTTTTGCATTCGCAAGTGTGGATCTACTTCGAATGCCTGTTTTGTGTACGTGAGGTCTGGCAGGATTTTATTCGCGTTGTAGTCCTGTGTTTACTTAACTGAAGTACAAATTTCCACAGCAGCAAATACAAGACGGACTTGCCAATCTGAGATGTTGTATGAACAGAACGTGGAAATTAACGTTACTTCGATCCCTAATTAACAGTGAAAGAGACAGTCTTTAAAGCCCAAGTTAAAAAGACTAGAGTAAAACAGCATAAAATTTTTCGGGATTATCTCTCGGTAACAGCGAATCTAAAATTTGCAGTGTCATTTTTGAGTGCGTGTTATAAAACATGAACCCATTTAAAACTAAATCGGAAATTGCGCGGCTTGTTGCTAGCTATTCGTAAAACTGAAAAACATGAATGAAACTAGTATTAAAATCCAAGTCACAGTGGTGATCAAGGAATTAGAGGATGGATGTACTAAAATCTTTACAAGATACAAAACGTTATTTCGGGGTTATTCACAGCTCAAAGTGTAAAGCGTATGTTGAGCAAATTTGCATAGTTGACAGCTGTAATTTCAGTGGTAGGAATGTAACGCAACACTTAAAACATCTCGAACCGACCGAAAAAGTACCGAAAGATTAACAACAACAGATATGCGACAAAGCATTCTAATAGAGACCTGTTGGATCTACTGGAAAGCGAGCTGAATTTGAACATTTTCGTACTGTTCAAACGAAATTTATTCGGCTGTAGGTTGAGACTCAAAATAAACACGTGCGCTAAAAATAACTTTGTACGGTGGGAAAGTTACAAATGTAAACACACTTTGGTCGATTTGTGAAGCAAAAAGACGAAAATTATTATAGCCGACTTGATTACAAGGCAAGCAACTTCAATCAACAGGGGAAATAAATATAGTTGCAAAACTATTTCAGTCGTGTTTATAAACGCTAGTTCAAACCGATTTCGAACGAAAATATTGTGGATACAAGAAACGCCGTTTGATGGCAGACTCCTGTTTTGACAATACAATGTACTAAGAACGTAAGTGGTTGACTGAAACTTCTGAAACCTTACAAATTAAACAAAGTAAAGCGAGTCACGTGTCACGCAAATTTCGCAGAGCGTCAAAACGGCACCCTTTAGAAAGTTGACCGTTTATGAGCACTGAAAAGTATTGGATATTGGGTGTCTGTAAAACCCGGAACACCCCGGAACACCCCGGAACATCCCGGAACATCCCCGGAACACCCCCGGAACAGCCCGGAACAGCCCGGAACAACCCCGTAACATCCCATAATACCCCCGAACACCCTCGAAACAGCAAGGAACACCCCCGGAACACCAAAAATAGTGGTCAGCGGTCAGACTGCTCACGAATTGACTAAGCCGAAGACCTCCGAAGATTCCCAATTCTTCATAGGACTTTTGCGGATCACCCTGAGATTTCCGAGCATTTCAAGAATGCTTGGAATATTTTCGAAGCTTTTAAGAACAGCGAAAAAACCATTAATTAATGGGAAAAATATATCATGCACGTGACCTTCATATCAATAACTTACGATTTTCAGCGGTATGAAAATGTGACAGTTGAACTGTTAATTCTGCATTGATTTTTCTCGTGCGAGGTTTGCATTATCACGTTCAAAAAACAGGTGTGACCTCAAGGACATAACAAAGCCAAATGATACAGTGTCACGCAATGCTATAAGGTGATTATTCCGAGGTCAAACGATCGTCATCGTTTTATTTCCACAGGCGCATGGAAATGTTTGGCCGCCGGTTCGTTACGCTAATATATACACCTCATTAAAAAAAACCTCAGTTTATATTAATTTGAAGTATCATACCGTAGCCATGAGTACTTCAGGAATGTTAAAATCCGAGAACGTTTTTCCATGTCTAATAAATTCCCATCTTGCAGCTTTCTCTGGTCATATTTGAATGACAACGTTTTTGCAGTTAGGCCTGCAGATATTTTTGGTTAACAAAAGAGCGTAGCTCGGAAGATAAATGACTAGGAGAAATGTGTGTTCCTGGTTTTACAGACACCCTTGGATATTCGCCGGTAGAATAAGAAATTAAAAGGTTCAACTGCAACTTGCATTTATTTCTGAAGTAAAATTGTTAACTTTCCACTGATCTTTGCCTAAATTATGTATGCAATATTTTTCGACGGCGAGTTTAAGTTTAAGTTTACTTGTTTTTGTCTCTGTTCTTTGAAGAACCGTGAAATAAAGAGCTTTCTTCGGTTTCTTTACTCCGCGTAGTCACGCTGCTCAATCATTACCAGGTTTTATAGTGGATAACCACAAGATCTTTTTGGTGGTGGTGGTGGGGGGGGGGGGGTTGGGGCTGAGGGGTTAGGGGGGACTTACCGGAGATGTAAAGTCCCATAGGTTGTCAGGATAAATTTCACCATATTGTGAAAAAAAACGTAATTGGCTCTGCGCGCATTGCGTGCCTATGTTACATTGTACAGTCGTAGTGAACTGTGTTGTACAGTCGTAGTGTTGTATGGTCGGAGTGTTGCACAGTTGTAGTGTCGTACATATAAATTGCTAGTATATACATTAAGTCCCCGTTAGCAGATTATTTCATAAACAACGAACGGAATTTCACACCTTCCCATTTTCAGCACGTAATCGTTAGTTGCAAATAGTTGCCAAACTTCACCAATTGCCCCATTCCATGTGGCTTGTCTCTTCCAGACCTCACACAAGCCACACTAATTTAAAATGGCCTTCCAATTGAGTAAATTACGACAAGCGAAACAAGAATTTGAGGATGCGAGGGCTCCCTATGGAATACTTGGAAAAATGACTGGGCATTCCTGCTTTAAGGCCTACATTGTAGGTAGTAAAACACTGAATTTGTACATGTACTTTGGAATACCTTCTACAACAGTGCTCCAGAACAACTGAAGATCACTTGCTGGATTGTCAAATAATGTGAGGAAAATCTCATCCCAAACACAGTGGACTCTTGGATGTGAAGAAATGGAGTCCTGAAATGAGCCACGGATTTAAAGTTAGTGGCGAAGAGAAGAAATAAATAGACACAAGTACACCTTAACGTACTGCCGTGTGGCACTAACTTTTTGCGCGTCCTAATTTTAATATGCGATTTTTGTGGTTTTTTGCACGATCCGCAAAAAAAGTTCCCGAAAAAACTTACTCCATTGTCAAAATTATATAAAAACATCACCTTTTACATACATGTAATGAAAAATTGTGTTGATGCCCATTAACGTAGACCGTTTCTCTCGTTCAGAAACAAAACGAAATGTATTGAAACAAAACACTCAGAAATGAAACTATGAAATTGCAGTCAATAACACTACAACTGTGTTGCGATTGCATGTGCTCAAAAACCGAGAATGTTATAATTGCAACAGAACGCGTCTTCCTGAAAATCGCAAAAATTAATTCCCAGCAAGAATAAACAGCTAGTTGCTCCCAATCGTAAAAATTAGTTTCCGCAAAACACAACAAATCGCCCGTTCGCAAAATTAAACTTACGCAAAAATTTATGGTACTCGGTATTTTTTTCAGTTTTTTGAAAGACGAAAAAGAAAAAAAAACAAAAGTGAAAATAAAAAATGCCAGCCACTTATAAACGCAGCAAACCAGTACTGTATAGCAGAGTCATCTATCTCGAATCTTACTTATCTCAAACTGAAACACGTTTTTGTGGAACACGTTTTTATGGATTTTTAAGTCTTTTACTATACTACTGTCTATCCTCGAACTCGGTTGTCTTGAGGACACCCGCTATTTAGAAAAAAAGAGTGGCTTTCCGTGGCCTAAATTAACCCTTTAAGCCCCAATAGTGACAAGGTAGCATCTAACTTCCCCTTAGAGCGGTTTTCAATTGAGTGTCGAAAGCAATTCACGGTTTGCTTTGGTTTTGCTTTACTTCGCTCTGTGATTGGTTAAAAAATCTCGCGCCACTTTCACGACCAATCAGAAGTAAAACTCAAACCAATCGCCACTTGCTCGCACGCGTTTTCCCGCGCTTGGAGCCGGTTACATGTATTTGCTTCGAGTTCTGATTGGTTCATTGGATAATTTGTGTTTGTTGTGATTGGCTGGGGTAATTACTTTGGTTTTGGTTTTACGACACTCATTTGAAAAGCGCTCTAAAGCATCACTACTTGATCAAACAAACAGGTCATGAGAATAAAGGAAATGATCACCAATGATCAAATGTCTTGATTTTTAATCAAATTCTCCCAACTAGTAACATAAGAAATGCATGGAGAATAGTGAGAAGAATATGGATGTTAATATTGGGTCTTAAAGGGTTAACACTCCATATCTTGAACTGCAGTTACTATGACATACATGTACTGAAGGAAAGCCAGCAGGAAAGGAGAGGGTTGTCAAATACCAATATCTAGATAACTTTGAAAAGCAAAGGGACATATTCTAATCAGCGGAAATCCAAAAATACTAGTTGAATTTCATTTTAGAATTACTCTGCCAGTTCTCTGAGGCTACAATTGAGTGTGTTTTGTCGCGGATTGCTAGAATGAATATGGTTGCAACTTGAAAACATCAGGCTGACGTTTTCAAGTTTTTCCTTTGTTTCATGGAAAAATCACCAGTAACTGACTATGGTTTGTTCTTCCTTTGAGAAAATCATTTGATTTCCTTTTCTTGACATTCTAGGAGCATTCTGTGTACGGGAAAAAAGCATTTAATTTACATTTCAGCATATTTTTCACCCCAAAATGTAAAAATCCCCGTGACAGTGTCCCTTTAAAACAATGGTTAAAATTGGTTCGATTGGTACACATCTTAAATGTGACATTTTTCAGTGAAATAAAATGAAGGCGTTCTTTAGTTTAGCATGGCAATGTAAGGGTTACAGGTAAAACTGCCTCTCATTATAGACACTTACGAGTCAGAAAGCAGTGATGCGAAAGGGGCCTTGACGATGTTGCACAAAAACGTGTAGAATAAAGTCTGTTTTTTTTGGTTAATATTATTTTTTTATAGGAAGACTTGTTTCTTGAGAGTTGATGTTTGCCTACGAGCTTCTTTGAAGACCAACAAGTTCATTGCATGTTAATAATAAATAAATACCAGTAAATAAATAAATATAACTCTCAAGTAATAACGTTTTGGTTGGCCAATATCAATATACACCAAACCAGTGGATAGTGTTTTTCACTCTGATTGGCTACTCAAACTCCTGGCATTTTTGTGGATTTTATGCTCATTTCTTAAAAAGTAAAAAAGAGAACTATTTGGCACTGGCTATCCACTGGCCATGGTTTAGTATATACATGTACTAAAACAATTATTCACCTCAGTGTCAGTGAAGAGTGGTAAATATTTCCCTCACCGCTCCAGGGCTCAGCAAATATCCACAACTATTCACCTCCATTTCAGCAAATTAACAATAAGTTATTGTTAATTATACATAAAATAAATTATATCTAATACATGTATATGGAGACCTACATGTATAGAGAAGCCCCTGTAATTTATTTCGCCATCTCAGCTTCTCATTACAGAGTATCTCAAACAATTTCTGTTAAGAGGAGATACCGTATTTTGATAGAAAACTGTTTAAGACATAACAATTATAATTTATTTATCAAGGAACATTTTTCAAACACTCAAGTTTATTCATACCTGCAAAACAGTGTGCATGTGCATGTAATTCTGCTTATCAGCTATGAAAGAACATTTCCAAGCTCTCTTTATCAGCTTCTTATCAAGATGGTCCTATAGATAATATCAGATGCATTGTTTTTGTTACTGCGTCAAGTACAGTGAGGTCTTGAGAGAGTACAACTGTGCATTTCACTTGATTTGTAACGACTTGTAATAAAGTTTCATATGAATAGAAATACAGAGCCAAAGTATTAAATGCACATAATTTGAACTGTTAAATTTTCATTGCAGTATTTGGAAAATATTGTTTTTTACTGTTCAGAATGTTAGAGCTCACACCAAGACAAAATTGCAGTTTAATTTTTTACAAAATTAAGGCGAGAACTGTGCACATGCCTCACATTTGACACCTGTGAGAAGGCACATTGCCTGATTATGAGTGCAGTTAAAAACATGTACATACTAAAATTCATTTATTCCATATTAAAATTTCACACTAAAATTCATTTATTTATTTTTTTATTAAAAGGTAACAGTTTGAAGCTTGGGCAGAGCCTTCTCAAGAAGGCTTTAGAGACCACCCCTCCCCCCCCCCCCCCCCAGGCACTGTTCCATGAGTCTGAATGGGCCCACGATATTTCACCAAAACTGGCCTTATGAGGTTTATCATTACACAACTACATGTACATGTATGATTGTCATTCATGATTGTTATGGTTACAGAACTTGCAATACAGTTTATACAGACCCCCCAACATCTCTGAAGAGCAAGAGAAATGAGAAGCATCTCAGGGGTGGCTTGAGTCCATCCACTCTCTGTGATCTCCTTCACAGATGGGTACACACAGTTGATAAACACATCTGTGGATACCTGAAACACAATCAAATTCACTTTATGAACCAAAAACATCAAAGTACTACAAAGGGGTTCGGGGGGAAATTATGGATTCTGGGAGAAAAGGAGGTGACAATTGGGCAGGGAACTCAGTAAAGAAGGTGTTGGTAAGATGGCAGGGAGTTGGGAACTACATGTAGGTACAAAAATGTCAAAACATCACTATAATATGTGTCAACTGTATTAGCATTGACAAAATAAAGCATAAACATTAACAGTAAGCAGCTTCTAAGGAATGTGCCAAAACTGAAAGTAAAGCAATTAAGGAGAAGCTCTTGCTCTCCACACTACTTAGCTTTGATGGCTTACATGTAACAGACTATGCTCTGACAAACATATCTAATTGTGAACATTGTAGATACAACAAAGTTACAATGTTCACTTCACTAGACGTAAACAGTTGATATACATTGTACGTAGACATACATCTACCATAGGGCCACTATTAGAATTACTGTAAATACATCATAACATTGTATCAATACATTTTAAAAGCCTACACGTAAAAGGGGCTAACCTTTCTCTGCAATAAATGGTGATAACCAATTCATGCAACTACAATGACCCTGTAACTTACCACTGCAAATATGTCGACAATGACCTTTGCACAAAGCTCTTGTAGATAACTCTTTTTCTTGCTCAGCTCTCTAACTCTCGTTATCAACAAACTGAGCCATTCTGTATCAGCTGACTATAAAACAAATATTCAAGATCATTATTCAACAAATTGTCAATATACCCATACAATGTATATGGTCAGGAATCCCTCAATATCTATCAATCGCACATGACAGATATCCAGCGATACACGTAGCCAACCATATTTGGAAGTGCACTGCAGAGCTTGTTCAGGCAGCCATTTTGAAAAGAAAGGCAGTTTTAGCAGTGTTCCCCAGAAATTTTAACACCCTGGAAGAAATTTTCCACAACTAAATACTCTCAAAAAGTCAACAAGTATTTTCTTCAGCTTACAAGGATATCCAGAGGTTAATTTTCATCGTGGGAACTCAAGCGAGAAAATGCTACTGTGAGTCTTCACTCAAAGTAGCATTTTCTCGGTTGAGTTCCCACTATGAAAATTAACCTCTGGATATCCTTGTAAGCTGAAGAAAATACTTCAAACTCACTCGCCTACGGAACGTTGTAGAGTTAAAAAGATTTTAATTCAAAGAAAGAGCACTTATTCTTGGTGAGGTAGCAATTTTTTTTTTCACTTTGTCTTGTCATTTCCAAACATGAGTCTTTTTAAGTGAACCATAACTTAAACTTTGATTTCTTGAAGTTTTGCTTCAATGGTGTTTATTATGTGTTGCCAGCTTTTAGCATTTTTATCATAGAACCATTGTTTTTCTCCTTCTGAAAATGGTAGCTGATGAGAATTTGTTTATTTATTTATTTATTCAGAATATTTAAAAAAAGATGCCCAGTTCAGCATGCGCATATGCTGGTTTAAATGGGGCTCTATAGACTATCTAACAACTATCTAACGACACAAAAACAATTTAATATCCTGCTCAATCTTGCAGAATATTCCCCTGATTTAGCCAACTCGGCCTACAGCCTCATCGGCTAAGTATCAGGTGATATTCCGCGCAATTTTGCCGGACAATTGTTAAATAACAGAGTTTGTACTCTTCACAGCAAATGTGTATTTGTAGAGTTTCCAGTAGTTTTCCAGGTTAAGGATTTAGAATATTTCCAGGACCCTAAACAAAGGCATTCTAGGAGAGTGTGAAGACCATGCTTTGCATGGACAGCTACACTGCAATTTTGGGCTGTTGGGAGTTTTACCTCCCAACAACAGGCACCCTGGGTTCTTCAAGTAAATTTGAACCAGACCGACATGTACCCCCAAAAGCATGCATGGTAAAACCAATACTGCCCAACATGTGGAGGAAAACCAAGGAGTTCTATAAGACCATGCGGGTGGAAAGTCATGGGCAGGACCTGTGTTCTGCAAACGGCTCAGATGTTAGAAGGACTGAAATTTTAAATTTCTGGGAGTATTCCAGGAATGTGTGGGGAACAATTACTGGTTCACTGTGTTGCTGACATCTATAGTTGTAAACATGTTGGGCAGTGTCCCGTGATGTACTAGGTGATGTTTTAGACTAATTTAGGGCTAGGGGACACTGTTTAGCATGACTGTTTGTTTATTTATTGGTAATACAGTGAACTGTACTGACTGGTGACCTGTGGAACTGGTAAAGGAAACCTGCCACATGCAAGCTGTGCATTTTACATGGAACAATCTCAGGTACTGAGGTACTGAGGACTACTATGACTGAGGTTCAGTTTTACAAAAAGAAATAAATTGTTACACTTTACAAGTACATGACAGCAGCACTGACTGAAATTTTAAAAAAGGAGCAATTTTGAGTTTTACATTATGACACTTAAACAAACCTACACATATTTTGTCCCGGTGAAATTGTGATCTCAAAACAGACATCAAGCCAAATACTTGTCCAATGTAACTATCTCGTTCTTCCTGCAAAAAAGTTTTCAATAATTGTTTAACATTTATGTTTTACAGCAGTGCTGTGTATACACAAACATGTGCACTGTATAACAAAAATATTAAGATTTGGTGGAAAGTCTACAGAGGAATTCTGAAATGAAAATATCAGCCAAATGTTTACTGGCTCTTAAGTGTAAACATACAAATGTATTGTCTGAGGACAATGTAGCTGCAAGCCAGCCAGCAGGGTTTGAGAATTGTAAAGTGGAATGTTTCTTCTTCATCTGATGATGGGGTTGACTGGTTTTGTGTCACCATAATTTTTGTACTTGCATAACGATGGTTGGCTTTTTACAGTTGTAGCTAACTGTAGTCATGCTACATGTACATATGGTGATCAATATTAATGCGTAACCAGTGAGCAGTCAAACTCATAGATTAATGAAGACAAACAGTTAGCAGTCCAGAGGTTGCTATTTACAGCTCAAGTGACCACATCAGAAGGAAAGCAATAACACACTTTGTCATTAATGTACATCTATCTTACCCAGGCTTTTGCACTGCCAGTGACCTCCAGATTTTTGGCAATTAATTTAAGAACTCTTTCAGGGGGGAGACAGTCAAACTCAGAGAGAACTTCAGTTAACACTGTTGCAAATCCTTGTCTTGCTCCTTTTCTTGAAGATGCTAAACCTTTTACAAGTCGTGTCACACTGTATTTCAACTCATCACAGCAAGCAATATCTTCCTCCTCTTTATCCTCATCTTTCTCTTCATCTACAACCTTTGAAGTGTAAAATTTATGTCAGAGTTATAACAGCTCTTACAGGCAAAATAACAAAAAATAATAAATAAATAAATAAATAAAAACTGTGAACATTCTTGTTGACTTTGCCTGGGTACATCAGTTTTCCTAGCTAACTATTGAGTGAGGACCCAAGCCCAGAAAAGTACCAACCAGCAGTCAGTGCTTTTAGTACTAAGAAGACAAGAAATTTAAGAGAGCCATTATTTTCTATCAAAGTATATACATAATGTAAGTCTGTGGCTTAAAGACATCACTGAATTTAGTCCCTGACAAGTATTCTACAAGATAAAAATAATGTCCCACAACTTTACATTAACTCCCCAAAGGGGTTGTTCTGATTAATGCAAGTAAGTTGTGTTCTTTCTTTTCATTGCTATGATTAAATGATCATTCTAATGCATGTCACGTAAGTGGCTTTGAAATATTGCACACAACAGTCATGTCATTTTGATCCACCGTTTCAAGATGTTCTACAGAAGTTTGATTACCATGACAGCTTTTGTGTAATATTCAGTCAAAGTTGGACGATGTTTTTAATGCTGCATCTGTTTGACCAGCCTGGTTCTCAGAGAGTCAAGTACTAGTAGAGTGTGTTAAAGCTGAAGTTAACAAACAACCAAGAAAAAAACCTTTAAAAAGAATTAAAAATAAAACTACGTGTTTTATGTACATTTATACCGTGCTAGGATCCTGACAACGTGGAGCATATTTATGAACTGAACCTGAATACAAACACGTAAGGTACAAAAACTGCATAACTGTTTTTTTAACGGAGAAAAACACCTAAAAGTTTGCACTTATTTGAAACGCTTGCCTTCGTTTTCTCGTCGTGTTGTTTTTGAGCTCGATCCAACGCACAAAGTAGCTCCGAAGCTGCTTTCAAACGTTTCACTTCATCAGTCGATGCGAGGTCCCAAAAATGGGAGAGGATGTTCTCTGAAGGCATCTTGTCGTCTTGAGAATACTGTGAACAAAATAAACACGAGAACACTAACTTGCTTTACACACGTGCAACCGCCATATTGGATTTGTCCGAGGAATCCTGGGCAAATAGCGCCGCCTGCAATAGACTAGTCAGCAGGCTAAATGCGCTACGCATAAATTGATTAAGGGCATCAACTGACAGTAGCACGTGCTCATTGTCCATTTCCGGCTGGTGAAACTACAAGAGATAATTACAAGTTTTACAACTGCACAAAAACAGCGAATACAAGCAGCAGCATAGTAATCTTTGCCGGATTGAATGATGCTTGGTTCAAGAGTCTTTGGAAGAGTCATTAGCTCTCCATGCCAGGTAAAAAGAATGATCAGAGCGAGGGTATAATTTTAAATCGTAAAGCTGGGCCATAGGTTATTATGTCATTTCTCCGTTTTTAGGGCCCCAAATGAGTTGAGGGCTTTAGGGTTGTGGGCTAAGAAATGCAGGGCTCCGGGACTCCATGAAGAAAAAATGGGGTTCTAGAGCTCCATTGCTTCACTTTAAGGCTTCACGGCACTTAGACAAAACTAATCGGCTTAAATTTTTGTCTGTCAGCTCCAAGGAGAGAAAGGCTCCAGGGCTCCAAAGTCCTCCAATTTGGGACCCTGGTTTTACAGCTGATTTCACCGTAGTGTAGACGCCCTACTTTTTTCAAACATCACTTGCTGGCTATGAATTCCATGTCATGAGATCATAGTCGTCATAAGATGCCCACCATGATTCTCTCATCATGATCATGTTTCACCCGTCCGTGTTTCACTCATGGTTGAAAAATGTTGAGGAGAATTCACAGGTCTTTTTTAAACAGATGTTAATAATCCAGCAATTTAGTATCTACTCTGTGGACTCATTTTATGGACAAATTTCCTTTATCATTGCCTGATGGTGGGTGAGTCATGATGGACAATCATGCTGTAGATGTCAATTGTGTGAGAAAACCTGGGTGAGCACACTGCATTAAATTAAAATTGCCTCCTTAAGCCATAAATTGTTTGAATGAGATTGTGGCAGAGGGGAGGGAGGGAAGTACAGTGGCACCCCCCTCTCAGGTTTACAGTTAATGTCCCTACCTTGTCGTGTACTTCTAATTTTCTCAAAGTGGTAGCCCTTCCATAAACAAACGTTGTGCACTCTATAGCTTCCTTGCACCTCATAGATATACCAAAAACAGTAGTTTACCCACATGTTATAAATACACTTGTATTCCATTAAAATACATGTACTAGAGTAACAATTTTCCCAGTCGTTTCAAATACAGCCAGTATACATGCATGAGTTTGTGATAAATTTGGCTGCTTATGAGGAAAAAGGATAAAGTCGCACTCGGGCCAAGGAGACCCACACAGCCAGAGCTTATCCCGGTTTCTGTAGCATGAAGTAGCTGAGAGTATTGCTACTCCCCACTGGACAGGATGCTAGACAGCCTAGTCTATCGCAGGGTTACCCCCCAGCAATATGCTGCCGGTACCCATTTATACACCTGGGTGAAGAGAGACGATGTGGGGTAAAAGTATCTTGTCTAAGGAAACAACACAATGGCAGGGACTGGGCGTCGAACCACCAACCTTCAAAACTGAAGTTCAACGTGCTAACCACTACACCACCGCGCCCCCACAAAAATTTGGCTGGTGCCAAGGTTTAATAGGACTTTGGGTTTGGCATTATGCTGTATGCTACCTGAAAAAGGGTGATTAGTTTTGAAACATCCTAACATGTACTAGCTCTTTTCTTTGTCCTTTTCTTCTTCTTCTGGTGTTTTAAGACTGGGAATATTTTCCATAACACTGAGATTAGAAATTCGACAGAATTTTCCCTTTGCAGCCACAAGAAATTTATCTAAACTGCGTATTAACCATAATCTGCAGGTTTTTCAGCCATCAAGATTTGCTGTGAGGTCAATGGCATATGCTTCTAGTAGGAGTAGGAGAAAACAGCTACCTGTGAATACAGTAAGTCTTTTGACTATTATTTTAGCAGGAGCCATTATTTGTCAGATTATTTGGGGTTACATGTAGTTTGGATTTTCATTCTAGCTAAAACAAAATTCAGAAAAAACAGATTACCGTAATCCATTTTTAGGCACCCAAATTCATATGTCTCAATGTCAACAAAGTTAATGCGTCTTAATTGTATTGTACATGGTGAGAGTGCAAAACACTTTGTATGACGGTACAGTGTACTTGGGTGAAGAAAGACTGCAAAGTGGGGGTCTGTGCTTTTCTAAGGACAAAACACAGTGACAAAGACCAGTATTCAAACCCTTGACCTTTGATTTAGGTTGAAGTCTGGTATGCTTTAATACGTGTAAAAGTATGACAATTGTTTTAAATTTGAATGAAATGCTTAAATTCAGCTGCGTTCGTGCATGCTGATTACTTGGTATACCTGTACCCCCTGGGATATCCCTGGGATATCCCAAGTGTTGTGTTTTAGAACTTAAAGCTTGATTCTGTCAATTCTAGCAGTACAGTCACCCCACCCTGCCCCGTGTACGTTAAGCTGCATGTGTATACCATTTCAAACAACCTTAGGGGCCGACCATTTAACTCTTGAGGGGGGGTGTGGATGATTTCGAAAAAAAATTTCCTGCAAGCCCTTGTTGGAAGAAAAAAATTGCATGTAGCCAGGCCTTCTGACAGGGTGCGGGAGAAAAATTAAAATTGTGCGGGATTTTGGGGGCAAATTGTGCGGGAGAAAAACATCGATTGTGCGGGGAATTGTGCGGGATTGCATAATCTTGTGACCAACCAAATATTCAATCTCCAGTGTTCTAGCCAGACCCGACAGGGAGGAAATTCTGTATAAATGAAAAATGCGACTAAATTTCTTTCTTTGGCGATAGAAATATACCCAGCAGTTGCCAATTTGTGGCTCTTTTCTTTCTTACCAAAGCGTAGTTTGACTCAAAATTGTGTCTGTATAAACAAAATCACGTTGCGTGACACGCACGATAAACTTGATCGTTCAGCAAAATAAAACTTCGGTATAAAATATTTCTGGTCTCAACGAGTTCCTTTATAAAAAAAATCCCTGCAGTTTTGCTGTCTTAAATTAGTAATATGTAGTGTAAATAATTCCCTGTAAAGGTTCACAAATTCTTCGAAGTTAGCCGCAAAAGCACAACCCGACATGTATGCAAATTGCCTGCTAAATGTGATTTGATACAGTGTTTGATGGCACGTTTGTTTTTCCCAACAACTTACCAAGTAGATCGTAGAACTTGCATTTTTGTGAATGAAAATGCCTTTCACGTGAATGAAAAAAATCAAATCTAGTATGCAGATCAGTTTATGATTTTCTTCTAACGACCAAAGTTTAACGATTCAGTTTCTTTGTCAGTTCACAAATTCGATCAGTCGTTTGCGAAAATAATTCAGAAACAGTGACAGTCATTTCGGCGCCATGGTTCATTTCTTCGGTATTTCTTCTTTGTTCCCGGCATGTTATTTAACTGAACGAGGAAGCGGTATGTTCGAAAACGAAACCCGATTACTGAAGTTGACTAAAAGTAGGTCGAACTGACACTAGTGTCAGGCCGCACAGAGTGACAAAAGAACGCCTTGCGCTTTATATCCGCTCGAGCGATCGAGGAATGCGAGGGATTTCTCGATTGTTTTGGAAGGTAAATAGCCTGGAAATAGCCTAAAAAGTTTTTACTAGGAATCTTGGTAATCAATAGGAGACCTGATTTAATTAAATGTTTCAGCAAATCTTTCGTTATTGTGCAGGATTTTGCGGGGTTTTGGGAATTGTACGTTATTGTGCAGGTTTGACCAAATTGTGCGGTCCCGCACCCGCGCACCCTGTCAGAAGGCCTGTGTAGCACAAATGAAATAGAAAAAAAATTCTTGCACTGCTGCAAGCAAGAAAAAAATGTTGCAAAGCTATTTCATCATTCCAGGGGGACTTTACAAAATCCCAGCAAAACTGCAACCATTCTTCCCTTGCTCCCTTTAAACTCTGGAGTTGGTTATGCTTCAGAATGTGCATTATGCATTCTTAGCTTTATAGGGTCCGACAATCTGTGAGCCAGCGAGCCACTCCAGTTAGCCTAAATCACACTCTGGTTTAGCCAAAACAACATTCCGGTTAGCCTACCGACTTGCATATTTGCTTGTAGTGTTCTTCAAGTGCTGTTTGTTTTTATTGCTTATCAATACAAAAAAAAAGTGTTCTACCAAGAATTCTTTCGAATTCTCCGATTAAAAATCACAGACATGATTGCTTAAAATCTCCGAATGAGGTCTTGAAATAGCTAATTTTATAATAAAAAATTCCTCTTCAATCTATGCGTCCAAAACGCCCAAATTGAACACTACTAAAAAGAATAAATCCCCCCCCAAAAAAACATGTTTTTGTATAGCTTACAATGTTTTAAGGCTTTGCAGCTCCATATTGAACAATTACAACAATAACCACAATGTAAATGTAAATACATTCTGTAAATGTAAACACATGACACTTTTTTGAGGAAAAAAAAATCTTGCAGAGAAATGAAGAGGAAAAAAAAAATTCTGCAGAGCATTTAGAGGGAAAAAAAATATCCTGCCCACCAGGTTGCTAGAAAAAAAAAAGCTTGCTGACCAGATATCATCCCCCCCCCCCCTCAAGAGTTAAATGGTCGGCCCCTTAGAACTGTACCTGTAAACCTTAGTGGCTGTTTGTTCTCTGAATAATGTTTTAACATGCATGCTTTATGGAATCTTCATTACAGGTGATCAAATTTGTTCCTCAGCAAGAGGCTTGGGTTATTGAAAGGTTTGGTAAATTTAACAGAATATTAGATCCGGTAAGTGACACTTACCTGTTAACCCACTAACCTCCAGGAGGGCTGCAAATAATTAATTTCTTTCTTAAAAAGAAATACATTTATTTCCCACATGTCACCATTTTGGTTAGACAAAGCAAAGAAGTTGGTGTTCATACTTACATGTAGATACATGTGGCATGTAAATATATTTATCTGCAAAATGATGGTCACTGGGATTGTAAACATTTGTAAACATTTTGTGTGATCATTTGTGTAGTTGGGATTTTGTTGGACATGGCAAAATTTGTTTGGCCATTGCCTGATGGGGGGGGGGGGAGGGGGGGGCATGGGGCTTTAAACTTCCCGTTTCCCGTACCCTTTAATCACGATTCCTCCCCTATTTTTATTTTTTTGTTTTTTTTGGCTCCTGCCTCTTTGCAATGTTTCGATGCCAAAATACTGCACAATGTTGCATAATTTTCTGTCTTTCTCCTGCTTCCCCCACCTACGGAATCCAGCTTCCCACCCTCTCTCTCTCCTGCCTAAAATTCCGTACACCTCCTGTCCCATTTCTCCCTGGCTCCCACCCCCCTCCCCTGTCTCCCTCCACTCTGATGGCGGACTGTTGCATAATTTATTTGAAGCTCTCTCCATCTCATTATTCATGTAAGAAAATCTGGTTTGTAATCACATTATTATGATTTAAAACAGAATTAGAGGACACAAGATTTTGTTACATGTACATGTACTAACATTCTACTAAGATTATTGTTAATAACTAGTGTTATTATCTTCATTACCAGGGTCTAGCCATTCTTCTTCCCATCATTGATGAAATCAAGTATGTGCAAAGTTTAAAGGAAGTCGCCATTGAAATTCCTTCACAATCTGCCATCACTCTTGGTAAGATGATTATTCTTCTACTGGCATGGACCTGGTCGTTTGAAAGCTGATTAGTACTAACCCTGGGTTTAATGTTGTCCAAGGTTTCTGATTCTTTTGTTCAAAAGCATTAGCACTGCAGCTCTTGCTTGACAATAAATTTGAAAGCAACCCAAGTCAAATTGTTAAGTGAAAATAATTTTATCACTGGAATCTTTGTTGTTTTTGATTAAAGGTGAATTAAAAATTGATACTTATCCTGGGTTAGCTTAATCGTGCTTTGAACAACTGGGCCCTGGCGGCCATTTCAGATGCTACGATATTGTCACAATGTGACAATATCTACATGTATGTGTACACCCTGAGGCATGCACGCACTATCGATCTCATATCCCACTCCATGATCCATAAACTGTTATTTTTACTCTGTGATTTGAAAGAAATCACATGATCAGAAGGTTGCTGATTGCAAAATGACCAAACTTCTACAAATAAATTTTTACTGTCACAGTGCCCCTTTATGACCTCAGATAACACTTTTCCTTTCATTTCAGCGACAGTTTTATTTGAGGATATTATTTTCTAATGGTAATGAACGTGATTTGAAATTCATTCATCATGATGCCACCATAACAAATCTTGCATTCAACAAACTTCTGAGTAGCGTGGGCGGGAGAGTGAGCGAAGAGCGAAAAGAGAGACTGCCCTGCTTTCAAACTGCATTTCTGAAGCCCTTTGACAGTTCGCATCAATGACATAACACGCCCATTTTCAAACATGATACGCCGGTGTCAAATTTTTCCCGCGAATTTTCGAGCAAAAGAGAGACTGCTCGCAATCTGGGAAGATGTGATGAACAGTTCCACACCAAAGAAGCCTGTATTGAACGGGGCGAAGAAAAAAATCCTGATTAGCCGTCTGGGTCGGATTTTGTCCGCGTTTGTGTAAGTGTTCATTAACTGAATAGAGCTGTTAAAATTCAAGGCACGGCTTAGAGACTGTTACTGTATAAAGGTCATATCTGATACTTGTATGATGGACTCCTGTGGCTTTACGTCTGTTCATTTGTAATTGGCAGTAAAATTTGATCTTTGATCTTCTGTAAAGTGACTTTTTAATGCCGCGATCGTTGAATTTGGCTCGTTTATGGACTTGATAGGTTTTTCAGCCTCTTATGTTTAAATTTCTGACAATAAAGGATCTGAAATATTATCCGCAACGTGACGAGTTTTTTTGTTTGTAACGCCGGGCCTGGCTTATTGTCTTAAAAAGTCTGTTGCAGGATGTTGTGTTTCGCATCACGGAGTGTGATCTATAGACCCATTTCGTCAAGAAACTGAAGTTGTAGCTTCTTTAGAGCTACGTAACGTGTAATAGATGGCTGAACTCGGCTTCAGTCAAATGTGTGAATAACTCCTCTTGAAACTGTGAGTTTGGTGTCTAGGAGCTTGATATGTTTCCTCCTGTTGCGGTCAGTAACTCTATTGACGGCAGCCATTGGCGCGCACAGCATGTCTCCAATTGATGATGTCAGATACGCGCCATCAGGTCATAGACCGACCAATCAAAATACTCCGTCACCAGAGTGCCGGGCTTCAGAAATGCAGTATGAAAGCAGGGCAGTCTCTCTTTTCGCTCTTCGCTCACTCTCCCGCCCACGCTACTCGCGGCTCGTGGCTCGCGGCTCGAATATCGCACTCGCTTTCTCGCTGCGGGATTTTAGAGCAAAAGAGCTCACTCTCCCGCCCACGCTACTTGCGGCTCGCGGCTCTCGGCTCGAATATCGCACTCTTTTTCTCACCGCTCCTCCGGCAGGGATTTTAGAGCAAAAGAGAGACTGCTCGCAGTCTACTCAAACCCTTAGTCCACAATATTTATTTTGACCCCACAGTATTGCAAGATAGAGAGCCAATTTGTCTAATAGTTAGTAATTAAGTTGAATTTTAATTAATTTTTTTTAAGTTGTCAATTTTGTTACATTTTTATTTTCATTTTTCTTAATGATACCAAGTTTTTGACTTGTAAAAGCTGAAGGGAAACTAGGGGGCCTTAATAATTTTCATTTGACTTAATGTATTGTTTTTAAACTCCTGTTTAAATTACGTTTTTGCACATAAATTTCATTGTTCTTCAGATAATGTTACTCTTCACCTTGATGGAGTTTTGTACTTGAGAGTGGTTGATCCTTTCAAGGTTTGTCACCTCTTTCTAAACTGTATTCATTTAATTTATGACTTGAATTGCTAAACTTGGATTAAGACATGACTTCCTTTTCAGTAGTGGAAATTCTAACTGACTTAAAAAAATTGAACTACCAGTGGGAGCAGTTCTGCTTTTTGCTTTAATAAATTTGATTGCAATAATATTGCACGGATTTCTGATGCATTAAGGAACTGAGTAAAAAAGATGAATGGTCTTGATGTTTCACGAAGTTCTCCTAACAAGTTCTCAAAAAATGTATAGAAACCAGAAAAGATCATTTGTATAATGATGTTGTTGCTTACAGAGTTAATTTTGTGTAATTAGAGGTTCGACTATGCAAAATATGTTCTGTAAAGATTTTGATAGCTCAGGCCTTTTAATATTCAAAAACAGTGAGTAATAGTAACCTTTTGTAGGCTTCTTATGGAGTGGAAGACCCAGAGTTTGCTGTAACTCAGCTGGCACAGACAACTATGAGGTCTGAGTTGGGTATGTATGAAGCTGACAAATTTGTGCCTGGGCATTTACTTCCTGTGGGGTGGGAAGTACTACCTATATTTGGCTACAGGGGGGGATGGGGCAGTGCAAGGGGGATGGGAGGTTGTGGGTGTCTTTTTGGCACTCCTGTACATAGTTAAACATGTGCAAAAGGTTGGGCAAATCCATTGTTAAATATTATTTGAACGGCTCACTAAAATACACCTACATGTAAACCTAAAAGGGCTAGCAGAAAGGGTTGTGAAAATTAAAGTGCTTTGTTTAATTTGCAGGTAAAATCAGTTTAGATAATGTGTTTCAAGAAAGAGAGAGATTGAATCACAACATAGTAGGTGAGAAAATACAGGACATTGGTTTGGTAGAGTACTCTATATATACATTTGCTTTTAAAAATGTGTATATTCATGTAACATCTTAAAGCACCAGGAACACGAGGAAATTTCTATTATAAACAATATTGATTGTGTACTTAAAAGGTGAACAAATTTTCTTTGACAAATGACCTTGCCTATGCGTTAGCAATGAGTTTAGGACAAAAAACGTTCAAGGAAGGGAAAACCAGAAAGTTGCACAAATTAAGTTTGCAAGAACATTAATCCAAAAATAAATGACTCATTTTTCAAGTAATGGTTAAATTTTATTTTGGCATCAAAAGTCTGTGAAATGTCAAAAGTCACTAGTGTTTATCTTTTGACTGGCAGCTACAAAAAAATGTATTAAACTGCAGTACCATTGCAGTTTAATTTCTTATTTTTTTAATAACCAACATATGATAGCCAGTATACTGATGTGCGAGTACATGTTAATTTGTGCACTGATTTTTTGTTCTCTTTCTGCGCAGATGCCATCAATCAAGCTGCAGAAGTGTGGGGAATCAGATGTTTGCGATACGAAATTCGTAAGTTGAAGAATCAAGGGCATGCACCCAACGGTTTGTTTCGGGGCTGATTATCAGCTCGGAAGGCCTAAAATCGCTTGAGATATTCGGATTTAATTGGAGTGAAAGTTAAAGATTAATGTTTGGCGAAACATCACCTCGGACGTTCGTAACAAGAGGACTTATTAGTTCCTATTGTTTTTGGAGGGACAAATATGTCGTTTATCTGGAGTGTAGAATAAGGTCAGCTAGCATTTTCGTTGAGCCATCAGCAGCTCGCAAATTTGGCGGATAGGATCCTGTTTCCTAAAATTTTCTGCGGCGTAAATTCTTAGCCAGAACCACCAAACAGATCAATTTGTGTTGGCTTATAAGAATATACCTTTAAAAAGCTCTGAAACAATCAAAGAAAGCCTAAGATGATATTTGAAGTATTTTGCTAAAATTTTCTCGTTGGGTACATGCAGTGCCCCTGAAGAATGTATCTGTGCTTTTCAACCTTCTTAAGAGAAACCTTTCAATGATCTTTCTTCTGAGCCAAAACGGTGCCTGTTGGTTGCCCTTCATATATCCTTACATGTACCTCTCGATTTAGGTTGATTCCACGGAATTGCATAATCAGCATGTTTGCTTTGCATAATTTCGTGCATAATCAAGGCTTGCATTAGCATATGCATGCGCACATCCAGAACTTGGATTAATCATCACCTTTGCGTTGAAAGAGTTTCCAAAACATTATTTCCCATCAAAGTACCTTATCGCCAGAAAAGCAAACTTGTCTGCTACTAGAGTAAACAAACTCTTGTGACATCGATATTGTGAAGGCGAGAGACATGTTAGTCATAACTACTTGATGCTGTGTGACTTAGTCTTGAAACATACATTAATTTGTTCTCTTTGCTTGACACTTAAAATTGACCACGTTGTTTTAATTTTACCTTTTCCCTGTTCTCCCCGCTTCCATAAGTAGAACAAACTGATCAAGTAAGTATGTTTTTGCAAACAAAGAAGATAATTTCAAAAACAAAAAGAAACATTGGTCAAGTTTTATTTCGAGGTTTTCATGTTAGGATGTTAGTTTTTACACCGGTGATCGCTCCTAATTTTTTTTCCTTGCAGGCGATATTCAGCTTCCTGGTTCAGTAGTTGAGGCGATGCAAATGCAGGTAAACTTGAACACTAACCACTTCATTTTTGTCTCTTTCACTCAAAATCTATGCCTTAACATTGCAAACATTTTGCATTTTGCAATCTGTGGATGAAAGGTACGGCATTGAGGATTGAGGATTGTCTTGCTCTCCATTCGGCCCAAACTGCGTTTTGCTAATGAATGAACGAACGAACAAACGGACGGACGGACGGACGGACGGACGGACGCGCGCACGAACGAAGGAACGAACAAACACGCGAAGGAGTGAATACTGTAATTTTTGTGTACCTTTTTCGTTCACAAGGTGGAAGCTGAACGAAAGAAAAGAGCGGCTGTATTGAGATCTGAAGGTATGATTAGTAGCTCTTCGTTTTGAACTTCTAATCAACCCTTGTGATACATACATGTATGTAACAGACAAACGAAATCCGAATTTCTCAACTAAGTTACAGAAATGATCAAGTCTGGAGGTGAAACGGAAAATAGGATGCTAAAAAACTTGCTTATGAGATACAGGTTATCAACACAGAATATATACACTAAGCAGCGGGAGAGGAAAAAACGGACTGTTTTCACGAAAAAGTAAAGGACTGAAGAGAGAGAAAACTTAATGAGAATAATTTAAGGGCACTTAATAATTAACGTATTGACTGCAACGTAGTGATCCGTAGTGATCCTCAGCTCAAGTATGATTTCTTCTTACAGTATCAACACTTTGCAGAACATACAACAGGGTTATTCATTGGTTCTATGTGCCTACTGTGCAGATTAATTGTCAAATTAAATGGGAAAGGAATATGAAGAAGTTATGATACATGTAATTAGCTGGAGACTAATACTGATAATTAAATGTAAAACAGGAAGCACGTGCAAGGGAGTTGGGGCGCGTTTCTCGAAAGCCCCGAAAATGTTTCGACCCCGAAAAGCCATTTGGAAAAATATGAACAACTCATTCCACAAAGCCGTTATTTTGACATATCTGTAAGATAAGAAATATTTAACTTCTAGCAAAGTTTAATGCTTACTTCTTTGTTTACACGATACAGTGTGAGATATCGTGCCACAAATCGACCCGAAAAGTTTTGGGGCTTTCGAGAAACACACGCCGGCAACTAAACAGTAAAAGAGAAAAAGTGACCGGATTTTACCTTGCTACACACTTCATTACGTTGCTTCAGCTCCATATTTGACTATCTTGACCACGGTCTCGCACGGTGTATGGACTGAATAAATCTCAGGATTTTCTGCCATTGGTGCTCTTTCTCAGTCATTCATCAACTATTTTGCTTTCATTAGGTGAAAGGGAAGCCGCTATCAATGTGGCTGAAGGAAAGAAACAAAGTCAGATTTTAGCATCAGAGGCTAGAAAGATGGAACAGATTAATATTGCAACTGGTAACTGATATATATATATATATATATTTTTTTTTTGTTTTTGTTTTTGTTTTTTCATTTTTTTAAAATTATTATTCTTATTTTCATTGCACAAGTTGTGAAATCAGTCATTTCGTGTACACATTTATTTCGTGCAAGGTTGTGCTCTAAGAAGAATCACAGGGTACCCAAAGGCTCTCAACCTTAAAAACTGGGATGCCCAGCCCTTAAACATTATGTAAAAAATGACTTTTTTAGTCGCCCAAAGACAAAGATTAGTACCCTGAGGCCCCTGAACACTGCTAGAGCACAGCCCTGTCGTGTGCCTTTCTGATATGGTCAGAAAAGGGAGAACGCCGAATTATCCATTTTTAGTGGTGTATATCCAAACTGCTCCCACAGTAAAACGGTTATTTCTTTACTTCTTAGGTGAAGCAAATGCAATCATTGCAAGAGCGCAGGCGCGTGCAGAGGGAATACAGAAAGTCTCCTTGGCTCTGCAAGAACAGGTGTTTAGAACTCGCACTTTTATATACCATACGACTGAGGCTCTTATTTTGGCGTTGTTTGTCATGGTCCACAAAAATTACCTACAAAAGTGTATCTAAAATCTTAACTCCACTTCAGAGCGTTCTTTGCTGACGTCGCTGTGTCATGATGAATTTTGAAATTCACCGAAAGAGTGAAATTTAGTTGCGTGCCAGTTGAGTTGCAAAAGAGAAATGTTCGAAACTTGTCCAAAATTCAAAAGCTGCAGCATTTACAAACGTTTGTACAGCGTAGAGGTGGATTTCCACTATCGCGTTATTTGGACGCGCGTACGGACGCGATTTTATCTGGCTTTACGTGCGTTAATGATATAAACTAATTCTTACCTTGGCTTTTCAATCATGTAGTCTCTAAAGTTGGATATCGCTTTCCTTTATCTTTCAAATCACAAGATACTTTATATTTCTGGCCGCTCTTTGAAGAAAATGTTTCAAGTTTTGTATTGAAAGGGAGAAGCTCAAAAAAAATGGCGCGAAATTTTCAACCTAGCACTGGCTCGTTTGTGAGACGTTATACGTAGCCATATTGACGTCTCTAAAGCAATCGAAAGAAACTGAGAATTGTGATACAATGCAGCAGGAGGCGTTGTATGAACGGCCAACGTAAATGTCAATAATAAAACAGTGCTTAATTTTCTACGTTTATGTAAGACGTTCATACATCGCCTCTTGTTTTGTTTACACACGTAAATCCAGTTAAATTCCTGTCTGTATACTAGTGGAAAGCGACCTTAGGACTGAGTGGCAACTCGTTCCAGATATCCATACAAACGAGTATGTAGTTTAACTTATCGTAATGACATTCACTTAAGTGTAGATTAAGTGCTTGAGATTTAAAATGCAACCGTTGTGCGTGGCCTGAAACAAGATGAAACAGACGTTTGTAATGTGTTTTTTTGTGACCGCTCATTGTTTGCTTGTTCGTTTGTTTTTGATACTGTTACAGTTAGGTGAGAAAGCAGCAAGCCTCAATGTGGCTGAGCTGTACGTGAGTGCCTTCTCCAACTTGGCCAAGACAAATAACACCGTGGTACTACCAGCCAATGTGGGAGATGCAGCTTCTATGGTGGCACAGGTAAACTCGGGAAATACACTACTTATTGACTGAGTGGGCGGACCGGGTGGAATATCTTTGGCTCAAGGTCAATTCACGACACACTTTAAAGGATGTGAAGATAAATAGCTTCATGAAGTGATCGTTTTTGTCATCTGCGGATTAAGCGATAAAAGTAAAGAACAGGTCCCCTCAACCGACTGTGGGTATCCTGTGGGCCGACAGTTGGCCAATAGTTCAGTGACGAACAGGCGGTACCAGTCGACAACTTGCCGGTCAACAGTCGGTGGAGGGGACCTCTTCTTCACAATCACTGTCAGTTGAGGAATTTTAGCAACGTCAACTGTTGCAAAGAAAAACCGAGCAAAAATTTCAGGCTTGAAGGCGATTGAGACCCATTGTATTTCAAACTTCATTATCTTGGGGGTTCCAAACAACGTTTATTCGCCCAAATTAGGTGTCTAAGGCTTTTAAACAGGCAGCTTCTGCATCAAACTGTGTCTGTGCTGTACCATGTTTGTGGATTATCAGCTGCAACATTAACGGTGTGTCGCTATCTTGCTGTGTTCTATCCTAACGCATCGAGACGAAGCACATCAATATTCTTCAATCTTATTTTCTTAAGTTTCCTTTTATTTTACTGCTCTAACTGGAAATGGGTAGCACAGGATATTTACTGACCCGTACACGCTTGTTGACAGTAATATTGATCTCCGGTAATAATCAACTAATTCTGGTAATCAACTAATTTACTAAACCCCTCCTCTTGACGGTCAGTTCAAGTATCTTTATCCGAATCCCGTCCTGTTCGCGTGGTTCAAATTCGTTTACACCCTGTATTGGTATATGGTTTACATGGGATGTTTTGACGTACTGTATAATTTTTGCATAAAACAGTTGATAGCCTTTGCGAAGGTGACAACCAAACATCAGCTCGCTTTCTCACACTTTTTAATTCCCTTTTGTGTAAACACTGACAATAAACCGGTCAGTTTGCGTAGAAAAATAAATAAAACATCATGGGCTTGAGAACAGGCTGGTAATTGTTGCAAAACGAATCAAAAACTTTAAAGGCATACTCGCGTTGTTGACTAACGCAAGAGCAGGCCTCTTCACGTTGAAAACGGCAAACGGCAACCGTGAAAAATGGCGGGAAACTCATGATCACATGTTTTTTTTGCGTTCGCGTTTGCCGTAAACGTGATGCTCAATCTCTTTATTTTTCTCAAGTTTCACCTAAATTTTATTCTGCTTTGTACCCGACGGTGTAATGCATGGAATTTCTCACACTGTGTCCGTTTTGTAATGAAACATGCCAAATGCCTTTCTCTTTTGTATTATTGTTCAGGCTATGGCGGTATATGGACAGTTGACTGGAAAACCTAGGGACGATTCTCCACCCCCTCCCCCTCCCCCTGGATTACCAGATGGTACACCCGACGACAAGGGACCCAGTGATGTCACGAAGGGGGGTAGCGATGACAACTTGACGAAACCGAAAACATCTCCTTCGGGGGCAACAAGCTTCCGGGAGGTGGAAGGTTCTAAAGACTTGCATATGAAGTGGACTCCGCCGGCAACGTACAGAAAGCCGGGTAGTCCTTCCACGGCGCACTTCACAGCAGCCACGTCACCAACTAGGGCACGTGACTTCTTTTGAGTCAGAAATTCGATGTTGCGACAGCAATTTCACAGCGGTCAAAAGTGTGACGCATACGCAGTTCCCTCCGTAATGTGAAAACTTCTTTTAATATCTATTAAAATATTTTTAACCGCCGTTTGTGAAAACTTAGCTTTTCACGATGATTGGTGCTCAAAATGAAGTAAGTGTCGCCAGCAAGTTTTATCGGCATAAAATTCAGTTGCCGGAGCTTTTTGCATCGTTTTCAGAAAAACTCTACCCTCGTAAATGTTCATGATTCAAATTTTTCATGGCGTTGTTTTTGCGTTTGACCGCTGTGACGTCGGTAGTGCTCAGATTCGGCGTCGCAGTCAGCAGGACAAGTGCCGTTTTTGGTGATCGAACAGTTCTCAACGGTTTCTATAATATAGGCAGTCCCTAGCCTACGCGTAGCCGTACCCTCCCCCCACCGAGGAGAAAACGGGGAGGGTACGGCTACGCGTAGGCTAGGCAGTCCCTGGTTATGAACAATGGCAGGCCTTTGATTGGTGCTGAACTGCTGGGCTGTCAACGCATATCCTATACGTAGAGGTCTCCCAAGTAAATGGTAAAATTAAATACCTCTCGATGGATTTTTTTAATGGTTAGCAAAAAACCTATCATAATCCAGGGTTGTCTATAGAATAAGACTGTGCCTTATTAGCTGTGAACTCGTGTATAACTGGATTTCGTGGCGGAGACGACAGTTTTCGTTTAGTCACCAGATCTTGCAATTAATTGTGATTCAATGGCGCGCGGCCAGGGGACTTTGGCGAGTGCAATATTGACTCTTGGGCGCTTTCCATTCAACCAAAATTTCCGGAAATTGCGGTCCGAAACTGAATGGAACGGTTCCGACCAACCGGAAAATTTTCGGAAAAGAAGGTCCACCTTTTGAGGTGGATCGCTTTTTCGGTTGGTCCGTTCTGATCGGAAATTACTGTTCCATTCGAAAAATTTCGGTTTGTAGTACCTCTCTGTCGTAAATATCTGGAAATTTCTGTCCGAAACTGAATGGAACGGCTCGGTCCACCCGGGCTGGTAAAACCATCCGGAAAATTTCCCGATTTGCTGTTCCATTTGCCACGTGAAATTTTCGAAATTTCAAACCGGAATTTTTGGTCGAATGGAAGGCGCCCCTTACTTCCACTCGTTTTGGTTCGTATTTGGACTGTTAAGTGCTTATTATACCTTGAATGATATTGTATCATAATAAAACTTCATATTGCTAAGACTCTGACAAACGGATTTAATTTGACAGCTATGGCGGTAATTTTTACTAGCGGACTTCGTTTTCGCCTAAATTATTTGCATCTATGTGAGGCAATTTCGGGCAATTCAGCAGTTTCTGCCCGAAATTGCCTCTCACCCACGTTCAAATGCATTGTAATGTAAATCAGAAAAGTGAACTGTGAAAAGGGCTATTACCGGCTACAAGGGCGAATTTACCCGGGAGTGAATGAGAACAATGGTTTCGTGAAGTTGAAATATTTTAGCACTAAGCAAGAAGTGAGAGATTTAAATGAATAAAGAGATAAAGGAAAACATAATTGAATTCAGCTTTTATTAAGTAACAAGAAAACCTGTGGTGTATCAAAGACGGGCCCTTACAAGCTGGAGTACGTTTATTTTGAGGACTTCAAAAAATGGTGGCGCGACCGATTGTTGTGAACAACAATTTTCAAGAGGGTGTTGGACATTATACGGATCAAAAATAGGTCATTTAAAAGGTGGAAACAGATGGGAAAGTTCTGGAAGTCTCTATTTAAATGAACTGGACATCTGAAGGGCTCAAAGCTGCTCAAAGAAACGAAGTAGTTGTCCCAGGACAGGATATAACGGTTTTTTCCTCAAAGAGAGGGCTTTTCCGAATTCCGGCAACTGATATATACTGCAGACCTTGGATTTCCTGGGTGTTTTTATAACCTTTTTTTTTTTGGATGGAAGTGGAAACACGTTTGTTTGTTATGACCGTATATTTGAAACATCTGTCACTCTCCTCGCATAGAACGTACCATGGTAGAGGTATTATTGCATCACCTGGCCTTGTCCAAACTTTACCCGAGGGATACGGTGCACAGCTACTGATTACTGCAAGGGCTGATGAAAAATCCCCTTGAGATTGAATTGACAAAAAAACAATTGAAAAGAGGAAGAAGATTTCTAGGTTTCAATGATTAGAGCACAGGTAACCCAAGCGTATATTTTTTTTTGTCTCTATGTGAAGTTTTAGTGCTATTGGAGTGGTTGGAGTGGTTTTTGGTCATCACTCCTAACAGCATATTCTTATGCCATTACGCTTGCGTTGCTGTCATTAAACAAAGCCTGTCATTAGGCAATTTTCTGTACTGTACTGTTACCCCTCTATGAGATACACTCTTATTGGAGCAAGTAAATGAATCATTCCGAGATTTTTGTTTTGTTTGTTTCGCTGACACGTGTTAAAAATGCATTTCGATGCTTGGAATTAAAATACCACTGCTTATTAAGTAAATTCTTATTACAATGACAATTTAAAATCCTTGATCTCAAGCAAAACAATTCCTCGCCGTTTTGCGACGATGAAACCAATTATTTCAAAACCGATACGAGTGAACTTTGTGGTCCTATCTGCAATTTCTTACAGCACTTTAATTTGGTGAAGTTTAAACTTAGAGAGATGATAACAATTGTTGTTTTCGCCTGTGTCCGGCCAAACGCGGTTTTCTGAACTAATAATACCGTGGCGATTATACATGGCTATTAAGAACAAAAGGTCGTCTCGGTTGAGCCCTCCTCTATTCTTTTGTTTCTCGCCCTTAATTGCCTTTCTAATGCAAACATTGAATTTATAAGATCGTCGGCTTCATTTCATGATCGCGGTTCGGCTGTTGGACGCTTTTGGCGCAATTTAGTACAACGTGTACAATTGCTGACCGACGAGGTCCAAACTGATGGAATTTTACCACGTATCATAAGCTGCGAGAGACGATGTTAAAGATAATGTCCCACTAAAACAGAACTTTATTGATTTTACCACTTTCTTTGGCCGTTCGAAAAAGTCTGAACTTCATTCGCCGATAATAGACTTAACGCCTTCGGTTTGCCGACTTCACGAAAGGTAAGATATTTATGAATTTTAAACGTCTTCTTAAGCACAAGTAGTTTTATCAGTATAGAGTTCAGGAGAGGTCTAAATAAGCATGAGCAAGAATTACACAAACTTTGTCAAATTCTTGGGTTTACAAGCTAAAGTAAACATTGTTGAAGTTTGTTTTTCATCTCTCGTCTATCACCGAACGAATTCTAAACGGAAACTCCGTCTGGGCAACGTGGACATTTAAGTTTGCCTATTATGGCAAAATTGTTTTTGATTCACGCCGGATGAAACTAAAATGTTTCAGAAGTTTATTTTGTGAGAAATTAAGTGAAGAATATTCTGCCTAGTTAAACAATTTACTTAAAAACTTTTCAAAACAGTTTGCATGACTCAGGCTATTTAAAAAACGAGTAAACCTTTTAGTTAGCAATTAATCATTGCTACCTATTGGAAGTTGTCAAGAGATTCCGGTCGGTTCTTCGTTAAAAATCTTTCTTGACAAATTTCTCCTTATAGATTTTAAGTTGTCACGGTTCTCTTGAACCGACAAAGCAATATGAATAAAACATTCGGTATTTCTTTAAGAACTTGTTTAATTGCTTCACACATTTTCTTTCATAACTCAGGGACTTACAACCGATAAGATGCCTTCGGAGAAAGGCCAAAACAATTAACAGCTCGTTTAATGTATTGCTCAAGAAAGTCGAAAGCAATTACGTCCTTTGCGAAAGGAAAAGCCCTCTGGCGATCAGTTCATGTCATCGAACCGAATAGACTGATAATTTGCGGGAACAAAGATACCCCTAGAGATGCCATGTTACAAATATTTCAATAATATAATGAATTCAGCAAAGCTAATATTTAGCTTGAACTTCACAAAGACCGTTGGAATTTTTTACGGGCTCAAAACTTTAAGCTCCTTAAAGTTTTAACGGGAATATCAAAGTAAGTTATTTAAAGTTATTAAAGGTTAACGATTGCGTGGGCACTTGACTTTTACTGTTTTTGCAAGCAGTGATCCGGATAATAACAAGCGCTCCAAAACTGTGTGTGCCGTGTATTTGCATAACTGAAGCATTTTGTCAAAATTTGTCAAGAAAGATTATAAACCGCGTCGGCCTGATTGTTATCTAATCTATCGCAGGGCAAATGCATGTTAGTTAGAATTATTTTAGTGAAGAACATTTCAACTTTTTAAACAAAGAAAGATGGTAAATTTTCTTTATTATCAAACACGGTGCTTTCGACATTGCTGATCCTACCCCTTCGTTAGACCGAATCACCTCGCTAAGAAAAATAGCTAACGCTTGAAACGTCGGTATTTGAGTCAGTGGGTAAATTCAAATTTTTGTGTTTCACTTCCCCACCGACGCAGCACTACAGTGTCTTTAAAAACTAAAACTCCTTATTCATCTCTGTCAAAGCCAGTCACGTCGTATTTATTTTGAAATCTTTTATGAAATTACATTGTACACTGATGTGATATCTTTCAAATGGTACCCGAAAAATCTTTTAGCATGCCAGTATCTTCAAGCTAAGAAAAGAGGTGGTCGTGGGAAATGAAATTATTTTAAAATCACAAAAAGAAATCGATCTCCAGACCTCATTTACTTTCACAAAACGGGATGGGGGGGGGGGGGAGGGTTGGGAAAGTGGACGGAGAAGCCGGGACCCTCCGCTAGACCTACCAATGCCTGAATTATCTGAAGCGTAACAGGTAGCTTTGTCAGCAACCTTAGCTAGGCAATAGTTAAGCCTGCGAGGATCTGGGAGAGTCGAGTTTTCAGTTCAACCTTTTAAAATTTTGCTCAATTTTCTTCACAGCTGTTATAATTAAGTCGTCCTCTCCACATCCGTGGACTGAGAAGAATGAATGAACTATCAGCCTTACCAGCCAATCGATCTCAGCCGGAAAAGATCGCCGAAGCGTTCTTCCTCGGGGTACTTTTCATGGTCGCTTTCCTAACAAACGGCATAATATGCGGTGCAATGCTACACCCCTACCGACTAAAGACCCCTTCAAATCTACTCCCCTTTTCTCTAGCAGTGGCAAGCCTAAGTTTAACTATTCTACACACTCCTTTTGCCATGGCATCAGTGATAATGGACCGGTGGCCATTCAATAACGCGTGGTGTCAGACTTCAGGCCTCCTGATAAATGTGGTATCAATGGCATCAAACTTTTTCATAGTTACCATAGCGCTTCATCGCTATTACCTCATTGTGAAACCTCTTTCCGCTACGATAAGCATTCGCCGGGCAAGGACTATGGTTGCGTTTGTTTGGTTTACCTCATTCATCACTGCAATCCCTCCAGTGTTTGGCTGGAACTCTTACAAATATATCCCTGGAAAAGCGTTTTGCTCGCTTGACTGGGAAGATGGAGGACCAAGCCTGGTTTATTCGTTTTATCTCGTGGCTGTAAGCTTTCTTGTGCCATTTGCTATTCTTATCTACGTTTATCGCGCTATTTATCTTAAAACGAAGCGCCAGAGAATGATAACAGACTACAATACTCTTCAAGGACTTAACGGTGAGTATGTCTTGCCCAATCCGTCTCGAAATTCGAAAACTGTTTATCAAAAACTGCGTAATTGGTTTGGACCAAGAAGGAGAAGCTCACAATACAGTCTTTCATCGGGAAAAGGAAATGTTTCTTCGCCAGCAACTTCTATCTCGTTTTCCTTCGACGCATCGACAACTGCGGCAAAGGAGAAAGAAATTAAACGAAGGAGAGAAGTTATAAAGCAGACTCTAACTCGCCAGAGTTCTGTTTATGAACAAAAAACGGTTCAAAGCGCGTTTCTTCTCCTTGTATCATTCCTTGTCAATCTAGCACCTTATTATATCGTGGGTATATGGTCCGGTGTATCTCAGCAGACCCCATCTGCAGTGTTAGACTTCATTGTCACGTTGATATTTGTTTGTATGACAGCTATCAATCCCATATTGTATGGGTTTTTGAATCGCCAAATAAGGAGAGTGGTGTTGAAGTCCGCGATTGGCCGGTTAGCTTTTCAAGTTTGCAAATGTTGCAATGCGGATTCTGGTATAAGGGGGTTCTACTCCGTCAGCGGAAGAGAACGGACAAACGACAATCTGGAATCAGACCGCTGAAACCTCCCACAAACACTGCAGCGCAGTCTTAATGTAGCAGACTTCGACAACAGGAAAAAGCCAATAACAAACAAAAAAAACAAAAAAAACCTAACTAGTTGCTCTCAAGGCGCCAGCCCGAATACAGCAGTGGAGTCTTTAAGTTCAAAATAGAAGGAAGATTCTGTTTAAAAGCTTTCATGTAACGGTTACATGTACAGACTAATCTTTCAAAGCCCAATATACTGACGGGACAAAACTGTCTAGTATAGCCTTCATTTGAGTGGTCACTCATTAATTCTTTTGACTCACAAGCTCAAGAGTTGTTTCCAGAAGTAAAAGTGTCACGGAAAGGAGCCATTTTGAGTAGTTTAGGTGTACTTAGCTGCAAATGTCCATAGCTGTAGTATTCATATCAATACATATAGCTGTAGTATGGCATCAATACGGAAGATGAAAATGAATGCTTTTAATGGCTTCAACATGACACCTAATATATAGATTTAGCCAAGCCTAAAAGCGGAGACCCCCCCGTCCCTTTTTGTTTTGTTTGTTTGTTTGTTTGTTTGTTTTGCTGGCAGTTATTAATTTGTGAAAATACTCTCATTCAAGTCGTTTAATAAAAAAAAAAAAAAGAAAAAACAAAAGAAAAAATTCCTACCCTCGCTGAGAGCCGAACCCGGAATGTTGGCGGCCGGATATTAGTCCACTAGGCCATGAGCGTTTATTGTCATTTTTCAAGTTAATTTTAATACTTATTTCTTTCTTCGTGACAAGCTGCCTATCAGCATGAAAATGCTGGTGTTTTTCCTGGCAATATGTGTTCGGATCGCTGTAAAAACCATGGCTGTGGACAGAAAAAAACAAAAAGCACTAGCTCTGCTATATTTGGTGTCAAAACCGCTGTGAAAAGCTGCGAACTCAAGCGGTGTGCCGACCGAGTTCGAACAGAACCGATGAGGCAAATTTGAACTTTTCGCCTGAACTTTATTGCCTAATTTTTTCGCCTAAATTGAACTCTTCCCCTTCCCCCAAAAAGACAACTGAGCGTTCTTTTGAACTTTTTTTTCCATTAACAAATTTGTTTTTTACTTTTGTTGTCTTTGCTTGTTTTGCTACAACGCGGGTCAACATGCGATTTCGCGTCAAAAACACGGGATTCAGCACAGGGTTATATCCAGTGTATGAAGTGTATTAGTAACCCTGTGGTGCGGACGGACGGACGTACGGATGTACGGACGGACGGTCACGTGACTATTATGTCACTCCCAAAATTTCTTGGCTTGATAGGTTACCAAATTTCCTTAGCAATGGAGCTCCGCTGACGCGCTAGCGCGCTGGCTCCGCTATTAATTAATAATTGCAACAGTTCTCGTGCCTCTTAGCGCTGAAATAACATTACGCTACTTCCACAACGCGGGCCTCTGGGTGCTATGTAAAGGATCTCCTTTGAAATTTGTAACAAGCATGACTGTTATTTTCGTATCCAGAGGTTTACGTGAATAAAATTTGCTGACGGTAACGGAGCACTGCACCTCAGCAGTTGGGGGGAGGGGGGGCGAATTGGTGAGGGCGCCGGGGAAAATTTCAGTTGGTCTTTTCATATGGCACCTCCGCTGTTGAGATGACAAAATTAAAACCGAAATAAAAGTACAAAAGCGTTTCGGACTAACAATAGTGTAGTCAGTCTATTGCGAATATACAACTATGATTGGCTCAATCGTCCTTGTCTACAGATCGTTTCTTTCCAGGGACTGTTGGGTTGGTTGCTTGCTACCCGCAGGAATCTGATGTTCGAAAAGCAAATGTTATTCTCAAAAGTAAAGCTTCGATCGAGGGCTTATATGCTTGTTTCAGAAACATCAGATTTCGAAGGGAAACTATTATTAGACTCCACCCGCTCCTCCAGGTTGCACACTGCCGGGCGAGCGACTTTGGCAAGTCCGACAATCAGGCCAGGTCTACGCACACAAACGTTGCAATAACGTGGTCGCATTCCTTTCGTCAGTCGGGGAGTTTCACTTTCATTCTTGACTGGAAAGCTCGTTTAGACGCACGCTCAATGGCGAGAATTTTTCTTTCCACCAAAGAATTGGCAACCAACAATGTTGTTACTGTTAGGGTTCACAATGACTGTAATGACGTCACAAACACTTCTTTTAAAGACGATCATGGCTTAATTGTATGTGCAGTAGGTAGCCAGTCTTACACTTAGCCTCTTAGTCCGTAACTTTTACGGATAGGGAAAAAAGGTGGTACTTGAGCGAACAAATGCATACGTTGAAAAAAAAAGGAGAGGCAACCCGTACTTCTTGTATCACTGTTTCTTCCGTCATCTTGATCCAGCGCCTCTCCTACGGTCTTTACAATCTCAGCATTTACGTCAAGCTAATATAATGTAGCCAACGCATTCTCTATCAAAAAGCATGTCTGAGCTTTTGAACATGTCTGTTAGCCATTTAGCTGGGAACTGGATTTGAAACCTAGCGGTCTGGACAGAGATCAAAAGTACTCAAAGTGCTCTGCAGAACGGAATGTGGGCTTTTCAAAATGATTTTGCAGAAAAAAATTGTTAAGCTCGGCATAGAATAGAAGGCGAAAAGTTTTCCGTGCGTTTATAGACAACAAAGTCTTGATACGTTTTTGCTGCATTACCGTGCTTACTCGAAAAAGCGCCACCCCGAATAAGCACTGCATTTAGGAGCAAAGCGACGCATCCTTTCAGCAACAATGCAACGCTTATTGATTTTTGACATGGCTAATCCTAAAATGCTTCACGTCAAGTCAAGTCAACTTTATTTAGGCAGGGTAGCCCTATCAGCCATTGGCTGGTATCAAAATGGGCCCTGCGTAAATTATGACTACACGATAAAAATTTAAAAATTAAAAATTACATTAAAAATTATGTACAAGGATTTTAAAAAGTGAATAAAAGGGGAATTACATATCTTCATAACAATCACAATTTGTTTAAGATGAAGACAAATAAGAGAGCTATCGAAGTTACCTAGTATTATATTAATAAGAAAAACTAATGGCTAAAATGAAATCTAAGGGTGCATTCTTTTGGGCCTATTCTGGTTATTCTTATTCCGGTTTAGGAATAACAGAATACACGGAATTTCAATTTCGAAAAGAACGCCAATTCTGGAAACGGAATACCCATGGCGGAGGTGACCTGAGAACCACTATGTCTGCACACGCGCGGGCGGCCGCTTCGGATTTCCCGCCAAAAATTTCCCAAAAGAACGCGTATTCTGTCTATTCCGAGTAAACCGTATTCCTTTCATTCTGTTCATTCTGCTATCGGGAGCAGAATGAACGGAATGATATTCCGTTCATTCCGAAAACGGAATAGCTCCCAAAAGAACACAAATACCTTCTATTCCGAGTATTCCTATTCCGGAATTGTCCCAAAAGAACACACCCTAAGAAAGTTCTTAAAAATGGAAAGCGACGTGGCTTCTTTTATTGATGTGGGTAAATTATTAAAAAGAACCGCACCTGAAAATCTAAATGTGTTTAGGGTTCCGAAGGTGAATGTCGTTCCTTTGTCTTGTCTTGTAAGTGTGAATAGTGTGATTTCTAATAAAGTAATCCGACAAATATGGAGGAACTAATTCATTTAGACATTTGAAAACTAAAATACATTTGTGGGCTTTCCTTTGTGTTTCCAAATCCACCCACCCTAACATTTTGAATGATTCTTCGGTCGTTGCCGTCCTTTGTATTATGTGTGCTGCCCTGTTTTGTAGACGTTGCAAGCTGTTACTGCATCCGATTGACAGCCCACCCCATACCGTATCAGTGTAATCAAAAATCGGCTGTACTAAACAATTATACACGCATTTAGCAGCTTTTAGGCTAAGGTAAGGTCGTATGGGGGACAGCAGGCCGAGACGCTTGCTCACTTTGTTACATGTCAATTCTACATGGTTATACGCCTGATATTGATATTGCTGCTAGGGACCGGTCAATAAGTATAGGGGGGATGGGCCGGAGCATTTGGAAAAGTGGTGGTCCAAAAATTCATAACCCACCCCCTTACGTGGGCATAAATTCTGCTGACCCACCCCAAAGTATTGGCTGAAAATAACATGACCCAGCCCCCAGTTAGTAAATTATTCAAGTGGATTTCACAAGCGAGATATGCACAAGTAATCATATTGTATGTTAATCATGCACAATAATTTACAATTATAGCTGTGTTGGTTAAAATGACCACTTAGATACCAGGCATAGTGCCGAGAAAAGAGTTCATTTTTAACACAAAATATTGTACCGATATACATGTACCGGGTTTTCGGTAATACTTTAAAGTACCGGAGTCATAGGCAAAACAAATGGATGTGAGCAACGAAGGTGCGAACATGAGTGCCAAAGGCAAGATCATCTGGGGGGCGTGTCAGCGGGAAGGCTCCCCGGAGAATTTTTTGGAATTGGACTCTCTGAAACACCATTTTCTGCATTCGCTGGACTGGACCCGGATTTCATTACAGGAATGATCATTTGTTTCCAGTTGTATGGGTTACATAAGTAAGCAGTTCAGCTTGTAGAGTTCTGTTTGATCAAATGGACTTTTCCTACAAGTTTTATGTAGATTTTGCAAGGAACTTCATGCCCTTAGAGTTACAGAAAGCCTTGGAAGTTTGCAGTATTTCAATATACGGGGCTTAAAATATGATGACCCACCCCTTCCTGAGGCTGAAAATAGCATAACCCACCCTATTGGAATGGCTGAAAACATAGTGACCCACCCCCTCTGTGCTCCGGCCCACCCCCTCCTATACTTATTGACCGGTCCCTTATTGTTATTTATTTGGATGTGGAAAGGGATGTAGACCTTCAAAACTAACTTTTTGTAGCGTCCTTCCTATGCTACTGTTATGAACAAAACAAAGACTAAGAATGATTACATCTATGTTATTCGCAAGTAGCTAGTTCTAAATAAGCGCCACCCCCCGAATGAGCGCCGCCCCCACAAGTCTATAAAATTTAATAGGCGCCGCGGAGCTCTTTCGAATAAACACGGTAGTTGAATAACTTCCTTTTTTTTCTGTCAGCGTTCCTTTTCTTGAGGGGAGCAAGAGGTGTCAAAAAAGTAATCAAAGGGAGAAAAATTGCCATAACTTGGCAACTAGATATTAAGGTGCGTAGCGAGCATGCGCATTGCATCATTCAGCCAATTAGGACCCATGGTCGACGCAAGGGATTGTCGAGCTCGACTCATTGTCGAGCAGGGACGGCGCAGTGGTGAGAGCGCCGCCTCCAACCAATGTGGCCCGGATTCGCGGATTCCCTGTCCCGGTGTCATATGTGAGTTGAGTTTGTTGTTGGTTCTCGTCCTTGCTCCGAGGGTTTTTCTGCGGGTCCTCCGGTTTTCCTCCCTCCATAAAAACCAACATTTCCAAATTCCAATTCGACCGGGACGTCAAATGTTGCACATGAGCCCCTGGCTCAGGAGATGAGGCGACTTCTCCCTACACTATGACGTTAAATTTACTTTACCATTTTTTTTTACCCCATAGCCGTTCGGCGTCGAGAATGATTGGGATCTTGGCTCAAAAATGGTTTGATATTCACAGCAATGGTTGCGTCATCGCCATCAAGCACGTTGATCACATAACGGCACTTGAAACCAAAATCAATATTCAGCATTTTTGTCAAAATGGAACGAAAGGAAATAACTGAAAAGTTGTGTGAATTCACTCAAGCTTGATAAATCACAAATCTATAAGTGGTAGGTCTTTAGTGCGCAGAAAGATATCATCTAAAGTTGTAAACAAGAAGGGCAAAGAAGTGGAAGACGTTCCTGATCATAGGATATTAAGCTAATTGCCGTGTTCCTAGTAACTTGATCGCCGGCAATTTATGCAATGACGTCATTATATCAGTGTATAAACATGCAAATCGCAGAATTAAAATGTTTTTTTGAGTAGCAAACACGGAACAGTTCAGTATTCCTTAAAAGTGCCAAGTAATTTTACTTTTCTGGATCACATCTCTGAGACTGTTTTGAGAACTGTCCCGGAAGATATTCGCTATGGCAATGTAACAGAGGTAACATCAGAAAATGCTGAAGACCTAATAACCGCAGCAGATTATTTTCTTCTCCTAAATCGAAAACTGAAAGACTGAAAAATATCGATACAAATCTTCTAGAACAAGACTTGTCAATTTCGATTTGTATTTCAAGCTGTTATTTCGCCGAGAAACACCTATCCAAAAAGGATGTGGCCAAATAAAGGAACTTTTTCATTTCAAACTTTGCCGCAGTGGCTGAATGTCGATGTCAGGAGTTTCATAATTTAGAAATCCAACAAGTAGAGCGGATGTTGCAAATCTCGGTGACTGTTGTGAGACTTGTCCTACAATTCATTTATTCTGGCAATGTAACGGAGGTAACATCAGAAAATGCTACAGACTTGATAGAGGCAGCAGATTATTTTCTTCTCCCTGGACTGAAAAATCTTGTTGCAAGTCGTCAATTGGAACAAGATTAGCAATTTCGAACTGTATTTCAAGTTATTATTTTGCCGAAAAACAGCTGAGGACCATGCTGCCAAATGTTGGGAGTTTATCTTTTTAATCTTTCCTGCAGTGGCGTAATGTCAAGAATTTCTTAATTTAGAAAGCCAACAAGTAGAGCAGTGGATTTGCAGCAATGAGATAGTTGTTAGCTCAGACGAAAACATTTTCACGATCATAGTTAAGTGGATTGAACAAACGCGAGCGAGAGAAAAGAGGAGTTCAGAGAGTAATTTCGTCACCTGCGAGTAGATAATTTATCTCGTGATTATATTACTTGAAAAGACCCATAAACTAGTGCTGCAGAATTTTAGATGTAATATGCTTGTGTACGAAGCGATAAAACGAAAAAATCGTCACTCAAGACGCCATTATTTTTGAAAATATCTGGCTCTCAACCATTGTGATAGATACTCCATAGTTTGCATGTTAATGTAGTAGCTAAAGTTTTTGCACTTGCAATTTTGATTCATCTTACTTTTATTTTTGATTAGGTACGGTTTGCTATGAGTTTATGTTGGACGAGTTTGAGTGGAATGGTAGATAAACATCACGTACAGTATTTGAAACCCATGTATTTTCTACAGCTTTGGAAGGCAACATCTTCGTTCCTGAAATTCAATGTGCCCTTCCGCACAAGAATGATTTGACTCCGTTCGGCCTAAAACGGGCTTCATTTTTTTAATTCTTATTGTAGCCAGCGTGAGCTACATTTGGCAGTATCGCCTTATCTGCGTGGTTGTAAAACAAGTAATTAGAGCACGCGTAAGATTCAACTGAACCTTAACTATACAACAACCCACATTATATTATACGTGCCCATGTTTTCGCCTGCTGTAACAGCTTTTGAAAGGTTGGAAATGAAGCACTATTTCTCCGTCGTCACCATCGCCGCTGTAATGTCATACACAAGCGTTGTAATAATTTTACTAGTTCTGATTTTATTTTTTTTCGTTTTCCGTTTTTAGTATATCTGGCTCTCAAGATGCTGCAAACACGGACTTGGAAACTGGGGGGGGGGGGGGGGGGGGAGGGAGTGTCGATAGAGGTGGTCAGCGGCGCTAAATGTGGACTTTTCCGCTACTTCCAAGGGATTTCTGCAGAACCAAACACAATACTTAAGTTCGGCGTCGGATCGATGCTTAATGGTTTTTTGCGCTTTCAAAAGTAGGCTGTGCACAGCTGCTTCTCTGCTCTTCTTTTGAGGGGAGCGGGCTGCTGTACAGAAGTCATAAAAGGTAAACCGGTGCCATAAAGTTTAGTGTCAAGACTCTGGTACCTAGCTAAAATGCTCATTGCGTAATGTGGCTAACTGGGACCTTCGCTCAAAAACGGTTTGATATTCACACACTGCACATCGTATTCCACACGAAGATCACATGACAACACGTGAACTCAAATTTAATAATCAGTGTACCTTTGTCAAATTAAAACAAAAGGAAATTATTGAACAGTAAATTGAAATCACTCACGCCTGATGAATCACAAATCTTAGCTTAAGACTGGCAGAAATAGAAATATGGTAAAACAGGAATGATACGAGAGTAATCTCTTAAGTGGTAGGCTTTGTGTGCAAACAGGCATCATCTAAATTTTAAACAGGAAGAAAAAAGAAATGAAAGACGTTCCTGATGAGATTTTGAGCATTTTGCTGTTTTTAGTAAGTTGGTCACTGGCAATTTCTGCAATGACGTCATTGTTTCAGCTGTGTATTCAAGCGTATGATGCTTGCAAGCTGAAGCACAGACAAGAAAGCTTTCGACACAAAACATCCATGCATGGAAATTCTTTCGGAACTTGAGAAACTTGTGTAACAATAGGCCAAATCCTAAAAAGTGTCAGTTATCTGCTGAACTTGCAACTCTTACAAGATAATTCACGTCAGTGATGCAGTAAATATGTACATTGGTGCTGACAAACGGGCAAAATATTTAAGCGAGTAGAAGCGAGCTTAAAGCGGCAAGTTCTTGCTTTTGTGCACCTCAACAGCGAGATGAGGGATAACACAGAGGGGACAATTGTGAAGTGATTATTGGAGGCGACTTTAATGTTATTCTTGATGCTGGTTTGGATGGGACCGGAGGCAAGCCCCAAGTAAAAGAATCTTGCAAACAGATCGATAATTTGTGTTCATCATTTGACTTGATTGATATCTGGAGAATTAGAAATCCAGACGTTAAGCGTTTTACATGGAGACAAAAGAACCCAATAGTACAGCGCCGTTTGGATTTCTGGCTAATCACCAGCAGTATTCAAGAAGAGGTAGAGAATGTAGATATTATTCCTGCAATAAGAACTGATCATTCTGCCATATCAATGCACATAAACAGAATTGAAGAAATAAGACGGGGCCCTTCCTTTTGGAAGTTTAATTCCAGTCTTTTAGAGGATGAAGTTTATATTAAATTAGTAACTGATAAATATAGTGACTGGCTGGAAGAAGGAAAAGATCTTCAAGATCCCAGGGTCCTTTGGGATTTCATTAAGTACAAAATCCGTTATGAAACTATTACCTATAGTAAACAGAAGGCCAGAAATCGAAGGGAGAAATTATCAGCATTGGAGGAAAAGATCAAGGAATGCACAGTAAAATGCGACGAATATCCCAGTCCAGAAAATTTAAATGATTTGGAACTCCTCCAAACTGAATATGATCGACAATATGAATATATAGCTCAAGGAGCAATAATTCGATCAAGAGTAAATTGGTATGAATACCGAGAGAAAAGTAACAAGTATGTTTTGAATTTAGAAAATTATAAAAAGAATCAAGCTGCATTAGAAAGTTAGTAGTGGAAAATGATGAATGCACGACTGATCCGAAACAAATAATGTCGGAGATTCATAGCTTTTATACAAATCTTTACCACACAGATTCTCGTGAACGTAGCGGCCTATCAACTGACGAATACCTCAGGAATATAAATACTAACATGTTAACAGACGAGCAGCGTGAGCTTTTGGATAACAAAAATACAACGAGTGAATACTTCGAAGCATTGAAATCCTTTCAGAAAAACAAAACACCAGGTAATGACGGACTGACTGTGGAATTTTATCTCGGCTTCTGGCATCTCGTAGGGAAATGCCTTGTCGATGCTTTAAACTGCGCTCACGAAAAGGGACAATTATCCAACTCGCAAAAACAGGCTATGATTACTCTGTTAGAAAAGAAAGATAAAGACAGACGATTTATCAAAAACTGGAGACCAATTTCTTTAATTAATTTTGATGTTAAAATCGCATCAAAGGCAATTGCAAGAAGGTTAGAACTGATTTTACCTAATCTTATTCACAATAATCAAAATGGGTTTATCAAGGGGAGATCAATATTGGATGGAGCTCGAACAATTGAAGATGTACTTGAATTCGCTAAATCTACGGACTGTTCCGGTATTCTCCTGGCAATTGACTTTGAGAAATCGTTCGATTCTTTAAATCATTCTTTCCTTCTCAAAGTCTTGGAAAAATTCAATTTTGGAACATACTTTTTACAGTGGATCAAGGCTTTCTATTCTAATGTGTCCAGTTTTGTTTTAAACAACGGTTTTACTACTGACCTATTCCAAGTCCGATGTGGGGTTAGGCAGGGTGATCCCTTGTCACCTTTATTATTCATCTTAGCCCTTGAAGTAGTCGTTTGCCGAATTCGAGAAGGTAATGAAATTAGAGGTATATTAGTTAACGAACAAGAAATCAAATTAACTCTTTTTGCTGATGACATGACCTGTTTTCTCAAAGATATTGCATCATATCACCGCTTAGTGGCGACTCTGCAGCTCTTTTCTAGATTCTCAAACCTCCATGTCAACAACAAAAAAACGGAGATCTTTGCCATTGGTAGACATCGTCTTGATCAAATTAACCGCTTTCCTCACAAAATACGAACATCGATAAAAATTTGGGGAATTGTCTTCGACTATAATACATCATCAAGGATGAAAGCAAACTTCGACTCAATTCTCAAGCCTATCAAAGATATATTGAATATGTGGAAGTGGAGAGGGCTTATACATTACTAGGAAAAATACAGATTGTTAAATCCTTTATTATTCCTAAAGTTTTAAGTAAAGCGGCATTGATTACAGTTACAGGAGATTTGATTAAAGAGATAAACAGTCTAATCTACCGTTTTATTTGGAAAGGAAACGACAAAATCAAACGTGCCGCTCTTATTAACGATATCGAGGATGGTGGACTTAAGATGTTAGACATTCAATCGATGATCCTCGCACAGAGGGTGATGGTATTAAAGAGATTTGCGGATAAGGATAATACCAGTGCTTGGAAGATAACAATGAACCACTTTTTCTCTAAAATAGGCGGAGAGTTGATTCTTAAGAGCAATTTTGATACCCGAAAGTTACCTGTCTACCTTCCAGTTTTTTATAAAGAGTGCCTTGACGCTTGGTCCGTGTTAAATCAATCTTTGGTACTATCGTACGAGGACGTTGTTCATCAGGTTATTTGGAACAATAAAGATATTACTGTTCAAGGGCTCTCGCTTTTCGAAACACATTTGTTTTCTAAAGGAATTGTTACGATCGGCGATCTTCTTTCCGACACTGGAATCTTCCTAAAGGGCGTTAAAGTGTTAAATGCAAATCTGTCTCCAATAGAGTATTTTAAATTAATGAGCATCGTCGACGCAATCCCTTGTGAATGGAGACAGATCATTAGACAAAGCGCAATACACCTCCCTTCAAATATTGGTGACTCAATTCAGTAAAAGATAGAAAATTCTGAGGTAGCTCTGACAAATGTTTCGTCCAAATTGCTTTACAGGGCTTTTAAAAGTAAAAAACAGGTTCCCCCAACTGCTCAAAAAAAGTTTAAGGAGAAATTTCCACAGTTTCCTTTTGACTGGAAGAAAATATACTCCTTGCCTTTTACAGTCACGAGGGAAACTAAAATTAGGGAATTCCAATATAAAGTATTGAATAATATAGTATTTACAAATGAAAAGATGTTTAGGTTAAAAATGACGGGCTCGCCTTTATGTGCCTTTTGTAAACGAGAGGTTGAATCCTTCGAACATTTATTTTTCCTCTGCAATGTGACAAAGACTTTCTGGGAAGCTCTCTGCTCTTGGCTTGGTGAATGTAGGGTTAAGTTTCAACCCTTTACAATAATGGATATTTTCTTTGGAGTTTTCAATACGGAAGATGATTTTATTCTTTTGAATCATCTGATACTGACAGCAAAATTTCATATTTACAAGTGTAAGTTGAATATTGTGAATCCCTCCTTACGAGTTTATAAGGCCAAGATTAGAGATGTATATTAAGTGGAGAAAACGATAGCAACAAAGCAGAATAAACTAACAAGACATTTCCAGAAATGGGAGAAGCTTCTGCCACATGTTAGCTTATAGACTATGTTACCCCTCTGTCTCTTATAAGTTCCCTTTTTCGTTTTTCAGTTTTCGTGGAGTGTAATTTCGAGTTGGTATCTACTGTAGTGACAATATGGTACTGTCTTTTTGTAGTTGTCATCCTGAGTTGTAATTATGTAAGTGTAGTTGTTTGTAATATTGTAACTGGGATGTGCGTTAGGGTTAAAGAATTCAAAATGCGCTCTGACAATGTAATGATGAATCAAGACGATACCCAAGACCTGTTAAAGGCAGAAAATTATCCTCTTCTTGCTAACCTGCAAACCAGCACAGGCCCGGGATATTTCTTAAAAACAAGCCATCACCATGGAACTGTACTTCATGTTATAACTCCGGCAAGAAATACGGACTTGAGGACCTCTTGGACATCTCCAGATAATGTCAAGTTGAAACGTTTGGATCCATGGGTAATAATCTTATGGCTTGACGTCTAATATCATATTGAAGCTTTCTATAGTGCTTTTAATTTACGTGATAATAATCTTGCCAATCTTATTTCTGTGGTTGATGACAAACACCTCTATGTAGTAACTTTGTAATAAGACGAGCTTGAATGGGATAATCAAGTTGTCCAGACCATGCAAATTTTATAAAGCGTACAGAAGAGAAGAATGAATAATTGAATATAAACGTTACGAGGGTGCTCGTCGAAACATTTTCAAAGATACCAGAGCGCTGTTTATGGACATGGTTGTAATTCATTTTTATCCCCAAAAGATATATATTGGAATGCGCTTTACGGACAACCGCTTACTAATAGATGGACACCGTTTACGTCCCCACAAAAAAGCTCATATATTATCTCTTACATTAGCCTGCTTAATAGGGACATCAAATAATCGGCACAAAGGACACTTCTTTAAGGACAATACAAAGTTACCCTCGGGCGTACAAGGGAGGGGATGCAACCCCCCCCCCCCCCCTCCCCATAAGGTTTTTCTCGAATTTTTCCAAGACGAATAACTAACAAGATCTGCCGTTTTCAGTAGCTGTGCACATATTCCTTAGACACATTTTGACACAGTTTTGGCGAGAATCGGTTACTACGGTTACGAGATATGACGTCATAAGTAGCAGGTGGTCGAGCCATTTTTGAAGAAAAGTGTGTGTTTTTTACTCTTTTTTGGTGAAAAATGCAAAAAATATCAACCAAAATCAGCAAAATATTTAATTATGTCATAATCTACATGACGATCGTCAAAAATTTTCAATTTTCAACCTTTTTTGGCAATTTCTAATTTTCGGTAAAATCCAAGATAGCGGCCATCTTGGATGACGTCACTGGCCCCCAGCAGCGCAGTAACCCATAATATGTACCTCATCTTGTAGAGCACATCACAGGCTTTCTACTAAAGGTGAAATCAATTGCAACATGGCGAAAACCCAAGGGAGGTCCATCAACTTCATCAACCCCCGTTTGTACCACGGTGGGGTGTGACTTTGCTTGTACGACAGAGGGTTAACGTAGCTATACAGACACTTGTAATCTGCGCTGTATATTGCCTGGACTGCAAACTGAAAATATATATACAAAGTTACAGTTACAGACTATTTCAAATAGATTACGTTGACCTATGGAAAATTTGAAATAAGAGAACATTAGTTTAGTTAGTGTAAAACCTTTTACAATTTGGGCGAGATTGAGCCTTCTTCCGACTTAACCATAAGGTATATACATATTTATTAAAAACTGGACTAGGTATATTGGATTTCTAGCATTTTGATTGGCTGAACGGAGCTAGGCTATCAGCTCATATACCTGCTGCGACTTGCTGCGACCAAATATGGTCAATGAACAACGAAATGAACAAAGTGAGCCGAAAGTTTTTTCCTCGCGAGCAACCCGGCGAGAAAAATGGACGAGAAAAATCACTTGGCGGCGAATTTAAATTAAGCAGAAATTCTAACAGCGTCACCAGCAAGCATCACCAACAGCGTGGTCTAACTGTCAGGTCAAAATTGTGTGAAGAAACTGTGCAGAAATAGAAATTTAAGCATCAAGCGTTGTGTTTACAATCAATTTCTTTCATCGATGGTCACGTCGGTCATAAAAATTGAACAAACGGTAGGTTTTATCAGGAAGGCTTTCCACTTCAAAATATCAAGACAAGACATAAAATAAAACAGTGAAATGAGGCAGGGGCATTTAATAAAAACTATCACACATTCATGGCGAGTTGGTGCGAAAATCATGAAGCAGTCTAAACATGCAAGTGCTAAACAAACTACAGCTGAAAACTACCTAGAAGGAAGGAAGGGCGAGATTTTTTCGGCTTTAACACGCAAAATTGACATTGGTTTACCTGCACTCTTGTAGCTCGATGTTCCAACAGGTCCAAATGCTGGTCAGATAGAAATTGGATGTCATGTAAACGGAGTTGAATCGCTTTCCCAGTTGCTTGAATGTTGTTTTTACCATTCCGTCCGCAACCTCTAAACCGAGAACAACTGCATATTGTGCTTTGTTAACAAACTTTGATGGCGAATTCTAATGTTCCTCGCTACAGTAATCTTGCTTCTGAGCTGCATAGAAATTACCTCTTCAAGTTCAAATTACTGTACATGTTCTGTCTTCAGTTAGATCAAATACGCATATGATAGCTCCGTTGTGCGAACAGATTACAAACTTGTTCCGTTTCAACTCCAGCAGCTAATAGGGGTGAAATTGTTCAGCTTCAATCCGCTTTGAACGATGATTACAACAATGTTTCAGGAAAAATCAAACGTACCATATTTCAGAGGCAATAATTAAAAGGCTTTTTTCCAAACCTTGTGCCACTTTGTTCACTTTTGAGCAGTTTTCATTGATTCAATCAGCTTTGCAATGAAACGCTGCAACACTTCGCAAGGTTTTGGCGCCTTTTTCGTTCAGTCATGTGATCGATTCATGTTCCCTTTTTACATGTAATCTCTTTCTCATTTTTCCCGTTCTTTCTTGATTTTTTTTAATAGTGGTTAAGTTTTTAATAAAACAATTATTTTACTCGGGCTTGCTGGATATCAAATGATTATAACCAACTCGGCGCTACGCGCCTCGTTGGTTATCTATCATTTGATATCCAGCGCGCCCTCGTAGAATAATTGTTAAATATATAAGCCCAAAGAGAACACGTCTTAGGAACTCTGATTAAAGTTTGTTCTGTTGCTTATAAATTGTATGTTTAGTCTCTGTATTGGTCACTAGAACTATTCTAATTTTGACAGGAAAATTATGTTTATTGTGTTTTCTTTCGTAGTTTACTTAGATTATACCTCAAAAGCTACCTGGATAAACTCTCACCGGCTGGTTTTCGTTTTAGATTTCAATATCCAAAGTAGTACTAGATCTCTTTTTGAACTTAGGAAGCCTGGCACAGAGAATATATTGATACCTGCCGTCCCTTTTTGTAGATATGTTTAATCATCTAAGAATTTACAGTACTAACAGCTGAAACTAACCGGGCTTTGGGATTACAAAAAGCGTGCCATCTGCTTCCTCTTTTTCAGGCTTTTTGACATCTTATTCCAAAATGGCGGAAAATGCATTACTCTTAAATTGTCTCATTGTTAATTGGCCCTTGTTGCCTCGATCCCATCTGCAGAATTCAAAGGAATATTTGGCTTAAAGTGCACCTAACCCCCAAATTTTTTCCCCGTCAAATAAATTCTGTTATCATTTTGAGCATTTCGTCACAAAAAGTTTTTGATTTGGTTTAATCCCTGATTTTCTGTGCGCGGTTGAAGTACGGAAAATCGAGCGAAAATAGACACCATTTTGGTTCAGGGTCGAGCAGTGAGGGCATGGCACTAGTCACCTTGTGACGTCAAATCAAGAACTCGCAGTCTCCCGCTATCTCCATCGGAGCCATATTTCTCTGGAGCTCTCGAAGATGTACAGAAAATTGTCGACCGTTCGTATTGCTCCGAGACGTAGTAACCAAAGATTAACCATTTAAACAAAGGTTTGTTGTCGCAGAAGAAGGTATCCGATCAAACGATAGCTTTTTGTGTATTTCCAATGATTCAACGGCCGATTGACCACAGAATACCCTGCCACATGAACTATTTTTTGTGGAGCGCTCTACGCGATGCGCGGTACGCAGAAAATTATTACCTTTGCGAATTATTCAAGTTGGCTACACGGTAAGCGCTAAATAATTACATGTAATCGGTGGCCAAAACAGCCTAGGGTTTAAAATTAAAGACCGTATTTATAGAAAGTCCTCCTTCAGCGGAACCGAACGCGCTTTCTCCACAATAACAAACCATTGCCATTATTCCTTATTCTAGTCTATGAACGTGCCTCGCTATCCCTCACCATAAGAATTTTATCTTGAGTCATTTTAAATCACTCGAGCATAACAAAACATTACTGTGCAGAGATCCCTTGTTCATATCCTCCGTTGAAGTAGACTGCAAGCAGTCTCTTTCTTCTTTTATTACCATTTCTTTGTGCGAAAAAAGGCAGCAAGAAGATCGAAGTGCGAGCGATGAGCGAGCGATGAGCCTCGAGTCGCGAGTCAAAAAGCGAGGGCCGGTTGATTTACATAATTTGTACATTTCTGCTCGCGCGTAAGATCTGAGGAAACTGCTCGCACTGATAATCTCAGTTGAACCGATACTAACAAACTCTCGTGCTTATAATTCTCGTCAATTGCCTTCCTGATTCACTAGTGTTATAAATTGTTGTTATTGTTAATGCTGGTTACAGAAATGGACAAGACGTAAGTAATATCGCAGTCTCCACATTTACTCCTATGTAAAATAAATAAATGAAGAAAGGAATGTTTTATTAAAATCTTCATTTCTATAAGAGATTCCCTCAGCTTGAATATAAATCTCAAATGCGAGAAGCGGAGAGCAGGAAAACCAAGACCAAACGTGAAGACCGAACGTGCGAAATAAAATGTAAACACTCACGGGCGAAGCTCATCATTCCGGCTTCCTCACGGCCCTCCAAGGCCAATCGTTGCTTTATTTGCTGTTCCAGTTCTTAGTTTGCCTTTATTTCGGCAAGAACGTCATGCTAGCCCACATATAAGGCACTAATGTGAAGGTAAGTGAGTACAAGTGAAGGGAAGTGAGTACAAACGATGGAAGTGAGTACAAATGAAGGAAAGTGAGTACAAGTGAAGGAAAGTGATGTGTTAGTGGAGGTAGGTGCGTTAATCAGTTGGTGTATATATTCATGTAGGATTGTAATGTTATTAGTGTCTTATATGTGGGCTAGCATGACGTTCTTGCCCTATATGTGGGCTAGCATGACGTTCTGGCCTTTATTTCCTTTTTGCATTGAGCGATTCATTCTTCGTTGGTAAGCGGGTTATTAGCAGATATGGCCAGGACAGCACTTACTTCATCATTTGTTGGTGTAATGTCGATTTCGTGTTCCGCATCTATCTCATATTCAGAGCTAAAATTCATCTACAAATCAGCAGAATCCGCGTAGCTCGTCTCAGTATCTGCTTTGGATTACAACACTGGAATTTTAGTTATACTATGACGTTGTTCGAATTAGCTAGAAGGTCAGAAGGCTTCAATTAACAAATAAAGTCAGAGAAACACAGCTAAAAACTAAGCGGCGTGGAATTTTTGGTTCTTGATCTGACGTCACAACTACGGCTCGCCCCAGATTCCTCTTACTCGGACTTCAACCAAATTTTTGTTGAATTTAACAGGGCACAGAAAATCGAGAATTTAACCGAATCAAAAAATTTTTGCGAAGAAATGTTCCAGATGATAACAGAATTTATTTAGCCGAAAAAAAATTTGGGGTTAGGTGCACTTTAAAACGAGGCAACAAGGGCCAATTAACATGGAGACAAAAGAATAATGTATTTTCCGCCATGACTTGGCATTTTGGGTAACGTTGTATTCGCTTCTTTTTGTTTTACATACCTGCACAGTCATCGTGAGAAGTCACCGTGAAACAGAGTAACCTCAGCCATAAATCGCATTAATGTTAATTACTGTTTTGTCAAATTAGCCCAGCTTAAAAATGACAAAATGGTGGCTGCTGAAATACTTTCCCAAGTGCAAATAAACTGCTAAACCAGTAACTCGCAGAAATGGTTAGCGGTCAAAATACCTACAAAAGTATTAATAGTAAAGATGGAGGATTTGTATTTCTTAAAATAGTTGAGCAATTTTCCCTTCTTTTAACAGTCAGCAACATCTAAATTTGTGATGTATATTGATTGAGCTGATAGCTTTGTACTGAATTGCTATCATTTCAGACAAAATGGTGGCTGCTGAAATACTTTCCCAAGTGCAAATAAACTGCTAAACCAGTAACTCGCAGAAATGGTTAGCGGTCAAAATACCTACAAAAGTATTAATAGTAAAGATGGAGGATTTGTATTTCTTAAAATAGTTGAGCAATTTTCCCTTCTTTTAACAGTCAGCAACATCTAAATTTGTGATGTATATTGATTGAGCTGATAGCTTTGTACTGAATTGCTATAATTTCAGTATTTTAATGCAAATATCGACTAATTAATAATCTTCCGTCATGAGTGTATAACTTCCTGCTTTCTCTTCCATAAATACAGTCACCTAATCCATAGTTCAATAACATTCAAGAAGACAACTGAGATTTTCACTTGATAGCGACAAGTCACTCGATTAAGCTGGCACAAACCGGGGCTCTGCAAGGGATAACAAATAACGTGGTATTCGCTTCCTTTTGTTTTGCATACCTGCACAGTCATCATGAGAAGTTACAATGAAGCAGAGTTACCTCAGCCATAAATCAAACTGATATTAAGTAGTGTTTTGTCAAACTGGCTCAGCAAAAAGACAAAAAGGTGACTGATAAACTTTAGCAAATAAACTACTAAACCTGTAACTCGCAGAAATGGTTTAAACATCTGTAAAGTATAGTAAAGACGGGATATTCGTATTTCCTAAAATATTTCAGTAATTTTGTTTTCCTTTAACAGTCAGCAACATCTCAATTTGTGATATTGAGCTGACAAGAATTGCTATGGTTTTAGTATTTTTATGCTAATATCGTCTAATTGATTAATCTGACGTCATGAAGTCTATATTACTTCCTGCTTTCTCTTGCATAAAAGCAAGTTACCCAATCCTTAGTTGAAGAACATTCCAGAAGACAGCTGAGATTTTCACTTGAGAAACATCACTGCAGCCTAAACAGTAACATGCAGTTAAGTCAACTTGATTCAAGTAACGTAACTTTAGTCTTGAAAGACGGCAAAAAAATCAAGGCGTGCAGAAACGAGCTTTCAGCGGCAAGTGATTTCTTTTCTGCACTTTTCAACAGCGATATGCGTGAAAGCAGGGAGGGAGTCGTTCGACTGGAGCACATCACTGAGACTGTTATGAGAACTGTGCTGATATTTATGCGTTATGGCAGTGTAACTGAGGTAACACCGGAGAATGACGAGGACCTGATAGAGGCGGCAGATTATTTTCTTCTCCCTGGATTAAAAACACTAGTTAAAAGTTGTGTAAGACTAGATTTAACATACTCGAATTGCATTTCGCGTTATTGGTTCGCCGAGAAATATTTATCTGAGGACCAGGTGGCAAAATGCAGGAGATTTATCATTTCAAACTTTGCCAGAGTGGCTAAATGTCAAGGATTTCTTAATTCAGAAGGCCAACAAGTACAGCAGCTTTTGCATACCCAGGCGGAGAATGTTTTGAAACTTTTCCTGGAGGAATTCGTTCGTTCTGGAGACGTAATAGAGGTGACAACAGAAAATGCTGAACGCCTGATAGTAGCAGCAGATTATTTTCTTCTCCCTGAATTAAAAACCATAGTTAATAGGTGTGTGAAACTAGATTTAACATACCCGAATTGCATTTCACGTTATTATTTCGCCAAGAAACACTTGTCTGAGGACCATGTGGCTAAATGTAGAAACTTTATTATTTCCTACTTTGACAGAGTGGCTGTATGTCATGGATTTCTTAATTCAGAAGGCCAACAAATAGAGCGGATGTTGCACACGTCAAAGAATGTTTTGAAACTTGTCCTGGAGGAATTCGTTCGTCACGGCGACGTAACAGGGGTGACAACAGAAAATTCTGAACACCTGAAAGTAGCAGCAGATTATTTTCTTCTCCCTGAATTAAAAACAATAGTTAATAGGTGTCTGAAACTAGATTTAACATACCCGAATTGCATTTCACGTTATCATTTCGCCAAGGAACACTTGTCTGAGGACCATGTGGCCAAATGTAGGAAGTTTATTATTTCCTACTTTGACAGAGTGGCTGTATGTCATGGATTTCTCAATTCAGAAGGCCAACAAATAGAGCAGATGTTGCACACCTTGGAGAATGTTTTAAAACTTGTCCTAGAGGAATTCATTAGTTCTGGCGACGTAATAAAGGTGACAACAGAAACTGCTGAACGCCTGATAGCAGCAGCAGATTATTTTCTTCTCCCTGAATTAAAAACAATAGTTAAAAGTTGTGTGAAACTAGATTTAACACACTCGAATTGCATTTCACGTTATTATTTCGCCAAGGAACACTTGTCTGAGGACCATGTGGCCAAATGTAGGAAGTTTATTATTTCCTACTTTGACAGAGTGGCTGAATGTCATGGATTTCTTAATTCAGAAGGCCAACAAATAGAGCAGATGTTGCACACCTCGGAGAATGTTTTGAAACTTGTCCTGGAGGAATTCATTAGTTCTGGCGACGTAACAAAGGTGAGAACAGAAACTGCTGAACGCCTGATAGCAGCAGCAGACTATTTTCTTCTCCCTGAATTGAAAACAATAGTTAAAAGGTGTGTAAGACTAAATTTAACAGTTTCGAATTGCATTTCCCGTTATTATTTCGCCGAGAAACACTTATCTGAGGACCATGTGGCCAACTGCAGGAAATTTATCTTTTCAAACTTTGCTGGAGCGGTGGAATGCCAAGAATTTCTTAATTTAGAAAGCCAACAAGTAGAGCAGTGGATTTGTAGCGATGAAATGGCTGTTAACTCTGAAAAAGACATCTTCAAGATCATACTTAAATGGATTGAACAAAAAGAGAGCGAGAGAAAAGATAAGTTTCAAGAGTTATTTCGCCACTTGCGAGTAAATAATTTATCATTTTATTATTTAGTGAGACATATCAGCACCCATAAACTCGTAACACAGAATCGGGGTTGTTATATGCTTGTACGCAAAGCGATAACAGGAAAAATTCTTCAATTGCGACTCCGAGATTCTCCTCGAAAATATCTCGTTGTTAATCACCGGAATCATTTTCATTACCGGAATCGTTGTAGTTGTTATTGCAGCTGTAATGTGACCACTGAGACCAAGTTGAAGATATTTATTTTCGGAATCTGTTCTGTATTTTTATCAGGATGGCTTTTTGCTATGTTCCTACCCTTATTTTTTAAATTAAGCTTAATTTGAGACGAGTTTGAGTGGAATAGTAGTTAGATATCAGGTGCAATATTTGAAGCCCATTTTTATTGTTTTATTCATTCCATTATTTTAATGCACTTTTCATCGTATACTTTAATGTACTTATTAATTCTTCTAACAAACCTCCAAGATTGGCTTCTGCTGCCTACAGGTTGCTACTAGCATTGTACAAAAAACTTATGATATAAATGAAATTTAATAAATGATTGATTAATTGTTACCTTTTACGCAAATGACGAATTTTTGTCATTTGTGTTGTCCAGTAGTACATACATGTCAAACGGTGGGTACAAACGGTGGGTACAAACGGTGGGTACTCCTGCACATACCAATGTAGCTTATTTTAGGGAACACCTCCCCTCCCCCCCCCTCCCATGTCCGCATGTTCAAGCCGGGGAAGAAGTCAAAGTTTTCGACTCTAGATACTTCGAGAAAGATAAAAAATCTGATATTGGTTTTTAATGACCCGGAAAAGTAAAATCCAGCCAAAACAAGAGAATTTAGTGAAGTAACTTTGGTTTTGAAAGGAGGGAAAGAGATCAAGTCGAGATAGGGGATCTCAGTGAGAATTGATTTCTTTTCTGCACTGCTGAACAGCGACAAGTATGAGAACAAAGACGGGATCATTTGACCAGCTGGAGTGTTTGTGCATTTGCGTTTGGACAGAAAAAGAAATTTTTGACTTAAAAGAGTTCGTCTCTATGTTTTGTGCATGTCTGGTAGTCAATGGACAGAACTATAAATCATATCGTTATAAATCAAATCACGTAATCAGAATCTCTAATAATCTACAATAGAATAAACAAACTGAATGACCGGAAAGTTATTGCATGCTAATAAATTTAATAAATTCTTTGTGAATGCTGGTCCAAATTTAGCTAAGGAGTTAAGTAATGACACGGACTTTATTTATAAGTTTTTAAAAGGAAATTATAAAGACTCATTGTTTCTACATGATAAAACAAGTGATTAGGTTAACAGATTAATCCAGAAACTTGAAGGTAAAACTAGTTGTGACATTGATAGAATAAGTAGCAAAGTCGTAAAATAAGTAGCATCATTTTGTTAGTGCCGCTGTCCCATATTGTCAATCTAACGTTTGCAACAGAGAAATCCTTGATCAATTAAAAGTACCTTTGGTGACGCCTATTTATAAATCTTTTGATAAAAATATTTTTTCTATTTTTTCTCCTGAAGACAATAACCTCTTGTACTCTGGACAAGACATAAGTAAGACTGAAACTGTAGTTAACGAAGAATTAGTTAGGGTGGAAGAGTGGTTGAAATGTACTACTTTACGCTTAACATGAAAAAATCCAATATCATCGTTTTTCAAAACTAAGTTTTTAGGAATCATAATCGATGAGCACTTGACGTGGAAGGACCACATCGATTTTGTTCTATTGAAATTAATAAGCATCGCAGACCTGCTACGTAGAATTCGCTTTTTTGCTGGTCAGGTATTGAAAGCATCATATTATAACCTAATATATCCGAGCCTGCAATACAGTAATTAATATAGTTTGGGCCAAAAACTACCCTACAAAATTAGCAAAACTATTAAGCTTACAAAAAAGAAATTTAATTATCATCACATTCTCTTGATATAATGCTCCATCTCTCCCACTTTTAAAGGGATTACGCATTTTAAACATACAGCAAACAAATGATATCTTTTCAATAATGCATTCTTCAGTAATGCATTCTTTTCAATAATGCATTACCACGGACCGTAATTTAATAGTTTTTGTATCCGTAACTCCAAAATTCGTAATCATAATATTAGAAGTTCAAGGAAATTACACAAACCTTTTAACTTTTCAATGCGGAATGAAATATATTAATATATAAAATAGCGTTCCCTAGCAATCTAGAAGTATATATATTTTAACCCTATTCAGAACCGAGGGGGAGTGGGGGAGGCTTTTGGGGCCGGTCTCAACTAAATTCGTAACCGTTGATGCTTTTACCACAAATTTTTGTTTCTTTTCCTAAAATTTAACTGAAAACATTTTGGCATGAGTGTCTTGTGTCCAACAAACTTGACGTCGCCATGGCAACCGCTTTGTGACAGCCATGTTTTTAAGAAATCACGATTCTCGCTCTAATCGCTACTATTTTAATGTTTTGTAATCAAATTTGTACTTTTATATTAATTGTAGCAACAATTTATCATTTCGGAATAACCGCTCATGAAAAATGGAATTTAGCGCTAATTTGAGGAAAACGTAAAACGTAAAAACCAAGATGGCGGACATGACTAGTAAAAAGGTAATTTGTCGCTATAAATTTACCATTCGCCATCAATTTCAAGTATACGACATTGTTATTTAATCAAATAGACTTTTTACAATCAACTGGCTTCATTTCCTTGATTATTAAATAAAGCAGATGAATTTAAAGAAATTCAAGGTGACGGATCCAAGATGGCGGATTCAAGTTGGCGGGCACCAAAATGGCCATTCTATCCATAATATGAAATTTATCTGCATAAGTTCATGTCTTCCAAAAGTACATTCAAAAAGAATATTACAGATGCCCTTTATGCTAAACAAAAGTAAATTTACTCCTTCAGGTACAGTATTCAGTAAATTTATTGCTTTAGAGCTTCTAAGTGAAACATTGAGTCTACGTTTATGACGTAGCTATGACGTCTCATGTCGTTACTATGGTGAAAAAATGTCTTAACTCCTTAGCGTTTGTGCAGGCATCGGTTTGAGAAAATTTTTTCAGAACTTTTATCATTTGTTTATGACATATGTATTGTTGGTAGTTTCAGTTGGTTATTTCAATAGTCATAACGTCATAATGACGTCACCCCTGTCACCAGTAAAGATAAAGAGGCATTAGAAGGTTTTTGGACATCCTGCTGTTAAAGTTTTGTGAATACGCGTTCCAAACTGATGGAAATATTGATTAAATACGCTTTTAGGCTATAAAATCATATAAATGAGGTCATAATGACGTTACATCACGTCACAGTGACATCACAGTATCTATAGTGATTAAAATGAGCGCCTACACTATCCCGTTCAAATTTTGTGTCCATAAGTAAGTGGTTTTAAAGAAGCCCGGTCTGAAGAAGGTAAAGCAGTTTTTTAATACGGATGAAGAAAAAACAATTGTTTGTAATCAGGATGAAGAAAAAACAAATTTAAAGAGAACTGATCATACAATTTATAATACACATATCGTTTACTTAGCCCTGTTCATCCTTATCAAGTAATTAAGGGTGCGTTTCTTTGGGAGAATCCGAAAACGGATTTGTGATTCCAGATCATATGGATTCTTTGACTCCAAAGAAATGCAAATCCGAACAAGGATTATTTTGTCATGACAAGACAGGCTGGAGGTAGGCAATATATCAATCAGAACGATATTTCTCTCGTACTGCCGTAGAATTCAACTAGAATGGAATACAAATAATTTATAAACAAGGGCAGTATCTGCAGAAGTTCAAGTTAACTCGCTATTTGCGTTCACAATTAGCAAAATCTGGTCCCTGAATTACAGAAATGGTACAAAAATGAAGTTATCCTGACGTCTCAATGCTTCTGTCTGTACTTTTGGAGAAACCTTTTCAAATATACGGAACGGAATAATCACCTGAACTTTCTTTTTTACGATCGAATGTTTTGTCACGCAAGATCGAGAAAAAGTATGGCGAGACCAGTAAATTTGCATGGAAGACCGCTTGGCAGATGTACTATTTTCGGATCTGTCCCGGAAAGAAACGCACGGATGATGAATCCTAAAAATCCGGATTTAGATTTGATCTGATGTATCTACTCGGAGTATGGATTCTTCAGATCACTAACCCCTGATTAATCCATTTTAGGATTTAGGTAAAGAAAAGCAAAATTCGTTTTTGGATACAAGAATCCGGATTTGGATTTTCTCAAAGAAACGCACCCTAAGTTTCTCGTGTTTGAGTTTTTTGCTGTTATTTTGTAATTGTCTGATACCCAGATATATGAAGTTATATGTTAGCTAAAGAGGGAGACTGCCTTTTAAAAACCCGTAAGGGTCTCTACAGCCTCCCCCAATATAAATATAAATAATGACCAAATTAAACTTGTAATTTGCTTTTTTATTTATGGGAAATAATCAATCAATCAATCAATCAATCAAACAAACAGTCAATCAATCAATCTGGGAACTGAGAGAGTTGGAAAGTGCTCAAAATGTTGAGTGGTTCTAAATGCAGGCTTTTCGTAATGGCCGCTATATTTTGCAGAAGCAGAAACAATAGCTAATAATAGCTATAGCTGTCTGTAATAGGGTAGCATAACTAGTATGCACATTTCTTGATTCAGCTCCAGTGGAACTCCGACACAAAGACCTCCTATATAACGAACCATATTCTTCAGCCCAGTAATAGTAAAATGTATGGAGGAGAACACCGACATAACGAATCCCCGTTATAACGAATACATTTGCCAGTCCCTTGGCGCTTTTCATTATATCGGGGTTCCACTTAAATTGGGACCCATTCGCGACTCCAGAGCCCTTCTCTTTTGCGCCACAGCTCGAGGGGTCTGGGTCAAGAATGATTGGGACCTGGGTTAAGAATGGTTCGATATTCACAACACTGTTTGCATATTGTCGTCGATATCGTTGAAAATCGTTTGGAACAAGACATGTCAATTTCGAACTGTATTTCAAAATATTATTTTGCCGGAAGACACTGTCTACGATACAGGACTATATGACCAGATGCAGAAAATATATCTGAGATTTATTCATAGAAATGACAGTGATGAAAAAAAAAAAGTTCTGTTTTTAGTCATAGCCAATCAGCGACGCGAAGAATGAAATTGTTACTAGAGAAAAAACATCATTCGCGGCGTCTGATTGGACGAGCGATGTGTTTTCACTAGTGAAAAGTGATCGTACGGGAAACTTCGTCATCCTTGGCACGAAAACTGGTAAGCCGCTTTTTTTCAAGATGTCGGAAAGATTTGTGGACGCCGGTTCGGTTGACAATTTTATTGCAGAGCAAGGAAACAAAGCCACTTTACAAAAAACACAACGAGATGTGAAACTCTTACAAACCTTTTAGAAACCAAGAATGAGCTAAGAAGAGTTGAAGAAATTCCAGCAGTGGAGCTGAACGAATACATGTGTGAGTTTATCATTTCGGACTGAACCAAAGATGGTAAAGACTATGAGCCTTCTTCGCTCCGAAGTTTATTGGCAAGTCGTTTTGAGCGACATCTGAAGAAGAACAACTACTCTGCCAGTATCAGGAATGACCTCGTTTTTGAGAAGACAAGGAAAGTCCTCCTATCCAAACAAAAAGAGTTAAAGAAAAAAGGAAAAGGAAATAAGCCAAACGCTTCGGCAGCTGTAAGTAGTGATGAATTGAATACGCTCTACGAAAAAGGCCTCCTCGGTACAGGAAATCCTGAAGTGCTTTCAAACACACTCTAGTTAAATAACACCATACATTTTGGACTCAGAGGTTGCAAAGAGCATAGAGATATGTGATGGGATAATGTTAAGTTGAAGCAAACAGCAGACAATGAGGAATTTTTGGAGTTTAATGAAACACAAGCCAAGACAAGAACCGGTTCAGACTGCCGTAATGTCAGGGCAATGCCGCCTAAAATGTTTGCTACCGACTGATCAGAAAAAAGATCCTGTTGTGGTCTACAAGCTCTATGCCCAAACCTGAGAAAATGAATGAGGACGATTCTCCTTTTTATTTAGCTGTCAACAACAACTTAAGAGCCATTTCCTGAGAATATCGAGAATCGAAAGACACTCACAAAAAAACGAATTTTTTTTTATTTTGCCACAACATCGTTTTGGGTAAGCTAATTCAAGAAAAAATAATCCAAAGTTCCAACGAGTTATTTAACTGACGAAAATTTAAAAAGTTCGAAAAATGCATAAAATGGCGGTTTTAGGGTCTCTAAACGGCTCGAATTCTCACTCAACTTTAGGAAGCCGGTGAGAGCGTAAAAAAGATTCTTTTGAAACGGAACAAACCACGCACATTATTTAACCTTTGTACTTTAAAACTCTGTATTAATTTGCCAATGTTTCGTCTCGAACATTTTCAAGCGGCGTTTTTATCGAGCCGCTCTTAACCTTGTTTATCACAAGGTAAAATGAAGGCCAACTTCGGCCGCTTAAAACGGCATCTGGTATGTATCGTTCAATGATTAAAGTGCATATGAAGCGAAATTTGTTTTTACGTCATCATAATATCTACCTTTTGAAATATAAGATTCCAAAGTTTGAGCGGTTAAGAGTGTAAATTGACGATTTTACACGCGTTGAAAGTTGGCCTATTTTACCTTAAAATATGGTCAGAGGCCTGGGTCGAGTTTCTTGCGAAATAATGAAAGAAAGCTCTGTCATTGTACTTTTCACCAGGAAAGTTACAGCTTTGGGAATCAAATACTTCCCCGTCAGTAAATTTTTACTGTTTAGTGATCTGAGCGGGTAGAATTATATGCAAATTACAGATTTAATTCCTGGAATACTGCTAACAATTACAAAGGTCGTTTAAGATAGGCTCACCATTAGTTACACATGCACGCACAATGTTGTTCCTGATCTTTGAAAGAAGGTTCTGCTTTCTTGAGTCTTGCTGAGTCTTAAAATGTTAAAACAAAGCAGATTTTTAACGGCATTTCAACAAGACAGGAATCTCGAAGGAATCCACTCATTCAACTTAACCAAGATAACATCGAAAACACAGAGAAACGACGTACTATGCCCCCTATACCTTGCCAACCGAAAACGCAACAATACAACAGAAAATTATTCCAAACTGTAAACAAACGAATTTTCAGTTTCCTGATTGAGCGAAGATATTTTAAACTCATCGCCTAGAGGAATACGCGGAAAGACAGGTGACCTCTACACTGACCCGCACGTGTCACACCACACTAACAGAGAGAGTCACGTATTCAATTTCTGTTATGTAATAATAATAATAATAATAATAATAATAATAATAATAATAATAATAATAATAATAATAATAATAATAATATTTAACCAGGGAGCTCACTCGCCTTGGCGGTTTTCAGTGGGGCCCTGCAAATTATAATAAAAATAAAAAATTAAAAACTAAGAAAAGAGATAAAAATAGATATTACAATATAAAACTAATTTAAAATACTTTAACAATTAGCATAATTTAAAAAGTTTTAAGTTTTGCCTTAAATGAAGACAATGATTTGCTGTTTTTAATGTCATTGTCTAGGTTGTTCCAGTCCTTAGAGGCTTGATAGATGAAAGTTTGCTTGCCCCAATTGGTACGCACGCGAGGAAGGTGTAAATCATTGCTTCTGCGAGTTTGATAAGAATGAAAACTACTATTGCGTCTGATGTTAAATTTAAAATCAATTTCCCCCAACAGATATTTTTGCATCATAACACAGCGATGGAAGTGTCGTCTCTGTGAGAGGGTCTTTAGGTCCAGACGATCTAGTGCCTCGGTTGAAGAACTTCTTGGTGGTAAATTAAGCAGGACCTTGGCTGCCTTGTTTTGAAGAACTTGCAGCTGACCCATAAGCGTGTCGTTATTTTTGTCACCCCATACTGTGGCTCCATAGTCAAACAGTGGGATGATTAAGCAATTGTATAGTGTTAGCTTAGCATGTAAAGGCAAAAGATGTCGTATTCTCTTTATCATTCCAATCCTTTGATTGATCTTTGTACTGATAGTATCAATGTGCTCAGACCAAGACATAGTTTGGTTTATAACCACTCCCAGGTACTTAAACGAGTCAGACCTATCAATAGCAGTGGAATTAACTTTAAGAGAAACCTTATTAACCAGTTTAAGCTTCCGTGAGTTACCAAAAATAACGAAATTGCATTTAGAAATATTAAGGGTCAGCAGATTGCTCGAAAACCAATTGGAAATTGTAGCCAAATCAGAATTTAACTTGCTTTCAAGGTCAAAGAGATCAGTCGATGAGTAATAAATCACAGTGTCATCAGCGTAAAGAATAATTTCACTAGCAAGCTGACACGATGGTAAATCATTCACATAGATAAGAAAAAGAAGCGGTCCTAATATACTTCCTTGTGGGACCCCAACAGTTATTGGTACAGCAACAGAGAGTGTATCTCCGACAGACGTCCTTTGTTTTCTGTTCGCGAGATATGACTGGAACCAATTAACAGTGTCCTCTGAGAGTCCGACCGATTTAAGCTTATGAAGTAAAAGGTTGTGGTCAACTGTGTCAAACGCTTTCGAGAGATCCAAGAAAACAGCTCCTGTAAGACGACCAGAGTCCATGTTCAGAAGTACATTATCTGTAAAGTGTGTCAAGGCTGTATTTGTTGATAGCTTAGGTCGAAAACCAAATTGCTTGGAGGTAATGATCTTGTTGTCATTGAGAAAATAGTAGAGTTGGTTATGTACCGCCTTCTCCAGAATCTTGCTCAACGTAGGTAGCACGGTTATTGGCCTGTAATTGTTTGGGTCACAGCGATCGCCTTTTTTGAAGAGGGCGGATACCTTTCCAAACTTCCATAAGGAAGGGAAGGTACGAGTGACCAATGATTGATTAAACAATTTTGTAAGACTTTTACTAATTGCACTAGCCGAGTCTTTCAGAAGACGAGCACTGATATTGTCTAGGCCAATTGCTTTGTTAGTTCTAAGTTGTTTAAGTTGACCGCGTACGAACTCTTCGGTGATTGGTTTCAAAACAAACTTTGGCAAATCAGTTGACCTTGCAGGAAAAGATGGCAAGGTAATGAAAGATTTTAGTTTCATTGCGAGCTTTGTACCAATTGTAGAGAAATGGACATTAAGGATCTTGGCGATAGATTGATTGTCACAATGTGCTAGGCCATCGGCTTCAATACAAGAGATTGGGGAGCTCTGTTTACGTGATGTGATTTCATTCAAGGTTTTCCACAATGCACTTGGATTGCTCTTGTTTTCCGATATTAGGTTTGAGTAGTACTCAGCTTTGCACTTTTGTATTTCTTTGTTTACATAGTTTTTAAGCTTCTTGTAACGTGACCAGAGGTGAGGTGAGTTAGATTTAATGGCTCTGCGATGGAGATAATCGCGTTGACTCATAGCTTGTGATAACTGCGAGTTCATCCAGGGACAGTGGACTCCACGTATCCTTGCTTTCCTCACAGGGGCATGTCTATCAGCGATATTAGTAAACAATTTGTTCCAAGTGGAGACGGCAGAGTCGACATCTTCCTTGTTTGCAACAGATTCCCAGTCAACATCCTTCAAGTCATTTACAAAATCTTCTTTGGAATAATTTTTAAAAGAACGATATTCAATAGTTTTCCCTGGTGCTTTGGTAACGCCTGACTTAACGACACAGAATATCATGGAATGATCACTTATTGTTAAATGAATAACTCCGTGATCAGTGACTCGATGCGTTGTATTCGAAAACAGTAGATCAATCAGAGTAGATGATCTTTCTGTCATCCGTGTCGGTTTGTTGATAAGCTGGTCAAGTTCATGAGAATTTGTCACCTGAATCAATTTACGTTTCATGGCTTTATCATTATTCAAGTTCGAGTCTGTGAAATTAACATTAAAGTCACCGAGTAAAATCAACTCAATGTTTTCAGGTAATGCGGATAATGAAGTGTCCAGATCTTGAATAAATGACTCCATATTCATGTCAGGCGCGCGATAGATGGTCCAAATCAACAGCTTTTTGCATTTAGGCCGAGATATTTCGATAACACATGACTCGGTAGAAGAGGTACCGAGATCAGGCCTTGGGCGATACGGAATCCCATCCCGAACATAAGTCATACATCCACCGCCAACTTTTCCTAATCTATCAGATCGTACGCAAGAATAGCCAGGAAGGTGTATTTCGTTGTCCAAAATAGACGGTTTGAGCCAGGTTTCTGATACAGTGAACACATCGAAAGGCTTGTTCTCCAATAGTATCTTTAAAGAATCCAATTTAGGCGTTAAACTTCTCACATTTAAATGTGCTATCTTGAGGCCTCTAGAGCGGGTAAAATTTTCCACAGATAGCTTGACTGGTGGACCAGGGTTTAGTGAGACATCATTGCATTGTAGCAGTAGAGTAATGAGAAGGACATCTCTTGTTAGATTGACAAACTGGACCGAAGCGTCGCGGGAGAGACCAAAATGGCGTTTGTTTCGAAGATACGACTTCTTCAGCGAAAATTTGGGAGGTGAAAAGGCATTAATTTCCTGTCCAACTGCCAAATCAGTACTCGCGTAATCGTTATTTGGCTGTAGACCAAGACATGGATCCGATAAATCCCTCAGAATCATGTATATTAGCAAGAGAAATACGGAGCCTCGGAGCACATGTTTAGCCGCCATTATGCTAATATGATATGTGATTTGAGATAAAAACTTGGTGGAAAGTTAAAAAGAAAAAAAACTTGCAACAGATAGCTAGTACTTTGTTGGATTACCTGTTAGCACAAACTCCACAAAGGAGTTTTTACGGTCACGACTCTTTGTTAAGCGCGGTAATTTCACAATGTACATGCTGTTGTAATTTTACTACTAATTTAATTACAGCTCCTGAAATAAAATAAACATTGCAGTAAGTTACATTCGTGTGTAAGTACTGATATATGGCGTCGTGTAGTTTTTCCACTCTTCTGGAGAGGGTTACTGCCTGTGGATTAAGCAGTTGTTACCCAGGCTACGTTGAAGTTGTTTCCCTAAAAGAATGCACAAGACCCATCTCGCGGCATCTTCAATTGCAGGGACTAAGTGCAGATAAAGCGGTTGACAGTGAATTCAAGTTGTTGTTAGCCCGAGCAGGTAATGTTATTGCATTTTGTTCTGGAATTACTGTGTTCCATATTTTGGCCCGCAGATACTTCATGGCACTCAGCGTCCCTTAATTAATCTAGGTTCTGCAGAGTCGCGCCACTCCCGTGCCCACGGGCGCCCGGGGGGTGTGGGTGGCAGGGATGGCGCAGTGGTGAGAGCACTCGTCTTCCACCAATGTGGCCCGGGTTCGATTCCCAGTCCCGGTGTCATATGTGGGTTGAGTTTGTTGCTGGTTCTCGTCCTTGCTCAGAGGGTTTTCCTCCGGGTAGTCCCGTTTTCCTCCCTCCATAAAAACCAACATTTCCAAATTCCAATTCGACCTGGACGTAGGGCCATAAGGGAGACTACAGTTTGACTGTAATTATGCACCCTACTGAAATAAAGTGTATTTATTTATTTCTATTTTGACCAATGTTTGGGTGTAGGGGTGACGCTGCGTGGCCCTGTTTAGGACAGAAGAACGAAATGGAATGTCGATCGTACTGACCATATCCGGTTGGGGAAGACAGGCATAAAATTATATACCATGCTTAGGGACAGAGACCAAAAACCGTATCCTGTCGAGTGGCAACCCCACTATAGTCCACATAAGGGAGTAACCCTCCCTTCCGGGCGGGGGGAGAGGGGTGGTGGTGCCGTGTTTTAGCATGACGATAGCACGATGTAATTTCAGACGCCGAAAATTGAACTTCAATGCAATCTTCCTTGGTAGCAGTTCGAGAGAGCGAGACGCGGAAGCCACGCAGGCCCATGCGAGAACTCGCCCACATGATACCTTTTCTCGCTTTGCCATTTTAGCTAGCCCTTTTTTGGTTTTTGCGTCATGGGGTTGAAAGCTTAGACTCTTCTACTGAAAAAATGCCTAAATAACCAGAAATCAAAGATAAATATACTTTGAACTGTAGGCTTCCAACCTCATGACGCAAAAACCAAATAGCAAAGCGAGAAAGGGTATCATGTGGGCAAGTTCTCATATGGGCCCGCGTGGCTTCTGCGTCTCGCTCGCTCAAACTACTGCCAAGGAAGATTACATCAGGGGACGTTCAATAATCACATCGTGCTATCGTCGATAAATATTGTGCTACGGTTGAGCGAGTTAAGGCTAAGCACGGCACTCTCCCCCCCCTGCCCCAGAAGGGAGGGTTACTGCCTAATGTGGTCTATACTGGGGTGTGCCGCTGGACAGGATATGGTTTTGGTCTCTGTCCCTAAACATGGTAAATTATTTTATGCGCATCTCCCCCAACTGGGTATGGTCAGTACGATCGACATTCCATTTCGTTTTTCTGTCCTAAACAGGGTCAGGGTGTCAAACCCGCAACGTCACTCCTACACCCAAACATTGGTCAAAAGACCCTTTCTCCCCCCCCCCCCCCTTCACCACCCCTGGGAGCGGGAGGGCACAGGAGTAGCGCGACTCTGTAGAACCCAGAGTAAGGGACGCCAAGTGCTATGAAGTATCTGCGGCCAAAATTATGGAACACAGTAATTCCAGAACAAAATGCAATAACATTACCTGCTCGGGCTAACAACAACTTGAATTCACTGTCAACCGCTTTATCTGCACTTAGTCCCTGCAACTGAAGATGCCGCAAGATGTGTCTTGTGCATTCTTTTAGGGAAATAACTTCAACGTGGCCTGGATAACAACTACTTAATCCACAGGCGGTAACCCTCTCCAGAAGAGTGGAAAAACTATATACACGACGCCATATATCAGTACTTACACACTGTGAATGTAACTTACTGCAATATTTATATTATTTCATGAGCTGTAATTTTAGTAGTAAAATTACAACAGCACGTACATTGCGAAATTACCGCGCTTAATAGAGAGAGTCATGACCGTAAAAACTCCTTTGTGGAGCTTGTGCTAGCATGTAATCCAACAAAGTACTAGCTATCTGTTGCAAGTTTTTTTTTTCTTTTTAACTTTCCACCAAGTTTTTATCTCAAATCATATAACAGAAATCGAATACGTGACTCTCTCAATTCGTTTGTTTACAGTTTGGAATGTTTTTCTGTTGTATTGTTGCGTTTTCGGTTGGCAAGGTAGGCGGCATAGTACGTCGTTTCTCTGTGTTTTCGATGTTATCTTGGTTAAGTTGAATGAGTGGATTCCTGTCTTGTTGAAATGCCGTTAAAAATCTGATTTGTCTTAACATTTTAAGACACAGCAAGACTCAAGAAAGCAGAACCTTCTTTCAAAGATCAGGAACAACATTGTGCGTGCATGTGTAACTAATGGTGAGCCTATCTTAAACGACCTTTGTAATTGTTAGCAGTATTCGAGGAAATAAATCTGTAATTTGCATATAATTCTACCCGCTCAGATCACTAAACAGTAAAAATTTACTGACGGGGAAGTATTTGATTCCCAAAGCTGTAACTTTCCTGGTGAAAAGTACAATGACCAGTCCGGATTATCCCCATATTTTAGGACAGGCGTGGCTCGCGTTTCAACCAATGAGAATGTAGGGTGCGATTGGAGTATCGCGTTTCAAAACAAACCATAAAAATTCAAGATGGCGGACGAAGCGAGAGCCGCGAGAGCTTTGTAAGCTTTGTAATACGTTTCTTCGGAAGGTATATACATCACGAGAGTGCTCGAATTGAATTAAAGTTCTGCCATGAAGAGAACCGTTGTTTTTGCATTCAATATCACAGACAAAACTCCTTGGATAACGTAGTTTGTCCTCGGACAGAAGAAAGCGTAACGAACGCAAAATTTGGAACTGCGTTTAACGAACTACTTTTTATCTTTCTTTGGAAAGAGACCATAGAATTGGTAAGCATATCTGCTCTCTATTGTCACCCTATTCTATTGGATCGTTATTTTTCTGAAGCACAGAATCGATTTAGATATTCAAATAAATGCTTCTTCTATCGAGCGATTTGTGGGTTAAAATCGACAGGACACCCATGTTTTCATGTTGTAACCTCGTATCATTTCAAATAAATTTTAAGTTAACTCAAAGAAAACTGTATTCCTTCTTGTCCACATACTACTATAGATTTATACTATATGCAGTGAATAATGCAGAAGGGTCAGGGTTGACAGGGGGAAGATTCCTTCATCAGTTTTATTCTTGGTTGATTTTAATAGATCTTTTGGTGTGCATGTACAGTAGTTTCAGATTAATTTGACATCAAATTCAATCAACTGGAGAGTGGATTATTTGTGCTGTATTTTAAAAAATGTATAAGAATGAATAGTGAATAAGGATGAATAAGAAAAATGTACCAAGAGGTTGAGGTTTTGTCAAGGTTTTCTTTGAAATTTAAATAAAGTATGCAAAACAAATGTAGTCTTGAAAATCTACTTTCTTTATTTTTTCCACCCTGTACAGTATTCTCAACCTTTTATCCACCATGTACAGTATTTTCTCTCCAGTGAGTTTCTGCAATAGTTGGTAAACCAAGATCTCGCAAATGACTCAACATGAGTTCAACAGTTTCTGGAGACAGGAGTATGCCAGAGCCAGTAAGAAAATTGTTAGCAGACAAGCCAATACCAGTGGTACTGGATGGAGACATGTTTAGGGGGCCAAATGAGGTTTAAGACTGCATCTAATAATCCACCCCAATAAAACACTCGAACAAATAAATATTTTACTTGACCCAGATTAGTTTTATTTTTTAGCAAGTTTGTCTGTATAAAATAGAAAAAAAGAATTCAATGTCTTGTTGATGTTAATGATGGTAACAATGTGCATCAGTCAATTTCAGCAGGGTCCATGTCCTCCCAAGCCAACTCAAAGGCATGGTGTATACAAAAAAAAAAGTTCAAATGCAGCAGGGTACATTAAAAACGAAGGAAAGTTATACCTATCTAATCACCAGCAAGTTAGGTTGAAAACACAAGAATGTCAGGTGCCCCAGGGTACACTCTGGGTTTGGCTAATACTCGACCCCCGGGATTCGAATGTAAGAAAATGCCTGACTAGTGCCCGGGGGGGGGGGGGAGGAATGGGCACTGCTGCAATTAACTGATGCATAACAATTCAATTGTAATAGCCATTTAAATACAAGCACAAAAAAAGAGTCAAGTTTTGTTATTCCAGCAGTTCACAGATTTTACCATGTCATCCGTATGATAGATTCAAACAAACATGAGCAGGTCTTGAGGAGGATTCTCTAGAGTCCCAAAAGAAACATTTAAAGCAGAAATGACACAAAAAGATAGCAAGCCTACTGTAAATTGGCCTGAAAACTTACATTTTCAGGGCTGGTTCCTAAGAAAAATGCCAAGTAGACAAAAGCTCAGAGGCAGTGAAATGTTAGGTTCCCAAGCCAGAAATAAGGCACCCAGAAGTTTTGAATTGTGAATACAAGTGATTAATGTCTTTGCTTTTGTTTGTTATCACAATAAGCCCCTTATATCTCTCATGGATAGTTGGATGAGTGAAACACGCGAGTAAGCGCAACAATCATGCGTGGGATCTGTTTTTCTTGCTCATTCGCATGGTTACCCATTTGACTATCCCCAAAAGAAATTAGGGACTACTTGTAGTATATTTTTTCTACATTTATTGTTACAGTTCTGAGATAAAGAATTCAGAGTACACTAATATGACAATCACCTTCTCTTGATTGTAATTTTGGTTATTAAAAGATGAATATTCTGAGGAAACAATTAGTACAGTATTTTCATCCTTGAAATTGCCTCTTGGCTGAATGCAGGATCTGAAACAAATGGCAGATTTAATCAGTGTTGAGCATAGTTTTCAGCATAATAAATGGCTTGAGTTATACTTCAGTGCTAAAGAAAACAACATATTACATAAAATGCCCATTCTCGCTAGCAAGAAAGCAAAAACTGGTCAAAACAACACAGTTCAATCAAGTTACTCTCGAGTGTCATGGAACAGCGGTTTTGGATAAAAACAGTGCCTTGACTTCTGGAAAAGTCTACCGAAAATCTAGCTTGTCTACCATGCTGGCACTTGGCATGGTGAAATTTTATCGACATAAGAAACGGCAAAAAATACTGCGAGCTTCACAAAAAATACGTGAATCGAGTAAAACACGAAAATTATTCACCTACCTTGAAATCGCGACACAAAATGGCCCTACATCGTAACGTTTCTTCCATGAAAATTCGAAATAACACCGCCTCAGACCTTCTCAATTCGCATCCAAAATGGCCACTGAAGACTCCTCGCAATGTTTCGTAACCAAAAGTCCCGGATGGACGCTCATGTGTGACTACAGACAAAGGATTTCATTGTTGCCCGGGATATTCGAAAAATGGCCGCCATTTTAATGGCGAACAATAGATTCGTGACGTCATCAATGTCCTAAAATATTGGGATAATCCGGACTGATGACAGAGCTTTCTTTCTGTGTAGTCCGCTTTAATCATTGAACGATACATACCAGATGCCGTTTTAAGCGGCCGAAGTTGGCCTTCATTTTACCTTGTGATAAACAAAGTTAAGAGCGGCTCGATAAAAACGCCACTTGAAAATGTTCGAAACGAAACATTGGCAAATTTATTACACAGTTTTAAAGTAAAAAGGTTAAATAATGTGCGTGGTTTGTTTCGTTTCAAAAGAATCTTTTTTACGCTCTCACCGGCTTCCTAAAGTTGAGTGAGAATTTGAGCCGTTTAGAGACCCTAAAACCGCCATTTTATGCATTTTTCGAACTTTTTAAATTTTCGTCCGTTAAATAACTCGTTGGAACTTTGGATTATTTTTTTTTTTTGAATTAGCTTACCCAAAGGGATGTTTTGGCAAAATAAAAAAAAATTCGTTTTTTTGTGAGTGTCTTTCGATTCTCGATATTCTCAGAAAATGGCTCTTAAAGGCAGGGTCGCTTCAAACTAAATACTGGTTCAAGGTTGGTTCTATTGGCATAAACAAACTTAACAGTCTCATGAAAACTGTGGCTCAAAAAACGTGAATTAACAACGAACGCCTTCGAAATCATAGCAGTAGAAAGGCTATGATCCAAGCACTGAACGAAAATGATATTCCACCGACTCACATCACTCTATTGTCGGGAGATAAAAATCTAAAGAGCATAGAAAACTACAGTAAAGTGTCAACAAAACAGCAAATGCAAATGTCCAAAGTTCTTAGCAGTGTTATGCTGGTACTGCAACCAAGACGTCCTCGTACGAAACAGCTACTCCAGCCATTTGTCCATCCACTTCTGAATAACAGCAATCTATGGCTGTATTCAGTGGTGCTGACATTCAAGGTGGCAATTTTTCCATCAGCATATAAACACAGTCAATCAGTGACAAAAGCTCACACAAGAGGAATCTAGCTCAGCTACCGCCGAAGCGTTGCCACGATGGAAGAGACTGAGGCCTTTGGAGGACAGCGATGATGACTTTTAAAAACATTGCTCCAAATAATTTCCTTTTTTCGTTTTGCCGGAAATTTTGAAAAGAAAATGTTAAAGCTTTTACTTCTGAGTGAATAAAACTCATTTCATCGTCTGGAATTTCGAAAAGAAAATGTTGAATTTTTTAAAGCTTTTGAGTGAAAAAACTCGTTTCATCGTCTATAGTAATCCCTCAGTGTTGTCATTATTGTTTGAAAGAAATCTCAGTCCTTATAAAATAAACAAAAAACTTCATGATTGATTTGCTTGTAAGATTTTTATCCACTCGTTGTGAAGAATCACAAACTCACTCACTTGTTCTTTTGTGATTTTTCACAACTCGTGAATAAAACTCGTACGAGCTCACCAACCATGAAGTAATCTCTGTATACTTTGCTGTAGTGGCGGAATGTCAAGAATGTCAGTCTTAATTTAGAAAGCCAACAAGTAGAGCAGAGGATTTGTAGCAATGATATAGTTGTTAACTCAGAGGAAGGCATTTTCACGATCATAGTTCAGTGGATTGAACAAAACGAGAGCGAGAGAAAAGAGAAGTTCAAAGGGTTTCGTCACTTGCGAGTAATAATATCTCGCGTCATTACTTGAAAAAATGTCACGACCCACAAACTCGTGTTGCAGAAATTTAGCTGTAAAATGCCTGTGTACGAAGCGTTAAAAGGAAAAGATCGTCAATCGCGACGCCATTATTTTCGAAAATATCTGGCTGTCAGCCACTGCGATATGTTTTCCACAGATTGCGTTTTAATGTAGTAGCTATAATTTTTGCACTTGCAATTTTGATTCCCCTCATTTTTATTTTTGAGTGGGTACAATCAGAAACAACAACGCAAATTGACTGTTCAACTAGTCCGTTAAAGTTATCCTCCCAGGAGCTGTTCCCGCCCGTCTTGTAAACTTTCGCTCGCACCAGGCTTCAGCTAGCACCGATTTCGCCCGTTTTATCTGCCTCTCGCCCCGACGACCTGCCCCTGGGTCTCCGAGGATAGAAAGCCTGATGAATCACATAAATTTAGACTGACAGAAGTAGGAATATGGTGAAACAGAAATAATGTAAGAGTAATCATTCATGTGCTAGATCTTTGTGCGTAAATAGGCATCATATAAAACTGGAAACGGGAAGGAAAAGAAATGATTATTAATTCATGAGCTAATTGCTGTGTTTCCAACTGTGTCGCTGGCAATTTATGCACTGACGTCATTCCTTCGGCTGTGTTTTCAACCGCAGAAATAAAAGGCTTGCAAGCTAAAGCCCTGGCAAGAAAGCCTTGGGGACAAAATATTTAAGAATGGAAATTCTATCGGATCTTGAGAAGCTTGACGGGAAGGAAAAGAAATGATTATTAATTCATGAGCTAATTGCTGTGTTTCCAACTGTGTCGCTGGCAATTTATGCACTGACGTCATTCCTTCGGCTGTGTTTTCAACCGCAGATATAAAATGCTTGCACGCTAAAGCCCTGGCAAGAAAGCCTTCGGGACAAAATATTTAAGAATGGAAATTCTATCGGATCTTGAGAAGCTTGACTGTATAACAACAGAGTGAAAAGCGTCAGCTTTCTGCTGAAGTTGCCGCTCTTTAATGCAAGATATCAAGTGATGCAGTAAAAACTTAATTTGGTGTTGACAAACGGGAACGAGAGCAAAGCGAGGAGAAACGAGCCTAAAGCGGTACGTTCTTTCTTTCCTACTTCTCAACAGCGAGATGAGAGATAGCACAGAGGAGATCATGAAAAACAACACCACCGCTGCTGAAGGAGATATCAAAGAACTCAAAATGCACTCTCACAATATAATGATGAATCAAGACAATGCTGAAGACGTGTTAGAGGAAGCAAGCTATGCTCTTCTTGCAAAACCGCAAACTAACACCGACCCGGGATATTTCTTAAATACAAGCGATCACCATCGAACTGTCCTTCCTGTTACAACTGCTTCGAGAAATACGGAATTTAGGGCCTCTTGGTCAGCTCCGGATAATGTCAGTTGGAATCGCGTGGATCCAAGGGAAATAATGGCTTGGCGTGTAATAGCATATTCATGCTTTCTAGCGCTTCTTATTCACATTTACATACTTTTTCCAATCGTACTTCTGTGGTTAAGACGAGTTTGAATGGGATGATCAAGTTTTCTGGATCATGCAAAGTTTATAAAGCGTACAGAAAAGAGGAGGGATAATTGAATATAAAAGTGACAAGGATGCTCGTCGAACTAAGATTTCAACGGTAGCAGAGCGCTGTTTGTGGACATGGTTTGACTCCATTTTTATCCCAAAAAAGATATAGTGGAACCCACAAAAAGCTCATATGTCAGTTTCACTTATGCATGTTAGCCTGCTTAAAACGGACGCTGCTTAACAAGGACAACGGACATGCTCCCAGAAAAAAGTTAACTTAGTTACAGACACTGGAATTCTGCGGTGTATATTGCCTGAACCTCAAACTGAAAATGTCTGCACAAGGCTACAGCTACAGACTATTTCAAATAAGATTTCTTTGTGCTATGGAAATTTGGAGAGTTAGTAACTCTGTTCAAAGTTTGTTGTATTGCTCATAAATTGTATGTTTAGTCTCTGTATTAATCACTAGAATTGTGCAAATTTTGACAAGAAAATTATGTTTTGTTATGTTGTTTTTTTTCATATTTTACGTAGATTATACCTCAAAAGCTACCTGGATCAACTCTCACCGGCAGAGAATAGATTGATACCTGCTGCCCCTTTTTGCAGACATGTTTAATCATCTCAGAAGTTGCTCTACAGTTGAAACTAACCAGGCCTTGGGATTACAAAAAGCATGGCATCCGCTCCTCCTTTTTCAGGTTTCTGGCGGGCATGCAAATTCATCGCGAGAAGTCGCTCGATTCAAAGGTGGCATAAACTTAGGATTATAAGGAACGTGGTATTCGCTTCCTTTTTTTTGGCAAACCTATACAGTCATCGTGAGAAGTTACCGTGAAACAGAGTGACCTCAGTCATAAATCAAATTAATATTAAGAACTGTTTTGTCAAATTGAACTAGCCCAGCAAAAGAATGACGAAAAGGTGGCTGCTGAAATACCTTCCCAAAATAAACTACTAACACTGTGACTCGCAGAAATGGTTAAAATGTCTGTAAAGTAGTTGAAAGATTTGTATTCCCTAAAATAGTCGAATAACTTTGCTTTCCTTTAATGGTCAACAGCATCTGAATTTGTAATATTGAGTTGATAGCTTTGTAGTGAGTTGCTATGGTTTCAGTATTTTAATGCTAATATACTCTTCGTGATTAATCTTCCGTCACGAAGTCTATAGCTTCCTGCTTTCTCTTCCATAAACTCAGTCCATAGTTCAAGTACATTGACGTAGACAGCTGAGATTTTCACTTGATCGCGACATGTCATTGGAGCTCACACAAACTGGCGCACTTAAGCCGGATTAACCCTTTCATTACTACCCTTCGTACACCGCGCAAAAAGCGCAAGTAGTAACACAACGACAATCATGGAGTGTGACTCGTGCTGGGTGCCTGATGGACCGCATGAACCAGCGCTTTATTAAACAAGATTATAAAGAGTGCAAGTATTTACAATAAATTGTGATAACGTAAGCGGAATAACACCGCAACTGATGCACAAGGTAAAACGAAGAAAAACCGAATAATTACAATGATCTTAAACAAATAATAAATATAACGAAATATATTTAATACTTAAGATCAACACGGATACACGTACAGTACTATAGAAAATGAAATTAAAAGACAGTGCAAGTGCAGTTACATGAATAAAAAGCATAACGAAAAAAATGAAAGCTAGGAAAAAACCTATAAAAGGAAAGTACAATGCTTTGATACGCCGCCCGGTACGAAAACCCCGAATAAAAAACCCCATTGGGACAGAAAAGCCCGGGAACGTACTCCTCGATCGAATGCAGCGTATAGAGCTCCGAGGGTTAGAGCTTTAGATTTAATTCATGATTTTGAGTTTGGTTCCACCCGGCGACTGTCCAAAAGGAGAGATAGCCGAAAAATGCTAATACCTCGATATTTATACAAACATTTATTAGCATACCGTCAAACGTAGTTACGTAATCTTAAGTGTCAAAATAATTAAGAACAAAAGGCTATCACAAACGTGATGAAAATGCTACGAACCGTAATGAAAACGCTTTCCAACTACACGCTGTTACGTTGGAAAGCATTTATTCCTGTCAGCGATTTTCCTTAGAAAAACGGTTTTTTTTTACCGCTAAAGCGTTCTTTTAAGTGCTGTGTTGCCAAATGCCACTTAACTTTTCTACAAAAGCGTTTTCTTACAACTTAGCTAAATTTTGAGCCAGCTTCTGTTGTAAATTGTACAATATTTTGCCTTCACGCATGCGCATTAGCCATGCTGTTTCATTTCCAATTTTTTTTCTCGCTTCTTTTGCTTTTCTTTTTCTTCCCCTTTCTTCTCTCTTTATCTTCTACCCTTTATCCCCTTTGTATCCACTGAAAAAGTTTTGGCCTCAGCCCTTCTAAAAACCTGGAAATGAAACTTTGATCAACTAGGTGACTTGGCCTATTTTACCACCAATTTTGCACCCAAATTGGACACGTTTTTCTGGTATAGCTCTGCCAGAATTTGGTCGATATTCAAAATGGACACACGTACGGATGGCTCTGTCCTTGCTGTGTTAGCTGCTTCTCAAAACAAGCTGGTGACGTCAAAAATGATGACGTCACAAGTGGCTCAATGATTCCCGACTTCAACGTCGGGAAAATACAACTGCTGACAGGAAAGATTTGAGAGTAACGTGGTATTCGCTTCCTTTTGTTTTACAAACCTACACGTACAAAGTCATCGTGAGAAGTCGTATGAAACAGAGTGGCAGTCATTACATCAAATTAATATTAAGTACTGTTTTGCCAAACTGGCTTAGCAAAAGATGACAAAGGTTGGCCGCTGAAAAAACTTTACCAAATAAACTACTAAACCTGTAACTCGCAGAAATGGTTTGAACATCTGTAAAGTGTGAGTAAATATGAAATATTTGCATTTCTTAAAACAGTCGAGTAATTTCACTTTCCTTCAATAGCCGGAAAAATCCGAATTTGTGATATTGAGCTGATAACTTTGTTTTGACTAGGACACTTGCACGATGGTGTCATTTGACTACAACTACCAGCATTTATTTCGGTTTTCCTTTGCTTTCAAAATTTGTAATTCCATTGAGGTTTAAACAACAAGAAAAGAACAAACTGAAGGATTCTGGTAGTTGCAGTCAAAAGACGCCATCATGCAAGTGTCCTATTGCTGTGGTTTCAGTACACTTAAATGCTAATTACCTCTAGAGGATTAATCTTACGTCATGAAGTCTACAACTTCCTGCCTTTTCTACCATCAGAAATGCATTCACCGAATAGCTTTAACTACAGTTTATAGCTAGTTCAAGAAGACAACTGCAATTTCACTACACTGAGTAACATGCAGCCAAATCAACTTGACTCAAGTGATGTAACTTTGATCTTGAAACACGGAAAAGAAATCAAGGCAAGAAGAAACGATCTTTCTGCGGCAAGTGATTTCTTTTCTGCACTTTTCAACAGTGATATGCGTGAAAGCAGGGAGGGAGTCATTCGACTGGAGCACATCACTGAGACTGTTATGAGAACTGTGCTGGAATTCATGCGTACTGGCGATGTAACTGAGCGAACATCAGAGAATGCTGAAGATCTGATAGAGGCGGCAGATTATTTTCTTCTTCCTCAATTGAAAACAATAGTTAAAAGTTGGGTAAAACTTGATTTAACATACTCGACTTGCATTTCGCGTTATTGTTTCGCCGAGAAACACTTATCTGAGGACCATGTGGCCAAATGTAGGAACTTTATTATTTCAAACTTTGACAGAGTGGCTGAATGTCATGGATTTCTTAATTCAGAAGGCCAACAAGTACAGCAACCTTTGAACACCCCAGAAAATGTTTTGAAACTTGTCCTGGAGGAATTCATTCGTTCTGGCGACGCACTAGAGGTGACAACAGAAAACGCTGAACGCGTGATAGCAGCAGCAGATTATTTTCTTCTCCCGGAATTGAAAACAATAGTTAAAAGGTGTGTAAAACTAGATTTAACAGACTCGAATTGCATTCCGGTTTATTATTTCGCCGAGAAACACTTAACTGAGGACCATGTGGCCAAATGCAGGAACTTTATCATTTCAAACTTTGCCGAAGTGGCTAAACGTCAGGAGTTTCTTAATTTAGAAAGCCATCAAGTAGAGCGAATGTTGCAAACCTCGGAGACTGTTGTGAGACTTGCCCTAGAATTCATTTATTCTGGCGATGCAACGGAGTTAACTTCAGAAAATGCTACAGACCTTATAGAGGCAGCAAAATATTTTCCTCTCCCTCAGAGACTGAAAAATATTGTTGGAACTCGCTTGATACAAGACTTGACAATTTCGAATTGTATTTCAAGTTATTATTTTGCCGAAAAACATCTATATGAGGAACATGTGGCCACTTGCAGGAAGTATGTCCTTTCAAACTTTGCTGCAGTGGCTGAATTTCAAGAATTTTTACGTTTAGAAAGCCAACAAGTAGAACAGTGGATTTGTAGCGATGAGCTGGTTATTCGCTCAGAGGAAGACATTTTCACGATCATAGTTAAGTGGATTGAACAAAACGAGAGCGAGAGAAAAGGGAAGTTCAATGAGTTATTTCGCCACTTGCGAGTAGATAACATATCGTTTCGTTACTTGCGAAGACATGTTGCGACTCATAAACTCGTGTTGAAAAACTTTAGCTGTAATATGCTAGTGTATGAAGCGTTAAGAGGAAAAAATCTTCAAACGCGACAGCAATCTCCTCGAAAATATCTTGTCAACAATTGCAGATGTCACTGCTGCTGCTGCGTCATAGTTCGGACTACAGAAAATTGTTATGAGTATCCTAAGCATCATGGGTGTTTTCTAGCGATATTGTTTTTGATATGCTTAACTGTTATCATAATTCTTGCAGCTATTTAACGTATACGTTGGAAAGTACGAACTTTGGTCCTGAAATAAAACGTCGCTTTCTCACAGGTGTGGTTGAATCCATTGGGGCTAGAGTGAGCTACAATTTTGCAATTGTCGCCCGCGCGAACTGCGTTTGAAATTAGCCATCACCACGTGATCATAAAAAACAAACTGCAATGGGAGCGTGCGTTCAAGATTCAACTAGGCTCCAGCTAGAATACGAGCAATCTCTCTTTCCGCTTAGGGATAGAATGATTTGAATTAACCCGTGAAATAGATACTAAACTCTTACGCACTATTACACACTAATTCCATTGTTTTCTTTTGTTCAGCTTTGACTATTAGACGCTAATTGTTAGATATTGTTTCACGGGTTAAGTAAAATCACTCTAATCGAGAGAAAAGTACACGTAGTGAGCACAAAAGTTGCTTATCGCGTGGAAACGTGACGCACGTGCGTCACGCGTCACGCTTCATGGATCAGATGATTGCTTTTTTCAGGCGTTCAAATAGCGGCATGCGAGCGAAAAATATTAAGAGCGGAGAAAAAACGAGAAGAGACTGGAGAGAGAGGCGAGAGAATCCACTTTGGGCTTCTTGCCTATAAGATCAAATGTTGGTATCCGTCCGCTAATCTCTGATCACCTCCGCGCTCAAATATGCTGATTTTACCTCGTTACTCTTCATTGGACCGATTCGCACGCTAAAAACCATCAAAGCAAATTATACGTGCGCGTGTTGTGCGAATCGTCGAATGCGCCGGAGAATGCCGCGATGAGATTGGGACGTTTGTGTGTGGAGGTCGGCAGACGGATACCAACATTTGATTGATCAAATGTACAAGAAGCCCAAAATATTGCTCTTTTATGGTGAGAAACGTTGGAAAAGATGGAACCTTTTCGGTGAATGGTTGTTTATTCTCTAAGGATTTTTTCGTGTTTGACGAGCAAATTGTTCGTGGAAAAGGCACATTTCAAGAATTACATATCTCGTTAATAAACAGAGGTATGCTTGTGTGCGAGTGATATATAATACTCGTTGGTAGCACAAATTAGGAAGACGCCTATTCTCGCTCGGAGAGGGAGAACCTTTGCCCAAGATAACAAGTAAGTAAGATATTAACAAAGAAACTGACAATTTCAGATAGTTTTATTGATTTTCGGCCTCATATAAAGCTTTGATTACCTGTGTTACAGCATACGAGTCTAGGCAGCTCGGCGATTGTCTCTTTACGTTTCGAATCTTAGTTGTATGCTCAACAGAAACAGTTTCGTTGCATTCTTGCGGGATCTTTTTAGTTCCTATTGTAAGAGTTTCCACAGTAAGGACCAGAGAAATGCCGATCGAGAAATAATCTCCAAAAGCTGAATGCACAGACCATAAACAGGGATCCAGACAAAAATCCGAAAGTACAGGAACTTATTTTCCAGAAGGAATTGGGGGAAGCATTTTACACTAAAGAGTTTCAGCTATTGTACGCAGATATTACAGATCTTTCCCGGCCATCTAGAGTTCCCTGTAAAGATCACTTGATTAAAGGTACTATTTTTAGCTTGAAATTGGAATATCAGGGGCGAATCCAGGGTTTTTTTCAAAGGGTGGGTTGCAAGTACGAGAGCAAAAGACAAAAACAACAATATTTCTGACTCTTCATAGATACAAGGAGTCAGACACGTTCGGAAACTTCCCAAAATGGGGGCTGCAACCCCCTCAACCCTGGATCCGCCCCTGAAATTGGGTACCCTGGAGGGAGCATGCACATATAAATGCATTATAATTACAGAACATATGCATTATAATTAAGCAACGCCCTCTTAATGAAGTTTTGATTTCATTTAATTTGTTTGCTACATTAATTAACAACAGTTGTCCTGCACCGTTCCAAAGCGGCTCTCTGATTGCTTCGCTTTGAGCATTTCCGTACTGGAGTGTACCGAGCCAATCATATCACAGGTTTGACTAAGGTTTTTGGTCTTTGCCTCATTTCGAAAGCTAATGTGTTTAGTGTATAAAGTAGACGTCCATTCCCCCCCCCCCCAGCTGCTCCCTAAGGTAGCTGCTAGTTTCCCGGTGTCCTGGGTTAAGCGATAATACTGGCTTTAATTGCAATATTTCCACCAAGTGACTCTTCAAATTTACCCACAGCAAGTAGAAGTCTAATAATATACCAAAGGCTGTACCGAGATGTACCAAGTGTACCAGGAAAGGAACATACTAGTAATCAGCCAGTAAAGAGAATTAATATTTAGATCTTAGCTTGGGAATGAGATCGAGAGATCAAAGTGTCATCAATGAGCGCTGATGAATTATTGGCGCTGAAACAGTGTTACTTATCTAGGCCATAAAACTGCTTCTCACCTCAATTGCCAATTAGAACTGTCATTTTTATGACAGACTTGGTAGAATAAAGTACCAGGGACTAAGACGTTCAGCTCCCACAAAGCTTCCCAGCCCTTTGAAATTATTATCTAAAGTATCAGCAAGTACTAGCCTCTTGTTACCACACTTTTGCAACTGTGGAAATGGAACAATTTTCTATAGTTCAGGCTCTAGTTCTCTCTAAGTTTTATGGACATTTAGATCGCGATTTTCAATACTCCCGAAAACATTTATGCCCTCCCAGACGGTACACTCGGTACACTCGGTACACTCGGTACTCTCGGTACACTCGGTACTCTAGGTACACTCGGTACACTCGGTACACTCGGTACACTCGGTACACTCGGTACTCTCGGTACACTCGGTACACTCGGTACTCTCGGTACACTCGGTACACTCGGTACACTCGGTACACTCGGTACTCTCGGTACACTCGGCACACTCGGTACACTCGGTACACTCGGTACTCTCGGTACACTCGGTACTCTCGGTACACTCGGTACACTCGGTACACTCGATACACTCGGTACTCTCGGTACACTCGGTACACTCGGTACTCTCGGTACACTCGGTACACTCGGTACTCTCGGTACACTCGGTACACTCGGTACACTCGGTACACTCGGTACACTCGGTACACTCGGTACACTCGGTACTCTCGGTACACTCGGTACACTCGGTACACTCGGTACACTCGGTACTCTCGGTACACTCGGTACTCTCGGTACACTCGGTACACTCGGTACACTCGGTACACTCGGTACACTCGGTACTCTCGGTACACTCGGTGCACTCGGTACACTCGGTGCACTCGGTACACTCGGTACTCTCGGTACTCTCGGTACACTCGGTACACTCGGTACACTCGGTACACTCGATACACTCGGTACTCTCGGTACACTCGGTACACTCGGTACTCTCGGTACACTCGGTACACTCGGTACTCTCGGTACACTCGGTACACTCGGTACACTCGGTACACTCGGTACACTCGGTACTCTCGGTACACTCGGTACACTCGGTACACTCGGTACATTCGGTACTCTCGGTACACTCGGTACTCTCGGTACACTCGGTACACTCGGTACACTCGGTACACTCGGTACTCTCGGTACACTCGGTACTCTCGGTACACTCGGTACTCTCGGTACACTCGGTACACTCGGTACTCTCGGTACACTCGGTACACTCTGTACTCTCGGTACACTCGGTACACTCGGTACACTCGGTACACTCGGTACGCTCGGTACGCTCGGTACGCTCGGTACACTCGGTACACTCGGTAGACTCGGTACACTCGGTACACTCGGTACACTCGGTACACTCGGTACTCTCGGTACACTCGGTACTCTAGGTACACTCGGTACACTCGGTACTCTCGGTACACTCGGTACTCTCGGTACACTCGGTACACTCGGTACACTCGGTACTCTCAGTACACTCGGTACTCTCGGTACACTCGGTACACTCGGTACACTCGGTACTCTCGGTACACTCGGTACTCTCGGTACACTCGGTACACTCGGTACACTCGGTACACTCGGTACACTCGGTACTCTCGGTACACTCGGTACTCTCGGTACACTCGGTACTCTCAGTACACTCGGTACTCTCGGTACACTCGGTACACTCGGTACACCCGGTACTCTCGGTACACCCGGTACACTCGGTACTCTCGGTACACTCGGTACTCTCGGTACACTCGGTACACTCGGTACACTCGGTACACTCGGTACACTCGGTACACTCGGTACACTCGGTACACTCGGTACTCTCGGTACACTCGGTACTCTCAGTACACTCGGTACTCTCGGTACACTCGGTACACTCGGTACACTCGGTACTCTCGGTACACCCGGTACACTCGGTACACTCGGTACACTCGGTACACTCGCTACACTCGGTACTCTCGGTACACCCGGTACACTCGGTACTCTCGGTACACTCGGTACACTCGGTACTCTCGGTACACTCGGTACTCTCGGCACACTCGATACACTCGGTACACTCGGTACACTCGGTACTCTCTGTACACTCGGTACTCTCGGTACACTCGATACACTCGGTACACTCGGTACACTCGGTACTCTCTGTACACTCGGTACTCTCGGTACACTCGGTACACTCGGTACTCTCTGTACACTCGGTACACTCGGTACACTCGGTACACTCGGTACACTCGGTACACTCGGTACACTCGGTACACTCGGTACACTCGGTACACTCGGTACACTCGGTACACTCGGTACACTCGGTACTCTCGGTACACTCGATACACTCGGTACACTCGGTACACTCGGTACTCTCTGTACACTCGGTACTCTCGGTACACTCGGTACACTCGGTACTCTCTGTACACTCGGTACACTCGGTACACTCGGTACACTCGGTACACTCGGTACTCTCTGTACACTCGGTACTCTCGGTACACTCGATACACTCGGTACATTCGGTACACTCGGTACTCTCTGTACACTCGGTACTCTCGGTACACTCGGTACACTCGGTACTCTCTGTACACTCGGTACACTCGATACACTCGGTACACTCGGTACACTCGGTACTCTCTGTACACTCGGTACTCTCGGTACACTCGATACACTCGGTACACTCGGTACACTCGGTACTCTCTGTACACTCGGTACTCTCGGTACACTCGGTACACTCGGTACTCTCTGTACACTCGGTACACTCGGTACACTCGGTACACTCGGTACACTCGGTACACTCGGTACACTCGGTACACTCGGTACACTCGGTACACTCGGTACACTCGGTACACTCGGTACTCTCGGTACACTCGATACACTCGGTACACTCGGTACACTCGGTACTCTCTGTACACTCGGTACTCTCGGTACACTCGGTACACTCGGTACTCTCTGTACACTCGGTACACTCGGTACACTCGGTACACTCGGTACACTCGGTACACTCGGTACACTCGGTACACTCGGTACTCTCGGTACACTCGGTACACTCGGTACACTCGGTACTCTCGGTACACTCGGTACTCTCGGTACACTCGGTACTCTCAGTACTCTCGGTACACTCGGTACACTCGGTACACTCGGTACACTCGGTACTCTCGGTACACCCGGTACACTCGGTACTCTCGGTACACCCGGTACACTCGGTACTCTCGGTACACTCGGTACACTCGGTACTCTCGGTACACTCGGTACTCTCGGTACACTCGATACACTCGGTACACTCGGTACACTCGGTACTCTCTGTACACTCGGTACTCTCGGTACACTCGGTACACTCGGTACTCTCTGTACACTCGGTACACTCGGTACACTCGGTACACTCGGTACACTCGGTACACTCGGTACACTCGGTACACTCGGTACACTCGGTACACTCGGTACACTCGGCACTCTCGGTACACTCGGTACACTCGGTACACTCGGTACTCTCGGTACACTCGGTACACTCGGTACTCTCGGTACACTCGGTACTCTCGGTACACTCAACACACTTGGTGCACTCGGTACTCTCGTACTCCCGATACTCTTGTTGTGATGGAGGTCTTCTCGTTCTTATAGAATAGGTCAGCCCTGCACCAATCCAAAGCGGCTCTGTGATTGGATAGTTAGCTGGAACAATAGAATATTTTTCATAAAATGATGCGATATATGAAGAAAGGGGACCTAACAGTTGCTTTACTACTAAAACAAACAAGTCGACAAAGCGAATGTGAAATAATCAGCAACACATGTATCACATCATTCTACGAAAAAATACTCTATTGTTGTCGCTAACTAGCTAATCACAGAGCCGCTTTGGATCGGTGCAGGGCTGCCCATTAACAAGCTATCATGATTCTTAATTGCACTACACATCAAGGGCAAAATGCAGCTTCTGTGTGTTTTTATTTCCACCTGTACAGGACGGCTGGGGACGTCGGGGAGACAGGGCAAAAGGGCATATTTTCAAAATTCTATAAAGGTTGTTTCCCCTGGCAAGGTTGACCGACGAAAGAAATGTTAATAAACTATAAAGAAGGATAGCTAGTCAAAACACCAAAAACAGAAACACCAAAACATTAAAATTAATGTAAGGCAAACCTCAATTAGTCTGCTGCGAAACTTGGATTTAAGGTATCAGGGTACCCCAAATGACAACATTGCGTTTTCTCCGTTTGAGCGACAGGCGTTTCACAAGGACCCTAACAAACTATATATTTTCTGAAAGCTTAATAATTGAAGATTACGAAAACGTATTTAGATAAAGAAAAAAGACAACTGTGTCGAAAATAGAGACTACGTTTTTAAAAAGTACATCGTCCACAAAATCGGTTCCGCTCCAGTCGAGAATGATCTGGAGAGAAAGACGAACATCGCGCCGAATTCTTCACACTTTTGTCTCAAAAACCGTGTCTCGGAATTTTTGTATCTGGCCTGGTTTATTTTCTGCACTCAGTTAAACTTTGAAGTTCGAAGAAACACCTCTCCTCTTTCTTTTACGGCTCATAACTTTTGAATGAAAGCAAAAAATAAAATTCGGAGACACGGTTTTGGTGTCAAACTATGTGGCAACATTGTCGCCAAATTTGAGCTAAAATGGTTGAAAACTCGCTGAACGCGAACTTAAAATGTGCGCCCAATTTCTTGAAAAATTGGTTTCGAGAAAAAAGCCAAAATATGATTTGGAAACTTTTTCCGGTCTAAGGAGATTAAAACACCTAGGTGTCAGGATAATTACCTGCGGTTGACAGAGGGGAGGCTCAACTTACCGCCTCACAACAATAGCACAAACATGCCGACAAGAATGGTGTCAAATTCTGCGTGTTTTAATTGGAAAGCGACTTTCGTTGAGTACGAGTGCCGTTCAAAGGGTCTTCAAACGCAATAAACGGAAATTTTAAAGTCATTATATCACGTCGACTGTAAAATGCCGAAGGCATCATCGTTTGAGCTGGGTAAGACTACCCAAACCGGGACCTGAAAGACGAAAGGAAAGGCGAAAGGAAAGCACATTGAAATCTGCGAAGAAGCCGCCACGTGTTCGGAGAGAACATCATGTCAGAAATGCGAGCAATTGGGAAAAAATAAACTTCTTTATTGCTGGAGACAAATTCCGTACTTTCCTGGACATGCCGTCTTTTGCGCCAAGTTGATTCTTTGATACATCTGGCTTTGTAGAAATGTTATGGAATTTGAATGGATGGATTGTTTTTCGCCGTTCGCGTTACGAAAAGCGAGCTGGCAGTCGAAGCTTATCACACTGACAAGTGAGGAGTCAGGAAGCGCAAGTAATTCCTCAACGCTCGATCTTTTTTCTCTCTCTCTCTCTTTCACAGATATGATCGAAGCCACCTTGTAGACATACTCGAACTAAGCGGGAACTGCTACGCAATCGATCGCGTGTCAAAATATTGGGGCCCTGTTATGTCACATGCTATTTTCAACGTTGTTGACAGATAACTGTCAACACATGATTAGAGAAAACTAATGCCACAAATCTTTTTTCGTCAATAACTTTGCGTAGAACAATCTTTTTTTCTGAAACTTTTTGTAAAAGAGAGGTTTGAATAATATCTATCTGAAAATGACAGAAGTGTATTTTTCGAAAACATTGCCAATTTTGGGGTACCATGATACCTTAAATAAGACATTTTACAGTTGACTCCCGACAACTCGAAACTTCAAGGAAAATCTAAAAAAAGTTCGAGTTATCGTAAAGTCGAGTTATCGAGGTTAAGCTACAAAAGAAAATGCTCTGAAGGAAAACAAAAACATTCACTTCAAGTTAGAGGTTCTAGTTTGAGCTACCGGGAGTCGACTGTAATTGAGAAATAGTGGATAATGACCAATTTGTTGTAATTTTTAAGAGTGTAAACAAAAGCTTTTCTGCAAATTTATATGGACCTTATAAATTTCATCGAGGTACAAATATTAACAACCAGTTATCAGCATTTACAAGGTCATTTACAAGGTCAAGGTCAATGGTCAATGGTGGATAGCTTCAGTAAATAATTGACAATAATCACTAAACCCAACATACGGTGACGCATTACTTGCAGTATGTAGAATGCAAGTCAAGCATGTACAAGCGGAACTTAACATTTTCGATAAAAAATTTTAGATTCATCCTGCCATCTTTAAATTGACCGTTCTTGGGAGCAAAAAAATTCAACGTTACACTCCAAGAAGCACCTAGAAGTGTACGGGTTGATAATCAAAATTTACAGCATCGCCATCAAGGAAAGCCGTATTTGATTCCATTTCTTCCAGGAGAGGTACAAAGGGCATGTTGTTTTAGTCAGTTTCTGTGGAGAAGAGAATCAAAACATTGTACAAAAGAACTGAATAAATGGGCACCTACAGAAATCGCTACATATAAGAAAAGACAATGGGGAAGACTGAGGGGAACAGCGAAGTTGCTAACAAAATTAAATTGAAACCATGTCTTTCTTAAGCATAAATTTCTTTATTGTATTTTTAGTCTAAGCATGTAGGGACCTAATTAGTTATTTCACAGAATGGATAGTATGTGGTCTAAGACACTACACAATAGGACCACAAGCTGGTCCAATTTGAGTACGATTGGATGAAAAAGCTTTTTGACTGCCACAATTAGCTTCTACTGCCTACCTGCGGGTTGTCACTTGCATTGTTAAAAAAACATCATTGTGTCAAGAAGATTGATTGATTGATTGATTGATTGATTGATGAATTGATTGATTGATTGATTGATTGATTGATTGATTGATTGATTGATTGATTGATTGATTGATTGATTGATTGATTGATTGTGACTTATCAAGGAAATCAGTCAGAAAATTTTCTCATTTGTTTTGTCCGCGAGTACAGTCATAAATGTTCCAAGAGGGGTACCACTCGGAATTTTTCGCCGGGGATATTCACACCCAAATATGTAATTTTCCGAAATCCGATTTCAGAACTCGAATCTGAAATCCATACCTATTTTCAGGCTTTCAGTCCAAAATGGATAAAATCCCCACCTATTTTCCAACCAAAACCCATGATACCCCATGAGGTGGCAAATACTTACATCGCTTATTCGAAAGGAGAACCCCCACCCCATGTATGTTCAAGCAGGTCACGAAGTCAAAGCGTTCGACTCAAGTTTCTTCGAGATAAGTAAAGTCTTTTGGATCATCAGAAAAGGTATAAGACCATAACGATTGGTCAAAATCATGAGCAGTAAAATGTCAAACCTAAAAGATAATAGTGAAGTAACTTTGGGGATAAAAGGTGGGGAAGAGATCGGGTGAGTAGTGCGGAGCTTTAAGCGGGAAGTGATTTCACTCCTCTCTTTCTCGACGTTGACGTGTCTGAGAACGGAGGAGAAATCTTTGAGCTGAAGCACATCACTGAGACTTTTATGAGATTTGTCTTCGAAATCATGCGTTATGGGGATATGACGGGAGTAACATCAGCTACTGTTTTGAAAGACTGATGGAGGTATCAGTTTACCTCCATCACTCCAGATTGAAAACCATCGCTGGAAGTTGTTCAAAACTGGACTTATGAATTTCAGAGAGCGAGCTTGAATTTTTGAATTGTAAGAGGTGGAGCGGGTGCATGTACAGTGAAGGATGCGTTTGAATTTCGTAGAAATTGTTCTTGAAACATGATGTTTGCATGGCAACTCTCCAAGATATTTTGAAAGCCACGTTTTCAAAGTTGCCTCTTTTAAATGACGAAAAATTGTAGCTATTTTAGTACTGTATTTTATCATACCAGGCTTTCCCCTTAATTGTCTGCGTAGCTGACGGGATTGTTTGCGGGAAGCTTGAGCGGCGGAGCTGCGACAAGAGTGGTGAAGGCACGAAGGAAATGAGGAGGAGGCAATTTTAAATGCAATCATTTTAGTGTTTTACTATTGGTTTTTATTATTTTAAGTCAGTTTTGATGGTTCTCTAAAGTTTTGGAGAAATCGAGAAAACCAAGATGGCGGCGGTTCGAATTCATGACTGAAATAATACGCACGTTTGTCCATTACGCACAAACTGAATCGAGTCGACTATCAGCATGTCGACTACGTGAGAAAGTCATAAGTTAAGAAAATGTTGACCCATCGACACCATTTGACTTGGGTGGTCAGGATTAGTGTTAGTAAACGTCTAACCTTCTCACAGGAAGTCAGTTCGCGAAAGACGGATGTTTTCCTTATTTGTTTTCTTCGCGCGCTCGAAGCATTTGTTGCCGTAATATGTTTTGTTCCGAGAATCCCAAAATTTTTATGTTTGCTTAGAAAAATTTTGTTTCCACGACAAATGTTTCCATTTGCGCGCTGAAGAAACACCGTTGACCATATTCTAGGGTCACGTGGGGTGCATTGAGCATGAGCAAATATTTGGTCTGAGCGCGTTTATTTTTAGTGAATTGTTTCTTGGTTTGCGCGTCAAAGAAACGTTGATTCACGCTTGTTTTAACCCTCAAGAAATATTGTGGAAAATGACGTTTCCGCCGTTCTGTTTCCTCGTTTGCGGGGGGCCTTTTGTAAAAATCGACCCGTCTTACTGGAAGTCAGTTCGTGGGTGATTTTTTTGCAAAGCTGTTTTGTTTTAGTATTGAGTAAATAAGTGAATATTTTAAATATTGTTTAGCTTATTCTCTATCTTGGAACTGAAGTTTTACATCCGCGTAAGGGAGTTTTTGGTTTGATCAGTTGCTTTTATGACGGCCTTTCCAACAAAGCCTCCTTCAGTGTCCACATCCTGAAGGGAAAGAATTGCGGAATGTTGAATCGAAAGTTTGAGTTGATGTCAAATTAAATTCCAGTCATAATACGTTTTCAGTGATTTTCAGGCACAGGACACGAGAGGAAAGCTTAAAAAACCTCGCCAATTTTTTTCCAATTGGAATCCATTTCAATCCATGTCAGCTGGAGCGAAAAATCAGTGTACATATAGTTATAGTTTTGGAAAATAAATTTGAGTAATTTTAAACAAACTGAACCGTTATGTTTGGATTTCCGTTAATTCCACTACGTATTTAATTTTAAAAAAAATTAAACTAAAAAGAGATGACATTTCCCCTTCGATAGAGAGTTGCAATGTAGCAAGTCACAATTACGGGCCTTCCTGCAGCCAGTATGACAGTGTCAACCGTTCCGGCCAAAAGTAACGGCATCTTAGGAAGCAAGTGATCGAAGGCAAAAGGTAATGCACTGGAGAGTCAGTTAAGCACAGGAGGAAGTTATGGCCATTTAAATCAAAGATTTAAATGAAGTTGTTGGTGACACTAATATCTGTAAAGACATAAAAATTAAATCCTCCACCATTTAATTGTACTAGATAGATTCTTTCGCCCACAAATCGAGTAATTTGTTCACTTTCTCTGTATTTCACGTTGCCTTTCCTCTTCTCTGTCGCCATTTTTGAAACTGCTGACCATTTTAAAGCATGTGCTGTATCTCCGAGGCATGCGCACAATTACCAGAAAACGTCTCAGAAGCGAGTAGGAGCGTTTACACACTCCACCAAAATAGCAAGTTGCCGCTTTTCACCCTTGCCTCGCCGATTGTTTTGAGAGAAGGACAACGTCCGGACGTGGTCCCAAAACCAAAAATACATTGGCAAGTCAAGGCATGTTCACACTGTTTACACAACACAATTCATCCTTGCCTTGCCAGAAATGAAAATTACCCTTGCCGATATTCATCCTTGCCTAGCAGTGCTGCAGTGTAAACTGGTTTTAAGACACCAATTAAATGAGCTGGACCGGCCCGCTTAACCCAGCAAGCTACGTGTGCTGAGATTCCGACACGTCTGTTAAACCCACCAAAACTCATGATCAACTTTGCAATTTCATGGCAAAATCTCAGCCCGGCTAAGTGGGAACCCGGTATCGTGATGTATGTATGTACGCGATGTATGTATCTCAGCAAACCGAATCATCCCGGCGAAACCAGTTGGTAATATGTAACCTTTCTGTGGTCCAATAATCATGATAGATATCCAGGCTTTCGTTGTGATTGAAATCTCGAAAAGAGACAAGATTGATTTATAATAAACACCTTTGTTGTATTTTCATTTTGTTTATAACAAGCACCCAGAACATTATTTATTTTACTTTCCTTTGGGTGAAGAGGTTAGCGCGTTGGACTTCGGATCTCAAAGGCGCCGTGGGTCAAGGCCTGGGGCCAGTTTAATTTCTTGAGGAGTATTTTTCGAATTTGTTTTACTGATAGGTGGTACCAATGCGTGCCATAAAATCATGAATAGATTAAAATCTAGCTTCCAAAATCAAGAAAAAGCGCGATTCTCTATTGAAGAACATTGGGCACATACGCGGCGTGTTGTTTGTTGCATTTTTTCTAAATGGTTTCTTTCAATTCCGCTCAGGTGTATAAATCGGTAATGGCGGCTAAATGTGAGGAATATATATATAACAGTAGCCTACCCAAGCAAGAGTAGCAGAGTTCCTAGTCGGCTGTGTGCCAAAGGAACCTTGGCCAACTAGCCTATGACTTAAGGTCACTGTCCCAAATTTTAGGATTACTTTGAAAAGCTAAAAGACACGTTGTATTCTGAGGATGCCCAAAAATACTGCTTCAGTTTTGCTTGAAATTACTGTACCAGTTCTCTGAAACTATATAATTAACTGTGTTTGGCTGCAGATCGCTATGAGGGGCTTGGATTACAACTTAACAACATTAAGCTGTTTTCAAGTTTCTCCTTTTTTTCTTAGAAAAATCATCAGAAACTGGCTATGATTTGCTCCCCTTCTTTGTGAAAAGTATTCAATTTCTTTTTCTTGGTGTTCTCAGGGCATTTCGTGTACGAAAAAAGGTATTTAATCAAACTTTCAGCACATTTTTCACCCCAAAGTAAAAAACTCCCCTTGACAGAGCCCATTTAAGCTTTGCTTTAATATTTTTATTTACATTTTTTGTTTTTTAATTTCACTAGTTAGCGATCGCCAGTTTAAGAACCGGCGAAGTTTAAAATTTGTTTAAAAAAGGGACATAAAAGGTTCAAAATTGTCTAAATCCTAAATAACTAGCAGCCGCTAAATTCTCTGAGGCAAACGTCGCCGCTGAGGCACACTTCGCCAAATTGCAATTGAGTCGTGACAAAAATGGTAACTTTAATCAGTGGGCTTACCTAGGTGTTCTTTTAGTCAAAGATTTGAGCCTTCCTGGACCGAATGTACTGTTCCACTTTCTAGATCCTTTCCAAGCGGTTTGCCGCACCGATCCATGTATAAGGACGGCGCTGTTTCCTAAATGTTCAGAACTAGAACTACCTCCGTGATTGTAGATTGAAATTTGTTGACAAAGAGAGTGGGGTTCTTGAGTGTAACCCCTCTCCGCCAAGAAACCTGCAACAAAATGAACGTGTTCCAAATTAAATAACTTTGGAGTTGAAAGACGGGAAATAAATCAGAACTCATAGGAACGACCTCTCTGCGGCAGGCGATTATTTCTCCACTCTTGTCAACGGTGATGTGCTTGAGAATAGGGAGGGAATCATCCGGCTGCACAACATCACCGAGACTATTATGAAAAATGTCCCGGAATTCATGCGATCTGGCAACGTAACGATAAAGACTAAAGAGCCTCGAGGTAGCAGATTATTTTCTTCTTCCAAGCCTTTAAAAAGTGGCTGGGAATTTTTTAATATATAACTTAACACCTTCGAACTGTATTTCAAGTTACTACTTGGGCGAGAAATACTATACCAGTTTGAGGAACTTTTGGTCAGCTCCAAACGTTTTGTCTTTGCAAAGTTCGCCGTAGTGGCTGAATCGCAAGAATTTCTTAATTTAGAAAGCCAACAAGTGGAGCAATGGATTTGTAGCGATGAAATAGCCGTTTGCTCAGAGAATGAAATTTTCAAAGCATACTTGACTGGATTGAACAAAAACCGATCGAACGTAAAGAGAAGTTCGAAGAGATGTTCCGTCACTTGAGGTTGAAGTTTGTATCACGTGATTATATGCGCAAGCGTGTTATGACCCACGAACTCGTGAAAATGAATTCAAGCTGTCTAGGCTTGTGCTCATAGGACATATGAGTCACAGTCTCCTAGAAAAGGGATTGTTGCCGCCGGGAACAATAATGAGACAAAGAAATTTACCTGCCGTTCTATATTTTATCTTATTCTGCTAGCATCACTAACAACATTTCTTGCAGTTATGGCCCTCCACCATACATAACCTAAGAGAAATTAGACGATTCTAACGTTTCTGCCAAAATTCAAAATCACTCGCACTTATTAAAATTAGTTATCCGTATTGGAGAAACATATTTGTAAAGTTGTAAGAATTACTTCTTTGCTTATTTACTTTGCGAGGCAAATAAGTCATGTTTCGTTGGTTGAGTTAGAAAGCTGACTAAAGATGCTTTATAACTTTGGTTATTTTACATTGGTTACATTCGGTAAAGAGTTTTAACACGGTTTTAAGCAGCCAGCCTTCATCTGAGTGGCCACACTTAAACATTTCACTCACGAACTCAGAAGTTCAAGCTCAATGGTTGTTTCTGGGAGTTCAAAGATTACAAAAGGAGCCATTTTGAATATTTTTAGCACAAGGGCCCCAGTCAATATGTTTGTGTTTTTCAACCGTCTGTAATAATTTAAGTCAATGTATGCGATTTACCGTAGCTTTCATGCTATCGCGACGTATTGCTAAATACATGAATGGATCAATATGAAATAAACGTTAAATTAACTCACCTGTGGTGTATTGTTGTCCTTTTGCCTCAGAAATGATATTTAAAGCGATTTCGAAGGATTTGGGGTTCACCGTTGACTGTCACAGTACTCATCTCAACCCATCCATTGAAGAGAAACTGTTCGGTGTTACTTCTGAACCATATGGAAAAAATGTAACAAAGAAATTTAGCTACACGCTGCTTTTCATGAAATACTACATCCACACTAACAAATTGCATACTAGTCCAATCTTACTTGCTGATTTCGTAAACAAGATCTCACTTAAATTCAAAATCGAATGCATCGAAGCGTAAACAATACGTGAAACAAAAGATGTTTCCTCCCCTTTATTGTAGTTAGCTATACAGTTTCCACTTTGATTAAGATAATTCCTAATTGAAAGCAAAGCAATTTGAGAGTATCCAAAGCAATGTTTTCGTTCGTATATTCAGCGAATATGTAAGTATAAGAAATGCAAGATGAGCTAAAACACTATCTACATAAGTGTTCCTTGTATTATAAAAAGGAATGGTGATCATTAATGATAGAATTTAAAACTAGTAATTACTGATTGTTTAGGGCACAATTTTTTAATGGCAGTAGTTACTGGATCCTAAAATCAAGATATAAGTTTAATTCTAGTGATCGATACAGAGACTAAACATACAATTCTAGTATAAGCAACTGAACAAACTTTAATCAGAGTTCCTAAGTCGTGTTCTCTTGGGCTTATACATGTATATACCTGAAGGTTAAATTGGAAGAATGCTCACGCAGTAGTCCAAATGGTAAAACGTCTTGCACTAACTAAATTAATGTTCCCTTATTGAAATTTTCCATAGGACAACGTAATCTTAAATAGTCTGTAACTGTAGCTTTGTGCAGACATTTTCAGTTTGCGGTTCAGGCACTATACAGTGCAGATTTCCAGTGTCTGTAACTAAGTTAACTTTGTATTGTCCTTAAAGAAGTGTCCGTTGTGCCTATTGACTGATGTTCCTATTAAGGATTCATTTTTATCCCAAAAAAGATATATATTAGAACCCGCTTTACGGACACCCGGACACTTTTTTAGAGCCATGTCCATAAACAGTCAATGGCGAACTCAAAATCCTTCGAAATCGCTTTAAATATCGTTTCTGAGGCAAAAGGACAACAACATACCACAGGTGAGTTAATTTAACATTTATTTAACATTGATCCATACATGTATTTAGCGATAAACGTAGCGATAGCATGGAACTTAAGGAAAATCCCACACATTATTTTCTATAATTATTACAAACGGTTAAACTCAAACATATTTTCTAGGCCCCCCGTCATTTTTAGGGGTACCCAGCTGCAAATTTCCATAGCTGTATATTCTTTATACCTACCGATGGGCTAAATGCGAAAGAAAATTATGGAAATGTATGTATGTGCATGACCTGAACACGACACCTACAGAAAAATTGCGAAAACTACAGTGAAAATTTGTTATCCTGCCTCTTGGCGTTGAAATAACATTACTGACGCCACTTCCCCAACGGGACTCTGAGTGCTACAGGATTTCCTTTCAAATTACGGACGAGTATGACTGTTACTTTCATATCCACGCGTTTACTTGAATAACATTTGTTTCAAGGTATAACGGAGCACTGCACAGGAGTGGGTGGGTGGGTGGGGGTGTTGGGGAGGGCGCTGGGGAAAAGTTTCATTTGGTCTTTCCATCTTGCATCTCCGATGTTAAAATTACACAATTTGAAGCCGAAATAAAAGTACAAAAGCTTGTTGGAAGAAAGAGCCAATTCGTCCTTCGGGTCTATAACAAGCGATAGTCGATTCACTCTATTGCGAATATCCAAATCTGATAGTTTTATCGTCAGTGTCTATAGATTGTTTCTGTCAAGGGACTGTTAATTGATTGATGGCCCAGGAAATTTGAAGTTCTAAAAACAAACGTTATTCTCAAAATCGAAGCTTTGAGGGCTTATATGCCACTTAGAAAAACATCAAATTTCCAAGGGAAGCTATTATTAGAATGCACTCGCTCGCTCCAGGTCGCACACTGTCGGGAGAATGACTTCGGTCCATCTGACAATCAGACCAGGTCTACAGACGCAAACTTTGCAATAACCTGTCGTCGGTTTTGGGCCTTTTCTTTTATTCTTTCATTCTTGACCGTAAAGCTCGTTTAGACGCAGGCTCGATGGCGAAAATTTTTCTCTCCACTGAAAAATTGGTGTTGTTACTGTTTGGGTTCACATTGACTGTGGTGACGTCACAAACAGTCCAGCACTGCTGGTTTTTCAAAGACGAACGTGGCTTGTATGTTTAAAGCAAAAGATGGCGCATGAGTGAAAAATGCGTTAAGAAGGGGAGGATCGAGAGATACAACCCGTACTTCTTGTATCCCAGTTTTTCCAGCCGCGCCCCTCTTACACTCATACAAATCTCAGCACTTTAGAAAGGCTAATATAATTTAGCTACATTTGCGCAGACTAACGCCTTCTCTATCAAAAAGGACGCCTCTTTTGTACATGTCTGGTAGTCAAGAAGCTGGGAACGGGATTGGAAATTAAACCTAGCGGTTTGGACAGAAGTCAAAAGCACTCAAAGTGCATAGTGGTGCAGAATGTGGGCTTTTCAAAAACGTTGCAACTTCTAAAGGATTTTGCAGAAAGAAAAATAGATAAGCTCGGCGTAGAATTAAAGAATGAGAGTTTTCTGCGAGTTTTTAGACAACAACGTCTTAATACGTTTTTGCTGCATTAGTTGGGCAAATTTTCTTTCTGTCTGTAAAAGGGTGGCTTATGCATGACTCCCTGCGCGCCTTTTCTTGAGGGGGGGGGGGGTGGGTTGGGGCTGGAGGTATCAGACAAGTAATAAAAGGGAGAACAAAAATTGGCATAAACTTTAGTGTCGAGACACTGACAATCAGATTTTAAGGTGCGTAACGAGCATTCGCGTTTTAATTTGTCATTCAGCTATTTGGTACCCATTATCTACCCCAGAACCATTCTCCTTTGCGCAGCCTGAAGTAAAAAGCCCGAACTCCCTGCGGTCGAGAATGATTGGACGCGCTTGGCTGAAAATGGATTGATATTCGGAGAACTGTTTTCATCGTCGTCGTTGCGCACGATAATCACATGATGACACATGAACCCAATACTACTAATAAGTGTTTTTTAAATCAAAATTAAACAAAGGGAGATAATTGAATAGTTTGTAAATTCACTAAAGCCTGATAAATACCAAATCTTTAAGACTGGAAGAAACAAAAATATGGTTGAATGGGAATAAAACGGTTGTTCTTCAGTGCACAAATAGGCATCACCTGAATTTTAAACAAGACGAAAAAATGAAAGGCGTTCCTCGTCATAGATATTGAGCTAATTTCCCTGTTCCTAGTAACTTGGTCGGCCGCTATTTATGCAATGACGTCATTGTACCGGTGAAAAACTTGAAACTCGCAGAATTAAAATGTTCGTTGAGTAGTAAACATGGGAAAATTGAATTTCTTAAAAGTGCAAAGTCAGCGACATTTTACATCTGCTGTGCTAATCACCCTTACTTGCAGTCCGAGACTGAATTGCGAAGGACGCAGCTCGACGAGATCGGGCAGAAACTTTGTGATATTTGTGATATCGAGAGGATTGCTTTTATTTTATTTTATTTGCATTGCATTGCTATGATGGTTTCAGTATTAGTTTAATGCTAATATCGTCCAGTTGATTTATCTTACGTCATCGATGAAGTCTACAACTTCCTGCTTTTTCTTGCATAAATGCAGTCACCCAATCCATAGTTCAAGAACATTCAAGAAGACAGTTGAGATTTTCACTTGATCGCGACAAGTCACTCGAGCTTGCACAAACCGGCGCACTTAAGATTATGAGTAACGTGGTTTTCGTTTTATTTTGTTTTTCAAACCTGCAAAGTCATCGTGAGAAGTTACCATGAAACAGAATTGCCGCAGTCATAAATCAAATTAACATTAAGTACTGTTTTGTCAAACTGGCTCAGTAAAAAATGACAAAAAGGTGGCTGCTGGAATACTTTACCAATTGCAAATTAACTACTCCACCTGTAACTCGCAGAAATGATCAGCGGTCAAAATATCTGTAAAGTATAGTAAAGATGGAGGATTCTGTTTTTCTCAAAATATTCGAGTAATTTGTCTTTCTTTAATAGTCAGCAACGTTTAAATTTGTGATATTGAGCTGATACCTTTGTATTGAATTGCTATGATTTCAATATTTGAATGCTAATATTGACCAATTAATAATCTTCCGCCATAGAGTCTATACTTTACCAAATGAACTACTGTATCTGTTACTCGAAGAAATGATTAAAGTGTCTCTAAAGTAGTTATGATGGAAGATTTGTATTCCCTAAAATAGTAGAGTAATTTTGCTTTCCTTAATAGTCAGCAACATCTAAATTTGTGATATTTAGCGGATAGCTTTGTAACGAGTTGCTATGATTTCAGTATTTTTATGCTAATATAGTCTAATATAATTGATTAATCTTACGTCATGAAGTCTATAACTTCCTGCTTTCTCTTCCTTAAATGCAGTCACCCAATTCATAGTTCAATAACATTCAAGAAGACAGCTGAGATTTTCACTTGATCGCGACAAGTCACTCGATTAAGCTGGCACAAACCAGCGTACTTAGGATTACGAGTAACGGTGTTTTCGCTTTCTTTTGTTTTTCAAACCTGCACAGTGAGGCCCTGTTAGGGTTTTAGGATTATGGATTAGTAGGGGTTTTTAAAGAAGGGATACGGATTATTGGCCACTTAATTTAAAGATTACGGATTATTTGTGTTGCATTTTAAAATTACGGATCATTTCCAGTATTTATCACATCGACTACCTTTACATAAAATGGTATTAAAAGGTCTTATAAAAGAAGGACACATATATTTTATCTTCACTGAGGTCTCATGGTCAAAATTCCAAGCCAAAGGATAATATTAATCCCGCTGAACGCAAGGCAAGCCCTGAAGCGTGACACCAACATTAGCCTTAAAAAGGCTGAGTGGAACTTGAGACTCCGCATTACTGCAGCCTAAACAGTAACATGGAGTTAAATCAACTTGACTCAAGTAACGTAACTTTAGTCTTGAAAGACGGAAAAGAAATCAAGGTGTGCAGAAACGAGCTTTCAGCGGCAACTGATTACTTCATTTCTGTACTTTTTAACAGCGATATGCGTGAAAGCAGAGAGGGAGTCATTCGACTGGAGCACGTCACTGAGACTGTTATGAGAACTGTGCTGGAATTTATGCGATGTAACTGAGGAAACATCAGAGAATGCTGAAGACCTGATAGAGGCGGCAGACTATTTTTTTCTCCCTGAATTGAAAACAATAGTTAAAAGGTGTGTAAAACTAGATTTAACAGTCTCGAATTGCATTTCACGTCATTATTTCGCCAAGGAACACTTATCTGAGGACCATGTGGCCAAATGCAGGAAATTTATCCTTTCAAAATTTCCTGCAGTGGTGGAATGTCAAGAATTTCTTAATTTAGAAAGCCATCAAGTAAAGCACTGGTCTTGTAGCGATGAGATAGTTGTTTACTCAGAGGGAGACGTCTTCAAGGTCATACTTAAGTGGATTGAACAAAACGAGAGCGAGAGAATAGAGAAGTTCCACGAGTTATTTCGCCACTTGCGAATTAACAGTATATCCTTTCACTATTTAGTACGACATATCAGGACCCACAAACTCGTGATACGGAATCAAAACTGCTATAAGCTTGTGCGCAAAGCGATAAACAAGATTTCTTCTACTGCAACTCCCAGATTCTCGTCGACGTCGAAGATATGTTGCTGTAAATTATTGTACTTGTCAGCATGTAGACCCTAGGTTGAAGGTTATTACTTTCCTGTTTGTAGGTTTTTTAATATGTGCTGTACCAATGTTCCTACTCATACTTCACAATTTGTATAACTGATGTTTACTACTATATTCCACTCAAACTCGTCTTACATTGATTTTAAAAGTTAATGTAAGCTGAGCTTTAGTGGAATAGTAGTAAATATCAGGTACAGAATTTTAAGCCCATTTTCCATTTTCTATAGATTATAGATTATAACGGAGCTCGCGGAGCACCATGGGTAAGAAAATTTGGTAACCCGTTGATCCGAAAAATTTTGGTTCTGACGTCAGCGTACGTCCGTCCGTCCGTCCGTCCGTCCGTACAGACTCTGGGGGAGGGTGAGGGGAGTCCCAAGACAGCCTGACCGGGGGAGGTGGAATGACACTTTTTCTTGTAGCTGAAGTAAACAACATGGCGGCTGGTTCGTCGTACGGTCGTCTTTCAATACGATAATTGTAATACATTCTTGGAATGAAGACTTGTAGCAGTTCATCACGAAAAGGAAGAGGACTGCTATAATCTCGATGGCGCATATAGAAGATACTGGAGAGCTTGAAGGCAAGAAATCCTTGTTCGCGGACATACTTGTTTTTTTCAAAGCTAAGGAGATCTGGAAAGAACCCGGCGAGTTTTGTTTAGATCTTCAAGGCCTTCTTTCAGTTCAGTGGTAAAGTAAATTATAGATTTGAGTGTGGATTTACATTGTAAAAATTGTTTAATTGAGCGACTTTACATGTTTAGTAAATTACGGTAATTTTCTTGAAATGTTTTAAAAACTTGTTTAAAAATAGGTCGTAGTTCCCGTTTGCCGGCTTGCGAGTAACTTCACTCGAGGGGAAAATTGAATGCAGTTTGCTTTCCTAGGCAAACGAATGCTTCGTATGTGAATGTCATTTCATGTTTTTGAAGGTTTCTTGTCCTTTTTCTGTGTTTATGCGTTAAAGGAATTTTCATTAGTGAGCAATCTGATATATAAGTTCAATTTCCTTTTGAACTTTAGTGCGTAATTTTCAATATTTTTCTTAGAGGAATTCTACTGTATTTTATTCGAAAAGTGGAAATCGTGACTAGTTCTAGACTGAGTCTGTGTTGTTTTTTCAATGTAGGTTGTTTTTCTTCGGCGACGCGTCGCTCTGTCGTCATTTTTAAGTTTATAGTCTTAGTGTAAAGCTCCTTATATTTTTTGTTCAGTTGTGGAATATTTTATCTTCCTTATATTGTTATATTTTTTAGCTTCTCCATATGAAGTGAATGACATTTCTGTCCCAATTTAGCGACTAAACTTAGACTCGCCGTTTCATGATCAGTGAGTGAGTTCAGTGTGGCATGTTTTCGTGATCGTTTTGTTTTTTGTTAAACCGCTAAGCCATTTCAGTGTGTGTTTAGTTACAGATCGAAATGAAATCTTTATTTAAGTAACTATAAGCAAAGCATTTCTTGGTTTAAGTCTACATGTATTTTGTCTAAAATGAGACTCTAAAACCTTCCTAAAATTTAATAGTTCAGGGTGTATTCTTGAAAGTGCCCGATTAATACTTCGCGGTTGAAAAACTTGTGCCATTTTCTCTTGATAATTATACGTGTGCTTGAAAGTTTCCGAAAACATTTTTTGGAGAATTTTTGCCAGTAAACGGTTTGATGCCGGGAAAATATTATTTATTTTAGTAAGATAGATTTCGAGAAATGCTTCATGGTTAACAGAACTAAGCAGCCAGAGGGATGCATTGGAATCAGTGAGAAATGTGTATTTGCATGGAAAAGTCTTTAAGTGGGTTTTCTTTAGCAATTGTAGTTTTATAGGTACTCTTCTTGAACTCTATAAGCTAGCTTTCGAAAGAATGCTACAAGAAGAGCTGTCGGTGAAAGTCGTACTGAAGTCTTCTCTTTGATGAAAAATAAGCCAGCTCACAGTTTCCTCAGCGGTCCGCATGTTTTCCTTTCCTGTTTTTCACCTCTTGGGGAATAACTGCACAACTAAAATTTACTGTATTTTACGGGCCAATTGGCATGAAAGAGAGACGTGGAGCTCCGCTTTTAGGCTCGGCTAAATCTATATATTAGATTATTGCGTTAGTTGGCAGGCACTGAGACTGGTCCTGAAATTCAACGTGCCTTACGGCACCGGGTGATTTGAATCAGTCTCGGCTTGAGCGGGCTCCACGAGATAATAACAGAACCAATGGGAGCACGTGTTTGATTCAACTAAACACCACCTAGACTACAAGGAATCTTTCTTCCCGCATGTGGTTGCCACACAGGGAGCCCACTCATACTCATGTGACTGCTATGTAGTTTTAAAATGTAAAGGAAATGTATGGGAATACCGAAACGGCTCATATAAATATGAATTACTGCGAGGAATATTTGCATTTGAGCTCAAAATAAACGTGATCTTATCTTAGTCATTGAGTTTTGTCGTCCTTGTGTCTCTAAACGGTGAATTTGAGCGATTTGAAGGGTATGCGGGTCCGTCTACTGTATCTGTACGTAATTCTCGGACCTGCTCAGATTTTCCTTAGCTGCAGAAGTTCTCGAATTGCTGAAAGGGAAGCCCCTTGTAAAAGTGTTTGATTTTAACGCAAAACAAGACACTGATGTAAACTGAAATATTCGACCACATTTATCTCACCATTTTCAGACCTTGCTTCGGAAAATGCATACCCTGCCTATTTTCAGATTTTCAGACCAAAGTGGTTAAAATCCGTTCTATTTCATTTTTTTCGTCCGCGCGCTCGAATCATTTTTTTTGCGGGGAATATGTTTTGTTCCTAGCAGCCAAATATGAAGACGCGGATTGCGGAACCGGCAAAACAGCTGTCTGTTTGTTTGACCATAACTCCAAGGTTGCGTACGATGTCTACGAAAACAGTCATCACATGGACTTTGGCAAAGTCAAAGTTGTTGGACACGATGCGAATTTTCAAGAGCGACTTCTCCCGGAAACCTGGTTGTCAAAGAAAGATCTGAACACTGGGAACGACCACATGGCCAGTCCAGAGGTTTGCGCATTCTTTCTTCGAATTTCGAAACTATGTTTTCACTAAACACTCCGTACACGAAATTTTAAGCCTTAGTTTTGAGAAGAAGACTGTTTATTTAAGCTGCAATTTTCCGATTGAAAGGTCCGCCATTATTACACCAGAAAGGATACACTGACGTCATTTACTCAAGCGCTTTAGAATGCAGTGTGTGAACACAGCTTATTAAGGCCGCGGGTGAGAGACTAGATCATCAGTATTTATTTATTTAAAGCGTATGCACGAAGTGCGACGAATGATAGCGACATTGCGCGAAATATTCATGAGTAAGCTCTGCAGTATAAAATCTTTGGTTTATGCATCAATGATTCCTCGTGCGTTTAATCGTGTGGCAGGAAATATTCGGCATTTTAAGTATTGTTAAATAAAAATTTTCATAATAACAATAATAATAATAATTATAAATGCGTTGAGCGCTCGCTTGTTGTATCTGTACCGTTCTTTTTATTCTTTATCTGTTAGTTGAAACGTTAATTACAACTTTTTAGAATTTTCCAGCAAAACAAAACGAAAATAAAATACTGTTTCTATCTCTATCTCGAATATTTATCAACATCACCAATTTTGTGTCCAATATTTATCAACATCTGGGTCTTTCGTAAGTGGAACTCCGTGAAGTTTTTTCTGTGTATATATACACTGCTCCACAGACTGGAAAATAATAAAAGAGTCCGATTTCGTCGTTCTGTTTGGTTTTAGTGTTTAATTCTAAACGCTAAAAAATCCGCTTTGAAAATTTTGATAGTAAAATTCTCTTTCTATTTTGTGTGTGGTATAAATATTAATTGATTCAGCACCAATGCTTTTTTCTTTCGTTGATTTTCGACGGAAAACACACGATTTTTTAAGATTGCATGCAACTTATTGTTTGTTTCTGGAGTGTTAACAATAGCTTCTTATTCGGAAGCCCTAAATCCACCAATTTCGTGTCCAAGAATACAGCGCGGATATAAAATTTCCTGAACTGACACAGCAGACAGGTAAAGTAGGTGTGTTGTAGGTTGTCAGAACGGAAGCACTTTTTTAAAAGAGGCTTTTTAAGAGAAGTTTTAAGTCTTCAAATTTAAACAAGGACGATTTTACTAATTTAAAGGCTTATAACTTTCAGTGGAACTTGAAATCACAAAATCGGCTTCTGTTGTGACACAATAGAGGTTTTAACTGATCAATTAGTGGCAAAATCAAGAAGCGTTGTCTTCTCCACGAGGAGAAAACTTGGACACAGAGTCGCGTTTTACCAAATCTTAACTTAAGAAGCTCAAAGCATCGCAAAGAAACGCAATTTGTCAAAGGAAAAACAATCTTGTTGCACTTCCAACACTCCTCAAGCCCTCTATTAAGTTTCAACGAAATCAGCTCCCAAACGATCAAGATCTTAAGTTTTTTAACGTAAGACGTCCACCAAAATTTTGCCTTATAAATTTATTCATAAGCAGCTTGTCACCCGCGGCCTTAACCATGCAAAACACGAGTGTGAGAGTCTGCACATTACCGTGCTGCACATTACATAAGCCACTCCCACGCACACTGCATAATTAATAACCTGTGTTCACACTGTGCATTCTAAAGCTCGTGAGTACATGCCATTGTATCCTTTCTAGTGTAAGAATAACGAACCATTAAACCGGAAAATTCCAGTTTAAATAAACAGTCTTTTTCACAAAGTTAAGGCTTAAATTTTCGCTTGTGGAGTGTTTAGTAAACGTAGTTTCGAAATCGGAAGAAAAAACAAAAGTGGCTTTTTGATCGTAGCACCACTTTAAGTGAAGCGATACGTTTGAAACTTGTTAAGAAGCAAGTTTTTAGCACGCGCATACACGTGCTACAATTTTAGATCACGCATAATAACAACCTTTTTTTAACTGATGAAGGCCTTACCATTAGCCGAAATGTCTTTTAACAAGTATTTGAAACCAAGTCAGAGTCAAACCTTTTCACTTCACTGAGTCTGAGACTGAGACTGTTTCTTATGCTATTTTTAGAAACATTTTGTTTTCGCAACAAGTGTTTCCCATTTGCGCGTCGAAGAAACAACTTTGACCATATTTCAGGGTCGTGCGGGTCGTGCAGGGTTTTGCGTTGAGCATGCACAAATGAAGGCGTTTGTTTTCAGTGGAATGTTTCTTGGTTTGCACTTCAAGGAAACAAAGAAACATTTTTACCCTCAAAAAACGATGTTCAGTTTCCGCAACAATGTTCCCTCGTTTATGGGGGCCTTTTGTAAAAGTCGATCCCGTCTCACCGGAAGTCAGTTCTTGGGAGATTTTATGCAAAGCTGTTTTGTTTTAGCATTGATTAAATAGTGAATATTTTGTATTTTGTTTAGCTTATTCTCTATCTTGGAATTTAACCCTTTCACTCCCAAGAGTGCCTAAAATCAAAATCCAAGACAAATCTCGAATTTCATTTTGTGAAAAACTCAAATATAAATTGTACCATGTGACAGTACTGCTGACGAGGTTTCATTTGAATGGTCACACCATAGGATTTCATCCACAGACTCGGGAGTTATAATCACCTTAATGTCTCCATAACTGACTCTGGGAGTGAAATTAAGGGTTAAGTTTTACATCGCAAACGAGTTTTTTAGTTTGATCAACTGCTTTCATGACGGCCCTTCATAAAAAGCTTCCTTCCGTAGTCCACATCCTGACTGAAGGAAAAGAAATGCGGAATGTTGAATCGAATGTTACTTTAAATTCTAACTATAATACGTTTTCAGTGATTTTTCAGGCACAGGACACGAGGGGAAGGCTTAAAGAAAAACTTGTTCCAATTGTTTTCCAATTGGGATCCATTTCCATCCTTGTCACCTGGACGGAAAAATATGTAGATACATTTACATAGTTTTGGAAAACTTAAGTAGAGTATTTTTAAACAAAAAGGAACCATGGTGTTTCGATTTCCGTTAATTCCAATATCTCGTTTAGGTTTTTAAAAAGTAAACTTAAAATAAGGGACATTGCTCCTTAGATATTGAGTTGCAATGTAGCAAGGCATGCACAGTTGGGAGCTTTCTTGCAGCCAGTATATGACAGTGACTGTGTGTGGCACTTCTAACATAATTTGTAACATCTTGATGCCGTCGTTGAAGTTTGCAACGAATTTCATCCCGGCAGAGACTCCCACGTAGAAGTATCGGGGCGGATGGTTGGCAATTTTAATAGAAACCCTTAAAAGTATCGGTGTCTCACCGACAGGAACCGGTTGCTTTTGACCAGTAGTTCCTGTTATTTTGTTCGGGTTTAGGACCCAACTGATAGTAACGAAATAACCTTAATTAAGACGCCGATTACACAGAGCCGGACTGACCCAGTTAACCCAAAGAGCTATGCTTCCTGAGATCCCGGCACTTCTGTTAAAAATTTTCCATGTAATGGGAATGTCTGGGCCACTAACTGGGCTAGCACTTTCTTGTGATTTTTCGCGTCAGGGGAAATTAGCTCACCAGGACGTCCACAGTTCTCTTTCCTTAAAGCACGCAAAGGTCTATCGGGTGAAAAAAGCTACGTATGACAGAAAATAATTCAACAAAATGATGGATTAACGAACGTAAAATCTCTCAATCCGTTTGATGGGCAATCTTTTCACACGTCGACAGCTCGTAAATTAGCCGGATCCGGGCTGGCTGACTTCAGGTACTTTACCGGGCTGCAAACCGAGCCAGCCCGGGAACCAGTTGGTAATATGTAACCTTTCTGTGGGCCAATAATCATGATAGATATCCAGCCTTTCGTTGTGATTGAAATCTCGAAAAAGTCTAATTTGATTTATTTTAGACATCTTACCTGTCTTTTTTTTGTTTATAACAAGACCCCCAGAATACTATTTATCTTATTTTATTTTCGTTTGGGTGAAGAGGTTGGTGCGTTGGACCTCGGATCTAAAGGGCACCGTGGGTCAATGCCCGGGGCCCGTTTCCTGATAAGTATTTTTTCGAATTTGTTTGTTTTTTTTCTTCTGATATGTGGTGCCAATGCGTGCCATAAAATTATGAATAGTTTAAAATCTAGCTTTCAAAGTCAAGAAAAAGTGAGTCTCTATCGAGAAACATTTGCGCACACACCGCGGGAGTTTCGTGAAATGAAGGTGGACTCTGCCGTCGTATTGTTTGTTGGTTTTCACTACATTCCTTCTTTCCGCTCAGGTTTATATATAAATGGGTAATGGCGGCTTAATGCGAGGGATATATTCATATAAATATAACCCAGCGGTTTATTAGTAGCCTACCCAAGCAAAAGTAGCCGTGCTCCTTGTTGTTTCATGAAACAGGAAGTGTCGGCTCGTACTCTACCAGTTCTCTGAAACTACAATTAACTGTGTTTGGCTGCAGATCGCTAGTAGGGACATGGATTGCAACTTGAAAACATTAGGCTGATGTTTTCAAGCTTCTCCTTTTTTTCTAGGAAAAATCGCCGGAAACTGGCTATGGCTTGCTCTCCCTTTTCTTTGAAAAAATCATTCGATTGCTTTTTCGTGGTGTTCTCATGCAGAGCATTTTGTGTACGTGAAAGTCGGGCCTTAAAATAAAACTTTCAGCACATTCTTCAATCTGTCCCCGTGACATGGCCCCTTTATTTACATTTTTTATTTGACGAGTTTAGCGATCGCCGGTTTAAGCACCGGCAAAAATTAATTAAAAACTTTGCGGTAAAAAAAGGGACATAAATGGTTCAAACTTGTCTAAATTCCTAAATAACTAGAAGCTGCTAAATCCTAACAAAAATGGTAACGTTAATCAGCTGGCTACCTAGAATGTTCTTTCAGTCGAAGATATGAGCCTTCCTGGGCCGAATGTACTGTTCCGCGTTCTATATCCTTTGCAAGCCGTTTGTCGCACCTATCCGTACTTAAATAGCGACGGCGCTGTTGCTTAGGTGTATATTCAGAACAAAAACTTAACCTCCGTGATTGTAGATTGAAATTTCTTAACGAGCAGAGTGGGGTTCTTGAGTATAACCCCTCTAAGAAAAGAAACATGGAGCAGAATGAAGGTGATTCAAGTTACATAACTTTGGAGTTGAAAGACGGGAAAGCAATCAGAACTCATAGAAACGACCTTTCTGCAGCGGGCGATTATTTTTCCACTCTTCTCAACTGCGATATGCTTGAGAGTAGGGAGGGAATCATACGGCTGCAGGACATCACCGAGACTGCTATGAAAAGTGTACTGGAGTTCATGCGATCTGGCAACGTAAAGATAAACGAAGACAATGCGAAAGAGTTGTTCGAGGTCGCAGATTATTTCCTTCTTCCAAGTCTAAAAAAAGTGGCGGGGAATTTTTTAATACATAACCTTTCACCTTCAAACTGTATTTCAAGTTACTACTTGGGCGAGAAATACCAGTTTGAGGAACTTTTGGTGAGCTCCAAACTTTATATCTTTCCAAACTTCGCCGCAGTGGCTGAAACGCAAGAATTTCTTAATTTAGAAAGCCAACAAGTGGAGCAATGGATTTGCAGCGATGAAATATCTGTTTGCTCAGAAGATGATATTTTCAAGATCATACTCGACTGGATTGAACAAAACCCGATCGAACGTAAAGAGAAGTTCGAAGAGTTGTTCCGTCACTTGAGGTTGAAGTTTGTATCACGTGACTATATGCGCAAGCGTGTTATGACCCACGAACTCGTTAAAATGAATTCAAACTGTCTTAGGATTGTGCTTGACGTCAAAAATAGGACATATGAGTCACAGTCTCCTAGAAGAGGAACTGTTGCCAACAAGAATAATAACGAGGCAAGGAAATTTGCCTGCAGTGCCATATTTTATCTTATTCTCCTAGCCACACTAATAACTTTTTTTGCAATTATGGCGCTTCACCATATATAAACTAGGTACGATTCGACGATTCAATGTTTGGGGCAAAGTTAAAGATCATTTGCACTTCAAATTACTAAGTTTTTAAAGTTATTTTTTTTGCTTATTTACTTTGCGAGGTAAATAAGTCATTTTTTGCTGGTTCAGTCACAAAGCCGCCTTGAAGAAACTTTAATTTAGCTTCCATTATTTTACATTGGTTACAACTGATAAATAGTTTGAACACAGACTGTCTAGAAACGCAGTTACCAAGGTATTAAGCAGCAACCAGGCAGTAGAGATTTGATACTTGGATAATAATTAATTTTCTCTCTTCGAGCTCTATAGATTTTGACGCACTTTCTTAACAATCAAACTCTATTGGAGGGCCCTCATTGTAGGAGAAACAACTCCATAAAATGACATTCATATACTACAATTAATATATCTGTGAACATACAGGACTATTTACTATCGGGCTTTCCTAGATGTATTATAAGAGCCACCAAGAGGGGCCTGGGCGAGTTGCACGCTTTGGCTCCTCATTCTACTGCCCCTTCTACCAGGGGAAAGGGACCTGGATGTTGAGCTCAATGGAGGTGCCAGCTGATTTTGCTTGGGCCTTGGTGCCAGAGAGGCTCTCTTGCCTCGCGCCCCTTCCGAGTATAACTTGCTTGGAGACTCTCTTGTTGGTGAACGAATTTTTTCTGGTTTGGGTGGCGGTGGATTGAGACGTTCTGAAAAGAAAGAAAAGCGGAAAGGCCCATTTGACATTACTGACATTACTGATTAAAGTAGTATACTTGACTTATGTCGCGAATGGTCTTGAAAATGATCTAGTTCACCATACGTCTTCTGTAATGCAAAACATGTTAGAGCATGCAACCTCTGTCACTGATTCAGAAGTATTTTGATTCCTGCATGACCTCTCTTGTGTTCCTTCAGTTTGAAAAAAGATTGCTAACTACAAGACCGACCCTTAACTGAGTATTAAATTTCTCTACAGTATATACCTTAATACACATGTGAATAGTGTTATTCGTGCCATCTCCCTAAACTCGGGATAACATTTTCTATTCACTTCCGAGCGAAGCATCGGTCACATCGCTCCTGATTTTGCCCTTATCAGAAAACAAGATAGCTTTTGGCGCCTGGTCAGTGTGGTGTTCACTAAAACTGTTGGTAATCTCAGTGTCAAAGATCATTGGTGGATATTTACCTCCTCTTTAGTAAATAATAATTATCACTAAACATAGTATACCCCGTCGCATTACTCGCAGTAGGTAGAACTCGATAGAACGCATGTCAATCATGAACTAGCAGAACGTAAAATTTTTGATACAAACTTTAGATTCAAATCTACAATCTTGAAATTGAACGTTCGTAGAAAAAAAAAATTAACGTAACCGGCACGGTTACACTTCAAGGCGGACCTGCAAGTGTAATGGTTCTGTAATAATCAAAAATTACAATTTTGTTACCGAGGAAAGCCTTATTTGATTCCATTCCTTCCAGGAGAGGTACAAAGGTCATGTTATCTCCGTCAGTTTCTGTGGAGAAGGGATTAAAACATTGTAGAAAAGAATAGCATGAGTGGGACACGTAAAGATATCGTTACGTATGAGAATAGGCAACTTTGTGTATTATTCAGATGACCTTGCAGTTGTAACCGGGAGGGGGGGGGGGATAAAGCAAAGTTACCGATTATAAATTGAATCCTTGTCTTTCGTCTTCATATTGTTAGTCGAAAATATCCCACAAGCAATGCTATTCAATTATTTCCCAGAATGGATAACACATAGTCTAAGATATTACACACAAGTACCACAAGCTTGTCCAATTTGAAAATGCTTGGATAAAAAAGGAGCTTTCGTGACTGCCAACATGTTTGAATGCGGCCTCATGTATAGTCCAACTTGTATTAGCAATTCTAGCCTAATTCTTGTTCACCTGCCTCATTCACTTATTTCCAAAATGAATCAGCCTACGTCTGCGAACACAGAGGTATTTTTGGCTGCGTTTTTCTCCACAGACGACCACAGAAAAGGCGCCTGTGTTCGCGAGCTAAACTTGCTGGGCAGGATGTGGTGTAGACGTGTCCTAACTCCCTTGTTTTGATTCGGAGAAGCGCGGATACTCTCTCCGCTAGTGTCTAATATAGAGGACGCTCACGGGCTCTAAAATCAAGCCTTTCACTCTTAATAGCTCTCGTTGCAAAAGAAAACAAGAAAACAAACAAATAAATAACAACAAAAGAAGACAAACAAACAAAAGAGACAAGGACTTTAAGCAAACTAGTCTACTCTTTTAGAGTTAGAAGCAGTAATTGGATGCTAAAATTTTTGAAACTGACAAAGGATATTGTCGACTCTCACTTTCTCCCTTTACAAGAATCAGGATTTCTCTTTCATTCAGATACTTGGTCCCGTAATCAAGGGGATGACGCTGAAGATGTTTTAGTAGACCGCTCTCGTCTGAAAGATCGATGAAATCTGTAACAAAAGAAAACCAATGGATTCAATGGGTGTAAACAAAACCTGGGCTAGTCCAAGGCCCTCCTTTGGCCCACCCAACTTTTTTTTTAGCCTAATTACTTCGTCAACAGCCTAAAACATCGACGCTGGTGGGTGATGTCCTCCTACTCGAAGCCCCACCCCCCGGGGGGGTATTCTGTGAGTTTTTGGGCGGGGGTGTGCCACATCAGAAATTATACACAAGACAAAATCTCGGGGCCACAATTAACGTAAACAATTAACGCAATTAACCCAACTTACTTGGCGAATTCCCATGCATATCGCTTGAGTTCGCAGCATTCAGCGGCGGCTTAGACGCCAAACGAAGCAGAGCTTGTGGCTTCTAGTTTCTTTCGTCCACAATCATTTTCCAAGGAAACACTCGCGTTTTTCTCGATGGAGGCTGGATGTCACGCGCAAAGACATAAGTGCAAATTAGCAACATTTTTACACTTGTGAATACCGTGACGCAAATTGGTCAGGCCCGCTAATAGGGTACCGTCCGGGTTTGAACCTCGCAGTTGGGTGAGAAGTCGTCTTTTTTTTTCTTCAGGCCTTTCATGACTTGATGAATACATATGGTTTCTTTGAAAAAAAGGGAAACGAAGAACTTTATTTACTTCACGTGCATTTTTTATGTTACGCTATAATGAAGTGTCATGTACCCTCGTTACCCAGTTTTATGACGGTTAACCACAAGTCGTCGCTAGACCATCGGCCCTCCAAGTTGTATCAATTACATTTGACTCACCTCAGACATCCGTTTTCCCCACAATGGCGACCGTGAGCACCATGTGCTTCTGTGCTGTGAAAACTTAAACTGGTACTGGTCTCCTCGCTCATCGTGTAAGGTAGCTGGTGACGTTTGTTTCACAATATGGTGAAATTTATAATGACAATCAATGGGTTTTACACCACTGCAGTGCGGTCCCATCCTAACCCCCTCAACCTCGCCTCCCCCTCCCCGGGGCCAGAAGTGGATTACCTTCCCGACAACTTGCAGGCGTTCCCTAACCAATTGCACCACGGTATTCGCAAGTATAAATATGTTGCTAATTTTTTGTACTTATGTCTTTGCGCCTGACATCGCTCCTCCATCGAGAAAGACACGAGTGTTTTTCCTTGGAAAATGTGCTCGAACCGGCGCAGTAATTGTGGACGGAGGAAACTAGAAGCCACTAGCTCTGCTACGTTTGACATTGGGGACGCCGCTGAATGCTGCGAACTCAAGCGATGTGCATGGGAATTCGCGAAGTAAGTTGAGTTGCGTTGCGTTCATTGCAGCCCCGAGACTGTTCTTCTTGTGTATGATTTTCTGATGTGGCGCATCCACCCGCCCAAAAACTCACAGAGTACCCCCCGGGGTATTACAGAGGCTATTGATGAACTAGGCTATTGATGTCACTAGGCTGAAAAACCTCCAAATTTGAGTGGGCCATTGAGTGGGCCACGGCCTAGCCCAGTGTTTGTATGCACGAATCGTTAAACAATGTTGAGTATGGCCAGTTAAGCGCGTTGTTAAATGATGTTGAATAATGTTGAAAAAAGGTTGATTGGCATCAAATTAAACATTCGTACAATAAAGATGCATTCTGCAATGATGGGTGTTGTTGTTACAATGATGGGTGTTGTGGTTACAATGTTGGTTGGTGTTGTCACAATGTTGGTTGGTGTTGTTACAATGTTGGGTGGTGTTGAAGCCGTTTGACAAGGGCCAAAAACTTTGAACGATAATAGTAAAATGTTTTTAAAACTGAGGGATCAAGAAGACAGAAATGCAACGTTCAGTTGGTCCTGTCTAGCAATGTAAGTGGAATGGCGACCTGGATTGCATGAAATAAATGACGAAGCATTCTTACGTCGATTTACCGTCAGAAATATAAACTTTGAGTCCTCCCAAAGGGCGTCTAACCCACAGTTTTTCTCACAAGTGGAACTGACATGAGGGTGACTCCCGTTGAGAGGTATCAGTAACAAGGGGAAGGGAGAGAGGCGGTAACAGTTTGACGGCCTTTTAACGCCGGGTTGTCCTACAGCGAAGAGATTATTATATTATGGGTGACGTTCTAGTTTAACCGTTGGCAGATTATAATTCAGAGCCACCGGACAAATAAAATTATGTTTTGGACTGAATGACGCAAAGATTTTACATGGGAAAATCTTAATGGTCATGGCATTTTAGCACAACTGGCCAAGGCTTGCACGCACTAGAAACAAAATAATATACATTATCACTCCAGCAGCTAAATTGTTATTACCATCATCTTCACAATCGCATCTTTCCTTGATATTACTTAGCAGAAGACAATTCCGACAGTTCGGATTAAAAAGCTCGGTTTTGTCATCTAAGAAAAGAAAATAAGAACAATAATTTATTATACCCTTAGCTTACGAGAAAATGAAAATCGGTATTGACTATTGTGTAAATGCAATCTGTTCAATTTTTAACAGATCCTTAAAATAGGTAATGATGCAAAATTTAAGATATAACGCTCCTTTTTGGTATCTTTCAGTGCACAAGGAAAAAGACACAAAACTAAAACTTGAAAGTTCTTCAAGTAACTGATTTCGAATTTATTGTTAAATGTGTATTTCGTTTGAACATCTCCAACACATTCTATATATCAGCAAGATGTAAATAAAGAGAACTTCCGTTTAAATCTAATATCTGTATTTGCTCTTTGTTACCTAATTTCCATACTTGACGATGGTAATGCTATCAGTAATTTTTTTAAATATAGTTTTCTTTAGTCTGCAAAAAAATCGGATTGCTCACAGAACGCGCATTTCGGTCGGACAATCAACCAGCAAAGTTTTTCGCTACTGTGAAACCTCTTTAAATGCATTAAAGAAAACGTCATTGTTCAATTAATGCCCGTTAGGATATCCCCTTCATTCGCTTTTTGTTTAGAGCGTCTTGCAAAAAAGTCACCCTCTTTGCCGCTTCCGATTCTAACTCAAAAACGCAAATCTAGCTGTTGCGGAAAACTAACACCTTTTCCAGTGCATGCAACAAAATTTTAGAGCGCCATTATTTTTCAGTGCGCTTAGTTAACTTCGACAGTGTATGTCTTGTAGTAATGTTGTCATATAATATGTATGTGGAAAAAGTTCATCTCACCTGCAAAACGCACTGTTATAAACATCCTTCTATGAGCCAGCGAAGCCGCTTTGGCCCCTAAAAATAACGGAATTTTTACTAAATGCTACCTGATGGAATCGAAAGTCTCAAGCTATTCTTTCTTTTTATAGTAAAATGTATATACCGCTAAAACAAAAAGACGCACCTTGACCACTCCAGTTTGCCTTGGAAACATGAATTTGCATTGAATATTTTGAATGAGCACACCTGCTGTTATTTACATAGAGGGGGTTGAAGTCTACTTGACCGAGAGAAGTCTGGGTCGAGACAGAACAAAGATGGCTGCCGAAGCTTCTTGCAAGTGGAAATTCAAGTGTCTTGGCGTCTGAAATAGTGTTGAGCTTTGCCAGAGTAAACTTTTCAAACGTTTTCAGCAGTTTAAGTAATCTATACAGCCAATCGGGTCTTTGTTTGCAATGTTGCAAGCTAAAAACGCCCAAGATCTTGGTGGAATTCAAAGCAATTGCATAGACCGACATGTTTCTATGTTCTTTGTAGATCTTATCACAAATGATCTTGAATGGATGACAGCGACGACAAGGTGGAAAGTTCGACTGAAGTCCCTAACGCTTCTACATATGACAACAATACAATCGCAGGCTTGAATGGCCAAATAGACGAGCTAAAACGAGAGCTCGAGTCTGTGAAGAAGAAACTTCTCAAGACTGAATTTGAGCGAGACAACGCGCTGAAAAATGCTCAAAACTTAAAAAGTGAAGTGAAGGAGCTGAGCAAGAAGCTGCAGGAGGAGAAGAAAAAGAATTTGGAGAACAAAAGGAAGGATGACAGTAGGAGGATTCAAGGTTGGTTAATCGTGTGTTTACGTTTGTGTGGGTGGGTGGATGGATGGGTGGGTAGATTTTGGCAGGGTGGGTTGGGGATTGGTGAGGCTTTTACAATAGTTCATCAGTTAGCAATGGTGTGTGAAGTTTGCAGACTTAGTGCAGCTGTCAAGCCAAAAATTGTTCACTTTTTGATAAAAGCAAGAAACTTGGTGGGATGATAGACTTATCCAGTGTATGTGTTAATCATTTTCTGATGTAGGGCCAGCGGCAAAACACCTGTTTAAGAGGATAAGCGGGCGTGGCCAAATGCACATGATATCAGCCACCATGAAAACGAGGCTACATAGCAAACACCTTGTTGCCACTGTGTTTTTGTTCTTTTTATGCACAAGTGTTTTGGCATATACATGTATAAGAGACAAGTCATGAACACCTTTATGGCACAGAATGTATATTAAAGTGAGTCACATGACCTGTCACGTGACCAAAAAAGGCAAATTTCAATAGAAAGCAGACCTATTGTTAGGCTCAGTCTCCAGCCGTGAGTGCCTCGATGCGCCCGCGATTCTCGCTACCTTCACGGCTGGGTGCTCGGGTTTGGTTATTGTTTAGACTGACCAATAAGAGAAAAGCCCTCTGAAATTTGCAGGGCAGAATGCGCGACATAATTTTTTTAGCGGGATTTTGTCTTTCTCTTGAAATTTCACACTTTTAGGAGGACGTTTCAGGCATACTTTTCACATTTCGCTTTTTTTTCAAGACGATAAAAAAAAACAGATAAGATTTAAGCAAATGACGTGTGGATTGTCTGCATAATTATAAAAATTGTAATGACGTCACGGACATGCAACCAAACCTGTGCGCCCAGCCGTGAAGGTGGCGAGAATTGCGGGCGCATCGAGACACTCACGGCTGGAGACTGAGCCTAACCTATTGTAAGCCGTAATTGGAAACGATCAAATGTTTAATATCCGTCAGCTATCGGAAAGAATTTTCCTCTAAATATTAGCATTTTAACTCAAAACAACCCTTTCTCTTAGCTAATTTATCAGGACGAAAAAGCTCACTCGTATCTTGTCTCGGACATCAGTTATACATCAGAGAAAATACATGATCAATTTAAGCCAGTTGAGTGACTGACACCACGTAATGTGATTGGTAATAAATACACAAATGCAGGCAGTCAAATCAACGATAAGTAGTAACGTTTGTGTTGCGAACATTACTTACAGCCACACTGAACAGAGCTATTAATTCTCTTATTAATCATTCTCTTGACAATGTTCGCCACTATTAGACTGTGCATCGTGAGGTGCAGGTTGAACTTTCCTCCCGACATTTGATTGAACGGCACACCCTTTGTTGCAACCACAGTGTACGGCTTCAAAGCAGGATTCTTGTGCTTGTGGTAAACTGTCCACACTCGTTTCCGCTCTCCCTCATCTATTTTCCAACCCTATTTTGAGGAAATGGAAAAGTTTACTTTGGGAATTAAAGCACTCTGCCAGGCATGTCTAGCCTGTTACGTCACTCCTTCTGTGTGGTCTGTTACTACTGTATTTGACCCTTTCAAATAGAGCTATTTTGTATGCCTTCATTCACTGCCCTAGCTGTACTTGCTCTGCGGTAAAGAGGTAATTACAAAGCTTTCAATGAGTCACGTGCACTCCCCAGGTATGGTCTCTGGAATAGATGACAAGTCAGCCAAGACATTAGTAATCTGACCAAAGACATTCCATGTGGTCCGTTTACCTCTTCCAGAGAAGAAGGAGCCCTTGTCGCAACCTGTAAGGGCATGCAGCATAGGAAGTGCTTTGGCTTTTTGTGGACCCAGATGAGCGGCAGTTTCATTAATTCATTGTCACATAGCTGAATTGTTTTTTCAGGACCATCCTTTCCTTTCATGTGATACGACACCACTTGTTTTGCCAGAAAGTGGAGAAATTCTGTATGGTATTCTTTGTCTATTTTCGTGGAATTTGGGGAGATGGTGCTACTCTTGTATGTGCAATACGACCACTCTTCTCTTGGTAGTCGCCTTCAGACTATCCTGGCGCTACACATCCCAGATGACGTCCACTCTCTTTACTGGGTAAAGCCCTCTCGTGATATATGGCATTGACAGCAGACTCCTGAAATGTGCTGTCTGTCCCAGACGACATCATTTGCACTACAACATTGATTGTGGTCACGTCCCTTTGAGGGGATGCTTCAGTTGTTCCACATACTTGACACTGCTTTTTAAAAATCTTCTCCATGGGACTACCAAACAGTGGAAGCTCGTTCTAATTTATCACTGCAGTTATGATAAGTTTGGACCTCTTCTCAAATTTTTCCGAATCAACGACTGTGCCTTATTCTCGATCCTGAGTCATAATTGCTTGTCAAAGTCGACGCGAAGCAAACCTACCAGTTTTTGTTGAGCGCAAAAAGCGTCCATGGATTAAATCTTTGGATTTGAACAGGTAGAATGAGAGAAGGTCTTCAAGGAGCAGGTCCTAAACTCACCAAGAAGAGTTGGCATGGAAGAATGCTCCCACGAAGAAGATGACACACACCTCATACCGCACATGTCCCTGCCTCAAAAAGTCATGATAAGAACCATTGACACATGTTGTTCTTGCGGTCGCCAAAATGGCCGACTTTGATGCTAATGAGCTGTGGATTGCTTCCGGCACTGGAAAACAATTCAGGTAGCTGGCAATCTATAATATCGTTGCTCAGCTGTGTCATTAAAAAGCCAAACCACTTCCTATGCTGCATGCCCTTACAGGTTGCGACAAGGGCTCCTTCTCTGGAAGAGGTCACGGACCACATGGAATGTCTTTGATCAGATTACCGATGCCTAGGCTGACTTGTCTTCTTTTCCAGAGTGGATACCTGAGGAGTACATGCAACTCATCGGAGGATTTGTCATACTTCTTTAGAGCAGAACAAGTACAGTGAACGAAGCCAGACAACACCTCTTTTTGAAAGGATCAAATAACGTTAGAAAACACTACATGTACCAACAATAGCAGCCCTAGCAGATCACACAAAAGGAGCAATGTACCAGGCCAGGAAAGTATGGCGGAGTGCTTTAATTCCCTATTAAGTAAACCTTTTATGTCCTCGAGATTGGGTTTAAAAAGAGAAGAGGAAGAGTGGAAACCAGTTTGTAGAGTCTTACCTTAACCACAAGAATCCTGCTGTGAAGTCATTCACTCTTCACTGTGGCTGAAACAATGGGCGTGCTGCTCAATGCAAGTGTAGCATGTACTGCACTATGTGGACATTGTCAAGAGGAAGATTTATAGCTCTTTTCAGTGAGGCTGTAAACAATGTTCACTATTCAAGCATTACTACTTATCACTGATTTGACTATCTGCATTTGTGTAGTTATTGCCAATCACATTACATGGTATCAGACACCCAAGCTAAATTGTAAAGGAGTCCCTCAGAAGCAACCAACTGACATTTTTATCATGTATTTTCTTTGATGCATAACTGATATCTTAGGCAAGATACAAGTGACTTTGAAAAAGTGAGCTTTTTAGTTGTGGTGAATTAACCCTATTCAGACCGAAAGGGAAGGGGGGGGGGGATTCTACCCGATGGACTTTGGACATTTCTGACTTTTCAATAAGCAAGCCGAGGCCACTAAAATTTTCCTAAAATTTTTTTGGAACAATTTGGCATAGCAAGTCTTGGTCCATCAAGTTTGATGTTATTCTGGCAACCACTTTTTCACAGGAATTTTTTTTTTTCAGAATTCTGAATTTTCCCCTTTTCAGTGGAAAATTGTAACTTGATTGAAGTAACTTCAACATATTAGGTAATTTTTGTGTTTATTCATTGATTTTGATTATTTTTGGTCAGTTTTGGAGCTTTTTTGTGGTTTTGGAAAAAATCAAGACATCCAAGATGGCGGATCCAAGAAGGCTGCTATGTGAGAACATGACGTGAATCTTACGTAATATACATCACCAAATCATGTTGCGGACCTCAAAGGAAATGCTGTCGGACGCAGTATAGACCCTCTAAGTGTCGTTGTCATATCTTGAATATTTTTGGAGTTAAGAAGGAGGCAGAATCGGCGCCCCCTCTCCCGACCTTTCCCGGTCCCAGAAAATAAGAAAGCATCCATTCTGAATAGTTAAATATGAGAAAGGCTTGTTTTGGGTTAAAATGCTAACATTTAGAAGAGTATTGCTTCCGAAAGCTGATTGATATTAAGCATTTGATCGTTTTCAATCACGGCTTACAATAGGTCTGCTTTCTATTGAAATTTGCTTTTTTTTGTGGTCACGTGATAGGTCATGTGACTCGCTTTAATATACATTCTGCACCATAAAGGTGTTCATGACTTGTCTCTTATATATATATGCCAAAACACTTGTGCATAAAAAGTAGAAAGACACAGCGGCAACAAGGTGTTTGCTATGTAGCCTCGTTTTCATGTTGGCTGATATCATGTGCATTTGGCCACGCCTGCTTATCCTCTTAAACAGGTGTTTTGCCGCTGGCCCTATATCAGAAAGTGATCAGCACATATAAGTCTATCATCCCACCAAGTTTCACGCTTTTATCAAAAAGTGAACAATTTTGCCATTTTGGGGGGTTAACAGCTGGACTAACTGCAGAGTGCAGTCGGACCCTGACGTGAGGACTAGGTTAGCCTAATTTTGGTCAAATTAACATGCATGTAGACCTGATATACAGTAGTCTGCAAATTCAGGGGCAAAACTGAGTAAGAGTACAATTTCAAATCATGGAGATAAACTAACTTTCAAGTCAGGATTTCGAGTCGAATCTCAAGTCAGGATTTTTAGTTAGGATCTCAATTGAGATTTTTGAGTCAGGGTTTTGGAGTCCATGCCATTTACTCGGTTGTATGGTTTAAGGATAATACATTTCAAGATGATTCTGTCTTGAAACGTACTATGTTGATGTAACCCGACCATTTGATATCACCGTTTCATTTATCTCTGGTAAGGTATATGTACTTACATGTAACAGACATTTGATTTGTGACTAGCTCCCTGAAATGTTAAAGAATTGATATCAGAACTTTTATGGATCTAGAATGCTGAGTCTGAAATAAATATTATTTTCCCATTGGAGGCCACAATTTGAAGATTGAAACAGTGATTTCATTTATTCATTTATTTATTACACTGTGTGGGCTAATTATTCACGGCAGTCATGGAAACCATGGAAATCATATTTGTTTGAGGTTGTCATAATATACAAAACGTTTGTGCAGAATGTGGAATAATAAAGTGTAAGACAAAATTTTTTAGGCGATTTTTAAAGCAGATAATGTTTGTTTATTTACCAGGTGTATTATTTTATGGCCTTTTCAGTCTCCTACCCAGCTGTGTTTGGGTTGTCATGCAATGCTCCTCCATATTTTGAGACAACTTTTTTGTTTTTAATTTTTTGTTTCATTTTTCCTGCAGAAAACAAAAAAATTGGGAGGATTAAAAATCCTCAGGCTAGCTTGAAATCCTGACTTGAAATTCTGAAATTCTGAATTCTTCTTGAGATCCTGACTCAAAATCCTAACTCAGAAGAAAGGTATCCTTTAGCCTTGTTCCCAGTCGTCCTCATCAGAAAATCAAATGTGTGACATCCCTGGTAAAAATTCTGCCCAGGATCCTAATAAGATCCTAATAGGATCCTAACAGTATCCTGTAGGATCTTAATCAGGATCCTGATAAGATCCTATAGGATCCTGTAGGATCCTATAGGATCTTGTTTAGGATCCTGTTTAAGATCCTATAGGATCTTAGACAATCTTAAGCAGGATCTTGAGTAGGATCCTAAAAGACATTGTGCCATTTAGGATCCTGGGTAGGATCCTGTGTGAACTTACAGTAGGATCCTATAAGATCCTAGAAAATCCTCTAGGGTCCTGTATAGGATTTCTACCAGGGATCACCTGTTTGAGCTCAATGGGTAGATTAGCACATGAAAGCCTTGGGATGAGGCTGGATATCCTCATGATAAGATTTGATGCATAGGCTGTTCCAGTCTCATTCCTACAATGTCATTGATGGATACTCCGGACTGTTTAAAAGCAAGTCCTCCTGCCACAGTTTGGACAAAATTTTCAAATTTACGGTTGTTCAAGTTTTGGGGTCTGATAATCATCATCTTTGAAAATAATATAGATGAGGAGGCTTCCAGGCTGAATCAAAACACAACTACTGGAAGATCAGATGTACCTGAAAGCAAGGTGAGGATATAAATTATTAACATTGACATTCCTTCTTGTGACTGCTATTTGTTGCAGAAATGATTTAAATGTAATGTTCACACACATAATGAACAATAATTAGTAACTGCGTACTAAGTTTTGTGACAAAAAGTGCTCTTTTTTATTGCGGTACTGAATGTAAATACAATAGATAATAAAATAATCAAAAGTTGTTTTTCCTTGGCGAAGCCAGCTCACCTTTGTGAGATTTCAATTAATTTGTTGTGGCTAGAGAACTGACAAACACTCCCAAGCCACTTAAAGTTGTGCCAGGTTATATAAAATTTGTCACAGTAAATGTATATCTTCTTGAGGGATGGATGCAGTTGCTAGGCAATAGCACAGTGTAGTTCTAATGATGTTAGGCAGAGCATCACGTATGCAACAAGCTTGAATTGACAGCCTTACATAATGGCATGTTCTTGTGTTTATTTAGTGGTGACAATAAATAATGCTATGTTTAATTATCAGTACAAACTTTCATTTTGACTGATAATCAAAATTGTTTTGCTATATGTAACTGGACCCCTGTTTGAAGTAAAGTGTTTTCCGAATATACATGTAACTGTACACGTGTAGTTTGAAGATCATTTTGGCCAATAATTAAAACCTTTAGGTGAGCACTTGATCTGCTGAATACAAGGTTATTGTGAACATGACACTTTAAGCAAAATTGTTTCTTGTGATGTAGTCACTGAAAAAGATACACATGTAAGATTAAAGTTTTGAAAGTTCCGACAGACACTGCTTACTTTTAAGTTTTGATTTTGAGATGTGGTGAACTGGCTATGCATCACCACACATGACTTGTATTCAGCTAGGTACTGTTTTCTCATTATCTCTACTGTACAGTATTGCACTGCTGTTGTTGTGTTGTTTACCTCAAACACCTACAGCACTGTAGGCATGTTGTTGCAGGACTCAATCTATGCTACAGTTGTTAGATGTGTTATTAAGGCATTCTTCAGTGAAATCCCTATGATTTTTTGTTTCTTCTAAGTGTTGCTTGAAGCTACAGGTACATTTTGTTATCCAAAAAGGTGTTTAATGTGATGTAATTTACTCTAGGACCTGCGAGCATCATTAGAGGAAGCAGCTGCTGATGCCATGGTCCAGAGTGGTTTTGTGTTTGATAATCGCACAGGACTCTATTATGACTGGAATACTGGTTACTATTATGATCCTGTAAGTTAAGGCAGATTCATCTTTTTAAGATGGCTAAACACAGCTTTTGATGGTATATGCCTCATTTGCACGAGTGAGGCATATGCTATTGCAGTTGTAACTTATGCAACTAAAGAAGTTGCCAAAAGCATATCAATGTGTACTAGTTTCAGATGTTTCAGCTGTTAGTCCACACTAAGGTTAATACCCTCCCTCCTTCTCCCACTACCTTAATGCTCCTCCCTCTCTGCAAAGGTTATGCACTTGAAAGCCTGTCTTTTCTTCTTTTAAGAGGTAGAAAAGTCAATGGCTTCTACAAATCTATGTGCTTATAATACAAAATAAATGAATGACAGTGGCACATGTAATTTCTTGGGAAATTGTGGTGCTGTGTTGGTGGGGAACTGAAGCACAAAATTTGGAGGACTTATTATTTTGAAACTGAGTTTACAAGGCACATGTAAATTGACCATGATATTAAAAATGCAAAGGTGCTTTACTAGCTTTCATCAGAGTGATTGATTCACTTAGATGAAACTGATGAATTCATAAAAATGTATAAAATTGTTAATAATAATGACTATAACGTTTATTATGATAAATCCAAATGTTACTGTGTACACAGTTGCAGGCTATTTGTTGCCAGACTGAAACTGAGTAAGACTATATTTTTATGTGTGTGCAGTTTTTGAAAAAAAAAAGTGATTTTTACTCCTGAGGACTTGGTGTGCAATTAAGTCATTACATGAAATACAGGCCTTCGGTTAGCGTGCAAAAAATATTTGAAAATTATGCGGAATTTCCACAACGTCACATTATGCAGCAGAAAAGGTCTATTATGTGGCAAATTATGCGATTTCTCTGGAGAAGATTTCACATAGAACACGTACTGTCATTAGATTCACAACAACAGTGAAGATTTCAGAGGCTCTGCATGATGTTTCCAATGCTAAATAGCCTTAAATTAGCATTTTATGTTACTTTGTTATTTTGTCCAGCTTATGCATTTTTTATCAACTATAAGATTTCTCATGGATTATGCAATTGGATGCGATTCAAGATCAATTGTGCAAAATCGCACCATTGCATAATATCAGAAGCCCTGAAAATATTGTTGTGTTTTGGTCACATCCTACTTGAAGTTACTCAATCTTATTTTTTTTAAAAACTATTTTTTACAGAGCAGTCGACTCTACTATGAGAACACTACTGGGGTCTACTACTACTATGATGAGCATAGTGCTACCTACAAGTTCCACTCCAAAGTAGATTTAACCAGCAGCAAGCAAGAAACAGCTCGTAAGGATGATACAAATGGACAAGAGGAGAAGGAAAGTGGTGAAGAACTTAGTGAAGATGAGGAAGAAAGTGACAAGGATGTAGAGAGTAGGTGAAGATTCACAAAAACCTGTAACAATGTGCTGACAATGCAGGCTGAAACTAGTCTGTAATGGTTTGATTTTCTGCAAAAGCAGATCAAGCATTCCTTCCAAGAGGAAGAAGGAATTGGTTAATTGCAAGAGACTGATTCAATTTTCTATGTTAATAATCCACTCTTTAGATCAAAAGTTCAAAATTTAAAATGAAATTTGATCTCAAATTTTTGGGGAATTAAAGCTTAGATCAGGTACATGTATGCTCTATACCTTGGAATGTTATAGGTTTCCTTATTTGCATATCCAGTCTCCCAAGAGATTTATGCATTGTTTAATTTTTCTAGTGTTTTCTTTTTGCTATCAGCTTTTTCTGACCCTTTTCACAAAGGTAAAATACCTTGCCTAGTCTTTTCTACATTGTATGGTGATACATGCAGCATTGTAATAAGCTGAGAATGAAGATACAGGTAGCTAAGGATAAGAACAAAAACTGTGGTGTCCATTCGGTATTGGGAAATGGATAATGCAAGTCAGAGGGAACTTGTCAAATTCCAATCTACCTCAGGCATGAAGCCATGCATTAATTAATCCAATAAAAATTAAGAGTATGTAAACAGAGGACTTCTCAGTTTTACTTTTGGCCTGGCATCACATTTCTCTATTTGTTTGTTTGTGTTTGTAGTAACAGAGGTGCAGTTTCCTTGCATCAGGGCGATTGTAATCAAGTCTGAAAAGTTGAAAGTAGGAACTCTGTTTATCATCACCTACACTGGTGGGACAATTGGAAGGTAATTGTACTAACAATATTTAAATAACTTCGTATTTAATTTTCCATTCTGATAATTTCTTGGTGAGTAAAGACAACATCCTAATTTTGATTAAAGTTAAAATCACTGATAAAAATCAGTGTTTTGTTCAAAATCCCAGAACAATGTGAATTCTCCATAAATAAAGAGGGATTCATACTACACTGTGCATGAAATTTTGTACAAATGCAAAAAATGAGAACTTTGTTCCCTTTTTCTGTGGAAGAACTGGCTAATATTTTTATTGTCTCAGAGACCTTAGATTGACTTTTCCATTTGCAGGGAGAAAGATCTTCCACATGTTATGAGAATACCTGACATTGAAGTCAGCAAGGTGCGTGTATTGGATACATTTCAGTGACCTTTGTACAACCAATAATTTTAGAGCACACGAACATCACCTATGGAACCACTGAGCTACACGTCTGGAGTTTTTTGGGCTTGCACTACGATGAATGATGGTAGTACATAAAGTAGCTATTGCTTGAGTATTTAACTTCAGAGTTACCTATGGTAGTATGATGTTAAAAGCACAGTAAGTACTCTTTTATTTGGTTGTATGAGGTTCAAAACTTCCAGTGTACCATAGTTCTCTTCTCTAGTTCCCCCGTTTTCTTGGTAGATTCCACCGCCTCTTTTTCTGTTGCAAAATATAATTAAAATGCAATATGTTATAATCTTGTCGTGTTTCTCCATCTCCCTGGGAAATCCCGCTTCGTTCACCCTCCTTCCCTGTCTGAGAGATTTTCTGCTTCTTTTCTTATAGGTCAATTGTAGCTGGAGACATATGACCTATGGGCTTGAAAAAATAATTATGATTTGCACTGTAGGAAATACCAGGAGTGGAAATAGTACAAATAGTTATGATATGATGAAACAAACTTAAAATAAATGTATTGCCCAAGATGTGCGAGGAAAAGCTTTGTGGGTACATGATTTGCTTGAAACCATCAGTTTTAGTTAGAGGAAGGACACGTGAGTTTCAGCTAAATGTCCCATTTTTCTTTTCTTATCCGTCAACAGATACAGTGTAAGGTTGAGTTTGATAAAGAAAGACGCCAGTTCTTTATTTGTGATGTTGGAAGCAGAAACGGGACTTTTCTCAATGGAGTGCGGCTCTCTGAGGTACACCTTTTGTCTGTTTTGGTTCTTTTGGTTAAAATGTCTTATGGTTTAATAAATTGTGCAGTGCAGGTCCTCCAACTCCATTGACCTGCTGATAGTACAATTGTAATCCTTGGTTGCTTTTGTCTGTTTGCTTGCTCAACTCCATACAAAGCATCTGTACTGTGTGCCTCATACTTCCAGAGCAAATTTGCTTTTCTTGATACTTACTTCCGTCTCCTGCTGACATGTGAGTACCCCGGCATCACCCCCTATAATCACTCGGATGCCTACTACAAAAACTAATATCCACAACTGAGCAAAAATATCCTTATAGTTCCTTGAGATGGATCGCTAAACTGGATGGTCTGCTCACGAACTCATTTCACTCGTTACACGATGAGCAGTACCTCCTTTCGCTCAGGGATAGTCAAGCGAGAAGCAATGGGAACGGCGACGAAAGTCGCCTGCCGCGTGGCAACGTGACACGTGCGTCACGTCTTCTCTTTCTCTCTCGATCATTCCTGAGCGGAAGGAGGGGATGCTCAGCGTGGGGAGGAACTGCTTAACTTGTTTGTTTATTTTAATAAAAGTGTAAAAGTTAAACTTTTCAGCGGTAAGTGGGATCATTTTTTTTCCGGGCTCTCTCTATTTTTTTTCTTTTGCAGTTTTTGTGGGTTTGGGCGCCACCTTTGTGCTCAATCAATGTTTTCTCTAATGCTAGTTTCGTCATTTAATATTTCTGTGTATTTTTTGTTATAGAGCAAACAAAAAAGCGAGCCTCAGGTCATAACTCATGGAGATGAGCTCACTCTTGGAAGCACCACACTGCATTTACACATTCACCCAGGGTCACAAACATGTGATTCCTGTGAGCCCGGTCAAGTACAGGCTCAGGCCCTGGCCCTGGTCCAGCAAGGGACATCATACGATCAGGATGACGAAGGTACAGTACCCCGTTTTATTCACTCTTTGTGAGTTACCGTTTTTGCTATTTTTGCAATTCTTTACTTTTCATAAAACCTAGATTCCCGCAAAAAAATTTATGCGCAGATGTACGTTGTATATTTATCACAAAAATGTACTCTAGAAAACGCCGACAAGTTCAGGAGTGTTAACGCCAAGAAAACCCGTTCCGTGCTCATCAATAGCGACCTTCAGATCGGACTACGAGTTCGAGATTGAGTACGAGTATGACTTTTCAATTCCTGGTCACGTGGGCTTTAGATTGTGTTCTTACACACCAATATCATTCTCATAGCACCCTTCTCTCTTGGTCAGCAACAGGAAGAAACGAGAGCTCTGAGAACGTAACTGTTTTGAAATTCGAAAGTCGCGCTCGTACTCAATCTCGTTCTCGTGGTCCGATCTGAAGGACGCCAGTAATGCTTGCAGCATGCCAAATACGCAAATGTTATATTGTGGCTAAATCCCACGCCTATCTGCATGCCATATGAACTACATTTGTACATTTTACGGTAAATCCTGTATTGCTTCCATTGTAAACTTGTACATTTAATTGATATACTTCTCACCAACGAATGATTTTATAAAATATAGTCAGTTTGTAACAGCTGTGGAATAAAGTTAGTTGGCGTGAATCAACGGAAAGTTGCACTCAAGCGATATTGTAAAATGTTTTACCAGCAATAATCACGCTCGAGTTAACGAAAATTGTATTTTTTTTCTTTTTGCTGAACGCTTTGGAAAGACTGCTAAAGTGGATCACCTTTTTGTACGTTTCCTGACCCAAAAGGCCAGGTCGTATTTGCTTACCGATATAATTTACAGACTACGGAAGTTTATCATCTTCTTTAGACATGTATATTTTCAGGCCCAAAAGGTCAGTCTTATTTTGGTAGACGCTTTATTTTGCAGGTTGCAATAGTGGATTGTCTTTTTGTACATATTTAAACCCAAAAGGTCTCGATAAGTCCTTTCATTCTAGACACTTATTTTACAGATTGGAATAGTGTATCAATTCAGCAGGTCAAGTCTTTTTTTGTTGCTGGGCACTTTTGAAAGACTGCAAAAGTGGATCATCTTTCTTGTACGTCTTCTTTTTGTGATAAAGATCAAACACCTCGTCTTTCTTAATGGCGACCATCTCTCCATAATCAATATTTCCATCGTTGTCTGTATCGAGGATTCGTACCAGCTTCTTCAGTTGTTTTCGTGTCATGGGAATACCTGCTTTCTTTACACCATTCATGAACTCCGCCCTGGTAATCTTTTTACTGTTGTCCTTGTCCAGCTGACGAAAGAAGTCCACCACACGGAGACCCCTGAGCTCTATGTACTCCAGCAGCAAGTTAAGAACATCCTGTGGGGACAGAAAATGGAAATTGAGGTTAAATTTGGTTGCCACCTTACGGCGGGTTTTCATTCAGGCCTTGAACGGAACATTAGCTCCCTTGGAAATATTTGCTCGTGAGATCTTGTTCCAGTGTCTAGCAAAACAGTAAAGTTACAATGTACAAAATGTACTACAAGCTATGAGCTATGAACTAGATAATTAGAAAGACAGAAATATATTAGTGGCACCAATTTGAAGCCTGTATACTTGAACAACAACCAAGATTAACAGAGAGCATTTAGCTGCCGCTTTTCTTGTGCACGTCCATTTTAAAGCGTAGAACTTCAGCACAACACGGCTTAATCCGAGAATATACACATGTAGTTTGTTGACTTCAATGCAAATCAGCAGTATTTGCTAGTGCGATTTGGCCACCGAACCCTAAAAACCGTTCTTCAGTTTGTCAGCGTTCCTTGTGAGCCCTGCCATATACTGCCTTAACAGAAAACGTGTACGGATGTAACCGACAGTGGAGTTTTTCCCCCTCATTTGCGAGTTCTCCGTGATAAGAAAATAACCGTAGAAAAAAATGGCGGACGCGACTTGTAACGCACCCTTATTATCTTTCTGTTTACTCACCACTTTTTTCTTCATTCTCTTGACTCTGTCTTTCCCCCTCATGGCTGTTCCGCACTGCACGCTAAGGTTCGCTCGTTCGTCAAGAACATCCTCCAAAAGCTCCTCAAACTCTGCATTTACGGGGATTTCATCGAAGTACAATTCCTCAATAGCACTCTCCTTGTTCTTAGCTACAGCTTTCAAAATCTCGTACGCGCCTTCACTTTGAAACGGGTTCTGACCAACGCGTAAGATCTGAAGAGTAATATTTTGAGCCAGTCCCTTCGCCAGCCACCTCGCTCCGACGATGGAAATACGGTTGCTTGAGATATCCAGTTCGGTTAAAGTGTTGTTTGCACCTAGAGCGTCACCTATCGATTTCGCACCATCATCTGAGAAGCCATTCCAGGACACGTCCAGGAATTTTAAAGCGCAGTTATTTTTCAGCCCGTACCCAATCGCTACGGCACCTTTTCTTCTCAAATGATTCCAGCTCAAATCCAGATATTCTAACCCTACGTTTGCGTCGATGGCTGGGCCCAGCAGTTGACCTCCGATCTCGCAGAAGTTGTTATGACTGAGATTAAGAGATTTTAGCGTGTAATTCTGTTTCATGGCTTCCACAATGGGCTCCGCATCCTTCTGTTCAAATCCGTTGTTTGAGAGATTCAGTTCCAAAAGTTCGTTATTCTCCCGTAACATCTCCGAAATGGCATACGCCCCTGTAGTGCGTAGCTCATTCTGCGAAACATCCAGTTCTGTAATGAACGGGTTTTCAGTCAACATCTTAGCGATGTATATCGCACCGTCTGCGCCTATACAGTTATCCGCAATATTCAGCGTTAGCACTCGGTTATTCTGCATCAAGGCGACTGCCACGGCCTCTGCTCCCATTGGCCCGAAGTTGTAATGCTTCAAGTTCATTTCCGACTTGTTCAGCTGCCGGAGAAACGGCGAACAGGGGACCAATCCGAGGTTTTTACACGCAGCGAGGTAGTGTTTCTTGCTTTGGTTGTTCTCCTCATCTGCGTCGTCTTTGAAGTCGCTCTCCAAATCTGTGTCGTACTCCTCGTCACTGCTCTCTGTTTGTTTTTCCGGGTTTACCGGTTCTTCTGACAATTCCTCTTCTTCTTCCAGTGAAGAATAAGGCACTTGCCTTATGCAGTCTACTTGAACCGGGTATTTTGTTGACATGACTGCAACCTGCAAATGAAAAAGTACAATTTTGATAACTCTGTCAGCTTCTACTCGTATGGGAATTTGAAAAATAGCAGCAGCTTCCCCTTCAGTGGTCGCACTTTTAAATTTTATCCACTCTGAAAAGATGGAACCGTCATATACAGCCTCACAGGAAAATACTGCTGAATAGCTTTTGTAAGGATTTCAACCACCGGCTCAATATATATATATATATATATATATATATAGTGTAGAGTAATGTATAGCGTAATAAACAGTACCACTGCTCAATAGCTTTTACAGTCAAACTTCTTCAATGAGGGTACCTTAGTTCGTGTTACGGGTTTAGCGTCTGTGTGAAATTCGTTGTTATGAGGACCGAGTGAACTATCCGTAATGAAGGAATGTCTGTAAGGGGAAGTTTTACTGTATTTCATGGTCATACTTAAGTATTTCAACCGCAGACTTGTAGAACTACCTTGAACAGTATAGTAAACAGCATCACAGAAAAGCACTGTTCGGTAGCTTTCATTTGAGTGGCCACACTTTAGGATTTCATCCACAGACTCAAAAATGAGATAAATATTTACCTTAAGCCAAGACAGTGTTCCTAATTGCTTATTTCTCCTTGAATGGAGACTAACTTGAGTTTCCTTTATTGTGCAGTTATACTAAGTTTAGCTTAGTTCGAAGAAAATATGTTGCTTGATACAAGACACCACTTTTGTTTTAAACTTATACTTTAAACTGGTGAGAATGCTACCCTTATGGTGCATGCAATCTTTAAGTCCGACCAGAGAATAATATTCTCAAATTACTGAACATTTCAGTTTATTTCCATAGTTTGAATAAGTTCCCTTGTAGATTCTAAATCTGAAGTCACATTTTATGTTTGCTAAAGAGGATAAGGGGGCTCTTGATGTTTCGGCAAAGTTTGACGTTGACGAAGACATTTTTTTTACTGGTGAGATAATACTTAGCCGGCGTGGGAGAGTTTCTTTTTGCATGTTCATGAAGTTCAATTTATTCCGGAGCAAACGTGTTGGTTGATATGCGTGTATTAGTTGTCTTGACAATGTAAATTTGTTCGCGAATAGCGGTTTTAAATTGTGACTCTTGCTTCCCTACGAGTGCTCTTAAAATAATCGTTAAAGTTTCAGTTACAAAAATATTTCATTGGTGCTAACGTTACCTGTTTGCGTCGTGTAGTTTAGTTCGATGACAATGCAGATTCGATACAATTCACAACGAAAGCATAGCACGAAAGAAATTTGTTTCTCTCGCTTAGGTCGTCTTCAGCTGGTGAACTAGTCAAATATTGTTTGCCCCAGTCTCAAGAAAATGCTTGCACACTGTTTGAAACAAATATCTATCGTGCGATTCTCAGACAAGTCAAATCCTTAATTACGTATGCATAAAGTGAGAGTATTCTAAATGGTCGAGTCATTTAAACAATCCGTTGCTAAGGAGAATCCGAAAAACTGCTGTGAAGACGGGCGGCATCAAGAACGGGTATCGCCCAATAACATTTCCAAGCTACACACGAGTCTTTTGTGTAAAAATGGGAAAACGATATGAATAATTTATCATCTGTGCAAACATTTGGCAGGTGGACTTTTTACGTAGATCACTAACATTTGAATTTATCATGATTTAAGTAAACTGAAGTCAAATGAAAACACGGTTTGCATTAAATGTTCAAAAAGCCAGTATGGCTAAAACAATATTGAAGAATAAATGTTTTACCAAACAATAAATTGCTAGAATCGATGGTTGCTTTTGTGGTAAACGAATTGGTAGCGGATATTTACATGTATTGAGCTTTGTTTAAAAGAAATTCCTAATTAACTCAGTAGGCCCGCTTGCATTTTAATTTTTGTCATTTGTATTTGTAATCTGTGGTCCTTAAAATGCGTCTTTCGCCGAAGAAGAAACAGTTGTTTTAACAATGTTGTGGATAATGAGGATATATCTTGATTAAGTTGTATCGTGTTGGTATGTTTCGTTAGTTAATAGAGGATTTTCCAATATTTTACGCTGATACCTCTAATATGTCTCGGTAGTCGATTATGAACGTAGATACACTCCACACCTGCTTTGCTAATGACAATTTATGCATTCTGCAGCATTGGAATAAATTAATATTATGGCTTAAAGTGTACGCTCTCAAAATTTTCTTTAGTTGAGGTACAAGGAACACAGTCACGACAAATAAAAGCCGAAAAAAAGTAAAGCGGCTATGTGGGATTTCATCTTTACTGTTGATAGAAAATTCAGGCTTGAGGCTTACGTACCACATCAAATGTTGGTAATTCATATTTTTAATCTTTTTCTAAATTTCTTAATGTTGGATCAAGAAAAAGATCCAAGAGAAAGTGGAAGTTGTATTTGGTTTTAGTAGTTTACTCGATGTTCATTATACGGTTTTGAGACATCAGATACGTATTCTGTCCTCTACAGAGGCCTCCTACAGTCACGTCTTGACTGCACGCTTAAGAAAAAGCGCGCGGAGGCTGGGTAGAGGGGAAAATAAAGCGCGCGGAGAACTCTGCGCTCCCGTTCACTGCGCCCCAGGTTTTCTCTTTCCCTGTTGTTTACTGAAAGGAGCCTCTGCGGAGGGGAGAGAGATACGTAGCAGGAACAAGAACAGCTAATCTACTTCCACAATGTAAGATGAACTGGGACAAATGTTAACTCGAAAATTTTTATTTCTGAAAGAGTGGAATGACCTACCAGAAACAGTGACCTTGGCTCATGAGCTCTTTTAGTACTTTTAAACTTAATTGTTGGTCAAAGATGTGTATTTATCCTTTTCATGTTTTATTTGACTTTTCCTTCTTTTGCCGAGGACCTTCTCGAAAAGCACCTCCTGGTGACGAATGCATGCTTTTTATTATTATTTACACCTGTATTTATAATTACTATTTGACTTAATTTGCAGTGTGTATCACCAAGGTAGTTCAAGGCAGCAAACCAATTAATTCCTCCTCAATACAAGAGCAGAGAAAGTCAGTTCTAAAGAGAATTAAGAAAACGTATGGCTTAGAGGTGAGCCACTTCTGTTGAACATGTCTGCATGATACGCTCTTATAGCGAATTCTCGAGGGAGGGGATTTCCGACAGCAAAAGTCACGTCCCCCCAACCTAACCCATTATAAACTTTGTGTCGCTTAGACAAAAACGAAACTTTTTTTTTTGTATATGTAATCGCATGAGGCCGAGTAGAATTAAGGACAAATTTTCACACAATATGTGAAAACTTTGAAAATACAAGTGAAAATTTTTCTTTAATTCCACGAGGACTCAATGCGATTACTTGTTTATAACACAGAGGGCAAAATTTTCTGAAAACTTTTCATGCACGTCAAAACACAATCCGCAGCCGGCCCTCACAATAAACAATTCTCCACACAAGCAGTTTATTAAATTACTACTCAGCGTCCAGAACAAAAAAAAAACTCTCTTTTATGCATATGTTCATCTTTTGGGATAATTACAGTTCTAGTTCATTAACAAACTCGCACCCAAAACTCGAACTAAGTAAGACTTAAATTTATTTACCTGAGTTGCAAAGCGACCTCTCGCTCGCTGAATTATCCAAGGTTTTCGGTAGTTTTAAAATAAAATAACCATTTGCTGTTTCCCGTAAAACATTCAGGCTCACCTTCTGGAATTTCTCTTCGAGCTATCACCCGATTTCCATACCATTTTTGCCAACCAACTCGGTTAAATTTAAACTCTGAAACGATATTCTTGTGTTGAACAACTCAAAATCCAATTCAAAATCTGCTAATCGTTTCAAGACGCTTACAAAATGCAAATGGCGCGATCTCGCGCTCAGCCAATCAAATGCGAGTATTTTTTGCGCTTGGCCAATCAGGAGTCAGTAATTTTGCCCTCGTGGAAAGAAAATTAAGAAAAAAAATGCCTTCTGTCTCAACCAATCAGCAATCAGTAATTTTGCCCTCTGTTATAAGTGTGGTAATTGAGCTTTCACTATATTTAGTGTATATTGCTGTCACGTGCTACCCTTTTGAAATAAACCCTTTTAAAATAAAGTATTTTGATTTGAATTTGACTTATTGCAGGAAATTTTCACAGGCAGGCGGGGGCTGGATTACTTCCTTCCCGTCTGGGTTTGCAAAACGAAGCGGGTTTCGCTTTCCTTCTAGTTTCCATTCTCTTGGCCTTTCCTTTATTCCACCCAACCTTCTTTTTTTCCCCACGCAATCCAAGGAGTATTTTTGTTTGTTTTCCTTAAAATGCACGTAAGCCATCTAGTTGTTCGGGGTTTAAGCAAACTTCAAGTTGCTTACTCACAGTTCAACTGAATAACCTCCCAAGTACTGCGATTATAAAATGTCGCCAAACGTCTACGTCGAAAGGAAAACTGGTTTTAAACGATGCAATTAAAAAGCTACTCCTTTTTGCAAGAAGGAATATTTCACCCAATTTTAAACTTTTCCTTTGATATTTACTTCATTTACAAAATGTGGCAATCTATTTCAAAACATTTCTATAATTAATGATGATGCAGAGTTCATAGATGGTCGACGTGAACAAGGACTTATTGGCCTGTAACGAAAATAGGTCAGAATGAGTAACGTTATCATTGTATTCATTCATTTTCTTTTTCTTTTTTCTTTAGGAATCTGACTACGTCGAACAAGCCATCGAGGGCACTCTCACTGGAAAGTACAAAGATCGCGCAGAAGTCAGGTTTGTACTTATCCTTAAGTACATTCTTTGTAGGTGCCAGATGGTAAGAGTGAAGAGGAGCCGATACGCTATTCAACAACAACAACAGTTACAACATGATCAAAAACAACAACAACATAAAAAACAAAAGCAGCGACGTTAGCAACAACGACTGGGAGAATAACATAACAACAACGACAAAAAAAAAAAGATAACGGTAACGACAACAAAACAAACAAACAATAACGATAACAAAAACAGTAGCAACAACAAGAATCGATAATGACAAGAGACATATAAAGAAAATGACATCAACAGGAACAAGAACAACAGCATCAATTGTAACGATAACTATAACAAGACAAAGAACACCAACAAAAACAAGAATAGCATTTTCGGATACAAATACATAATTTTCCGATACAGTTGTTGCTGTTGTTTTCGGTCGAACGAGTACTAGTGGTTTCTTTTAACAAAAACCAGTCACTTATTGCAAGACAGAACAGAAGTTAATTTCAGGCTAAAATGATGTAATGCACTGGCCACTGATTGACTTAAACAACTGACTTTGGAATTCTTGGTTTGGCGCGGCTTTCAGTTGAGTATCGTATAACTTAAACCAGGGCATGCAATTACTCGAAAGCAAAAGACTCGAAGCAAGCACATGGAAAAGGCCACGAGCGCGGGAAAACGAAACAGAGCGTGGTTAATTAAAACCAAAGGAAATGCGAATTAGGTTCGACACCCACTTGAAAAACTCTATTCTGTAAGGTGGCTTTGTCATCATTGTTGTACTGGCCCCAGGTGTCAACCGTGATTTCAGCCTTTTATTTCTTGACATTTTGTTTTATGTGTTTGCCATTGATATTAGACGCACAAAAGTAGGAAGTGATGTCCCTGTGGTGATTGCTGACGACGCCCCCGCATCTGTCAACAGGTAAGGGCTATTTTCAATTCCGATTTTAGCTGTTATCTCTTCTCTGCCTCTGGTTGTCTCTCTCCACCCAGCAGTGGTACCCGACGCAAAGTGCTGGGCATATTCCTGCGATGGACTAACATTCCATTCAGGAGGGGGGGGGGGGGGGGGTTAATACTCCTAATTACTTCGTGCCACCGGACTCACAGGACTTTTGCATAGTTTCCCCTAAGTGGGCTCTCTGTGTTCTGTGGTGCAAGATGTTTACGTTTTACATCAAAACATCCGGCTAGAAATTATGCAGGATTTTGGTATTTGATTGAAAGACGGAAATGATGAGATGCAACTGCACAACTCCTACTCTCCAAAACGTTCTCTTTTTCATAGCACTGTATCACAATAATGCGGTGCTAAAGAATTTTCCTGCCAGTTACGGATTGATTAGAAAACTTATTATAGTGTATTTGTACGGCGTTTTATTTATTGAGGTAGCTTCTCATACTTGTTTGTTTGTTTGTTTGTTTGTTTGTTCATTTGCAGACCTATCGGTACAGAGAACGTTGGACGCCAAATGTTGGAAAAGATGGGCTGGAACGAGGGAGAGGGACTGGGGCGAGAGAGGGCGGGACGCCGAGAACCAGTAAGCGTTCATTAACTTATTAAAAAGCTAACGCACGCAAAAGTTTACCCATGCGCGAGCTTTTATGTGAATGGTCATTTCCGTCCACAGACATACCTCGTAATTGGTGGAACCACATAACTAGAATTTTAGCAAAGGTTTGACAAACGCCAGCGACATCATCGGGACAAAACGACAAAATGGCAGCAAAATTATCGGGACATAGATTATAGCTCTGTGATCTGACTGGAAATGGCCGCCATCTTGAAAGCCCGCGTTTAGCACTTCTGATTAATTTGAACGTCTTTCAATCCTGTGCCTTTAAGTTGGTTCCTTAATGTAAAACAATCTTCCGACCTCGAATCCTTATTGGATAATTTGTGTTACAATCATATGAAAATTAGTTACCGTGGACGCCGCTCTTTGGACCTTAACGCCAGTTTCCCTTGAATTTGTCTACTATTTTTCGGTCATTAACGATTGCCTATCGTGAACTCGGTCAACCTTTGCAAAAAGACTTTACCCTCTTGACATTGATGATGTTCTGCATGAAGCCGGTACCCTTAGGTAGCTAACAGGTTCGTTAAATGTTTATTTGGATAGCCAATATAATATGTAAAAATCTAAAGAGAAGATTCTTAAACTACAGTAATCAGCAACTTAGCACCACTCTACATGTAGCTATCTCGAATAATTTCCGTTTCCCTTCAGAGTTTGAGATAGCGGAGGAGAGAACCTCCACTGTCAAAACAAATTGATGTTAAATTCTTGGAAATACAGTCTAAATTCCAATTCTTTTTTTAATAAGTGGAAAGAAAGTTCTCGTGTGCAAAAAATTGGAAATGAATATCGCATATTTTCGCTTTTAAATTTCCCGGGCGCCGCCATTTTGAATTTTTGGTACGTCAAACGGTTGCCGCTTTCTTGCCCTATTGTTAAGAAGCAACTTTCTTTTGTTTGAAACAATTGGGCAACCATTTGACGTCATAAAAATTCAAAATATCGGCGCCGGGAAATTTAAAAGGGGAAATAGGCGAAAATAGGGGAAATAGTTCTATCAATTTTTTTGCACACTAAAACTTTCTTTCCACTTGTCAAAAAAGAATTGGAATTTAGACTTTATTTCCAACAATTTAATGTCAATTTGTTATAATGGTGGAGGTTCCCTCTAAAGTGGTCACATTCACGAGTTGTGCTGTAAAACCGCTGATCCTTTTTTCGCAGGTAATCGTTGAAGTTCGCGATAACCTTCGAGGACTGGGCTCGGGTGTAAAACGAAGCCTTGATGACGTGGAAGGCAAGAGTTACATCCGGGCTAAAACTCGCGAGAGGTACGGACAAGCTACCCACGTCATTTCCGGTCCACAAAAATTTGTTGCTGCTAACACAGTTGAAGTTGAAGAGAAATCCGCACAGAACTCAGTCAAAAATGACGGAACCTCATTAGCAGAGGAATCTAATGATAATCAGGAACGGACTCAATCAAACAAGGAAGAGACAATGGATATTTTTGCTGAATAATAGCTGGATATCACTGAAGATGACATGAAATCATGGATCGCACGTTATACTTGGTTTGAGGGCGCCCCTAAACTGAGGTGATTGATATCTTCAAATTCGGCCGACTAAAAATGGTGGAATTTCTCGCCTAACTCTGTGTGGCAGTATTCTTTTAGTTGCATGATCGAATGAGATTTGTCGATAAACAAGTAAAAAATTTCATCAGGCTGAGTCAAATTTCGCGCAGAAAGAATGATTGGGTATTCTTGGTTTACATCATAAAAACGGAGAAGAGAAGTCACATGTAGCACATTCGCGTTTCCCTTGCTGCAGAGAGCACTAGCATTTTCATTACCAGTGACATCTTTGAGTCTTTTTTTAAAGATTGTTTCATTACCGCATGTTCATTTCTTTTTTAAGGTTAATATCAGGCCCCATATGGCCGGATTCTTTCAAACATCCAAAATAATCTGTTGCATACACGTTAAATATAAGTGATTGTGAACGTATATATGATCTACAGACAAACATCGTCACAGAGACAAGGTGTGCTAGTCTGCTTTAGAGAGTGTTCTCTTCAGTTCTTTTGTTGGTGTAGTGATGTACATTAAAATCCCGCGTATAAGAACCTACTATTTTCCAGGTTAGGCTGAATATTTGATGCATAAGACGAAATAAGCCTGTTTAGGTTCTTAAATAGGTTTTTATTTTTTCAAAGAACGGCGTAGGCCATGAAATTTTAAATACAGATGTATAAGATAGGTGTGGTGTTAAATTTACTAGATTTCGGACATTAGATTTATGAAATACTACTAATCAGTGATATTTAAACAACAAAAGCAGCAGTATAAAGTATCACTTTTTAGAATACTAAGTTGTATTTCACGAGTGTGATGTCTGCACGCTATAAACATCGAATATAATTACAAGTGTATAAGACTTATTTCTCATTGTAGAATTATTACTTGCCTACCAAATAAGAACCGTTTCCAAATTTCAGGCTAAATTGTTTCTTATAAAAATGGGTGTCTAAATGGCAAATTTCAGGCGGTAGGTTCTTAATCCGCCAGGTTCTTATACGTGGGGTTTTTACTGTGTTCTAATAGATGCAATCCGAATACTACACTTGGGGAAGACATTTGTGAGCAACGTACGGAAGTCATGGTGAAATAGATTCAACCCGAAGGCCCCCTAAGAAACAGCGCCAACTAACAAGGGAAAAATGTTCGAGGAAAGATGGATATAGGGTCGGTGGGAAGTTGGATTTCTTTGTGGGTGCACCTTAAACGCATACAAAGTATCAGTTGCTAAAACATCAGTGAAAGTGTGTTTTTTTTTTTGCACAATAAACAGGTTGATTTCTGAGCATTTTATTTTAAAAATGAACCGATCAGTTCGGTGTATATAAATTCAAGTTTGAGAAAAATTAATAATTGTATTGTGTTGTTGACGTCGTTGAGTTTACAGGAAGACTCCTTTTAATTCTAATTTAGCTTGCGAGGCAAGTGTTAAAAGAAGGGTTGGGGGGGGGGGGGGATGGAAATTAGACGCAAGCTCTCACGCACTACGCTAGCGTCTCGCGCTTCGCTCCCCCGAATCCCCGTTTCCTTCCTTTTTGGTGCCTGCCACGCATGTTAATTCTAATTCGACATCTTCCTTCGATCGTTATTTGGTTGTCACCCGGCGCCTCTTTCCTACTTAGTAAAGAGGCGTGACAACTTAAATAACGGTTCCAAGGAGCAGAAATTTATCTGGCTGGGCGCCAATCGAAAAGGTATAATCATAACTGCGGGGATTACTTTCCTCCCTGGAAAGTCATACGAGCCATATCATAGAAACCTATGACCCCTTCTTGCGTACTTATCTTTCTATTTTCTCTGTTTTATGTCTACATTTGTTTATCCCCTGCCTAGAGAGGTAACAATGTAAGAAATGTGTTGCCAGAAGGTTGCCTGCCTCATCCCCTATTTGATAAACTTGTTATATATAACTAGATGGTTAAACATACAGGTCCTTAGAATGAAAGGAAAAATCAACCAACCATGAATTGCTTTGATATTTTCATTAACCTTCCCACCTTCTGCAGTGAGAGTTGTTACACTAAGCAATTTTGCTTGCAACTCGAGGTTGTCTTGCAATGTTGTTTCGACACAAGTTGCACGGAAAACACCCTGCAACAACTCGCCTTTTTCCGCAGTCGTGGAAGAAGTAGCTGTCGGTTCAGCAACGAATTAAATTTTTCAACGTGTTCCAACGCTTTAGGACATCAGCCAATCTGCGCCGTTCGTCACCGTCGAGGGGAAGACAGCTAGCTTGAAAGAAACGTTAGCCATTGTAAACACCTGTCAGGAAAACGTGCAACTTGAGTCGCAACTAAATTGTGAGAAAATTTGCAAGAGATATTGAATAAAAGAAACACTACGTATTACAGTACAGTAGTATATGAAGTTCAGACCTTACGAGAATTGGATCCAGAGGTAGAAGTACGAGAGCATTCGGGAGTTATCTTTCCTCCGGGGTACGTTGTGGGAAAATCTTACAAGGAGACGATGGATCCTGCTGCACTTGGTGTTAAGGCAGCGGCCAATGACAAGCTTAAGACAAGAAACATTTTTCAACGGATGGCTAGTAGCACCGAGTTTAAAAAAAAAAAAAAAACTCTCAAAGCGAAGGCCACAGGACGGAGGGATCGGCATTCCCTTACGGGCTCGCGGCGAATCTACATGCATCCTTACATGACGCAGATAATAAAGTGACAGTGCTCTGATCAGTAGCCTGGGTGCAAAAAATGCAAACGTAGGCGAACTTTGGAACGTCATTTTTTCGCCGTTTCCTTTCCGGCGTGAGCCCTGACAATGAACTACAGCATTCTGGTTTGTTTTAGAAGAGTTTATTGTGTATGTGAGTGAGAGAATTTGCTTTTGCGTGTTTCGGTTCTTTTACAACAAAGTACGAACTGAAGACAACCGCGGCACACAGTTCACAACAATAGGGGAAGTTCTTTGAGCGACCATCGTTTCAAGCGTCAATAGTCACGTATGCGTCAATAGTCAGGTATGATATAACTGAAATTTATCGTTTTGGGGACAGATGTCCTTGACAGTGGAGGGAAAAATAGAATTTTTAGCTTATTTTAAGAGCGAGTTTGCGTTACTGTGCAATGGGCCTGTGCAATCAATGACAAACTTTAGTGATGCCAGTATGACAAAGGGGGGAAGGAAACTAAATTTGGCGTGCGAAGACAGGCTAAGTTTTAGCTCTTTTAGGTGTATACATGAAGTTTCAAAATTTGTGTCATTCATAAAACGTAAGGACTTACTGGTATGGCATTGTAGAGTACTTATTAAAAATGGCTTCATCAAAAATTGCCTTCTTAGTGTGAAAATAGCCATCCAATTTTGATATATAGAGTTTCAGATATAATTACAGTTTTCTGTGGGTTTTATATATAACAGCCTTTCACTAATTAATCACCGCAAACTCTGAGAATACCAGTTGTCGTGTGTTGTATCTGGAAATCTTCTGTTGGAAACCTGCAACCAGTATGTTGTTAAAATTGATGGACAGATAACTTAAGGCCCAGTTCAAAAATCAAACTTCACCCGTGCCGAACCTAATTATTAGGTTTGCCACACGTAAAGTTTGACATATGAATCAATAATAATAATAATAATTTGACATATGAATCAATCATAATTAAGTTCAACAGATTTGTAATAGGGTTGACCCTGCCGTTCTATCTGACTGGGCCGGTCGGATAGAATGGCAAAAGTTCGACATTGATCAAGACGTCAAACTTTTCATCCATTGTACCTAATGCATAAATTATGTTAATGTATTCCTGACTATAACAGCAGTAATGATTGGCTTAAAGCCAATAAGCATGACTTAAGTCACCCATTAAACCATGACGAGTCATGTATTGAACTTTGTTGCATCTGTTTTAAAAAAGAACTGGTCTATGCAAACTGTAAATTCTCTGTCAACAAGAATTGTTACTTTATATTACAGATTGCATGAACATTACCGTGGGTCCTAGAATTTTTTTTTTTTTTTTTTTTTGGTGAAAACTGGCAAACAACACCGATCGAGGCACGGAGCACCGCAACAAAAAAAAAAAAAACGGGCAGAAGCTTTAAAAACCGTGAAGGCAGTTTATTTCGCTCAGGATATTTAGAGAACGAACCTCTGGAGCCAGGGTACACTAACATGAGATTGTTTTCACTTTTTTTGTGGATACATGTAGCTATTCTGAAAACAACAGAATATAACAATAAACATATTTTTGTGAAATTTGACAAACAGATTTGCATACTAATACACTGTATTTAAATATTAACTATTAAACATCTGTGAATGTAGTCTCCACAACAGATGGAATACTGTGGAATGACCCTTGCCTATTTTGGGCACCCTGTCTACCTCCTCAGCAAAAGCAAGACAATCCCTGATTTAAATGTATCAGTTTTAGAACCAGTTCAAACATCTAATTCTTACACGTGCCAAACCTAATTGTATTTGGGTCGACCTAAATAATTAAGTTCAACAGTTTATTCAGAAGTTGACCTTAATCAGTAGAATTTAATTATCCAAAACAATCATCACTTATGCGATATCTGGTCTCAAAAAAGCACACAAAAACAATTAACAGGAAAAAAACCAAGCTCTCTTTTATTGTGCTCTATAATTATGTAGAAACCTAGATTACTTAGCACACACCTGCTCTTCTTGTATTAAAGGTAGATGTCCATTAGAGCTATGTCTTAAAGTAGTGTAATTCACTCTGAATCAAATGAGTGGGACATCACTGCAAGTTATGTGGCTGTTGCGGAGACTACGCAGAAATTCTTTATTTGTAATTAACCCTGATAAAGTGGAAAGGTCTCTGAATCTGAGAAACACATATGACATTTGTGTACTTTTTTCATAAGGGCATTTTATCTAGGTTATGTAAGTGCCAAAACGTTTAACTGACATTGCTTCTACTTCACAGTATGATTAATAATTTTAATAGGGGTACTGTTGCGGAGACCACGTTGTGGAGACTACATCAGGTACTTTGAATAAAAAAGGCAGCAACGACAATGACAAGGCAAATATAACACAAAATTTCTGTCTCTCTGCATCTCTGTCTTTTTCAATCTTGTCATTGCCTTTTCCTTTCCTTTTCTGGCATTACAGACTTGGCCTTAGCATTCTTCTTTGCCTTCCTTTGTCTGTCCTTTCTCTGATAAGCTTCCAGCTTTCTCTGAACTTTCTGCTTCTTACGGTGCTGCTAGACATAGTTCACTGACATGCCTAACAAAGATGGTAGCTTGTCCTCTAGAAATATGCACTGCACATTCTCAGAAGTATATTAGTGCCAGTTCTCTTAGTATTGGCCAAGTAGCAAGTAGAGTGTATGTCTTAAGCCAACATTAGACAGTTGATTTTGCTGCAGACATCTCTCTCTCATATAAAAAAAATACACAAGTCTAACAATTTGATATTGCATTTTATCATTTTGGCTGAAAAATTAGAGGATATTTCTTATTAGCCTCCAGCAGTTATAGTCTCCGCAACAGAAATGTAGTCTCCGCGACAGAAAAACAAATTCATTTTTTGCCCTTGTTAGGAAACATTCAGGACATGTTGATGCAGTACAACTTACCTCCAAGTATAAATTAGAACTTGCCAAACTTGTATCTAAATTTTTTCTTTTGTTCACTCATAATATAAACTTTAAGGTGTAAAATCTTTGCGGAGACTACATTTTGCCAAGGGAAGGCAAATGTTGCATACATGTAGTTCCGATGACAAAGTTAATTTGAATCAGGTGTTTAAGAAAAGGGCCCAGCAGTAGAGTATATCTACGGACTAACTAAATCTTTCAGCTTTATTATGTTTTTGTAAACAAACAAGGCATTTGTAGTCTCCCCAACAGCCATTTTCTGGATTTTTGTAATTATAATTATATTTTATGCAGCAAATAATTATTATGCCATCCTGTGAATGCAAAACCTTTCATGAAAAGTAAAGTTACAGCGCTTCACTACATTAGCCTTCACATGCACGGTAGATTCATCTGTGACTTTCCAATATGCACATTTGCCAACACATGTTGTGGTGAAATGATATCTGATCCCTTCCCCCTTATTTCTGTTTTCTTGCTCTCTTGGAGATGATATTTTTCAACATTGTCATGTCGATCTTCAGTTTTTAAGTTAATTTGTAGTGAAGTTATTTAGCAGTGATCCATATTAATTATTTTTGGTTTGATTTCACATGAATGTTGCAAGACTTCAAGTGTAACATTTACACTGAAGCAGTACATTTGCAATTTAGAATACATGTGCCTTATTTTTTATCTTACACAATCATCATGTTTTCACTCTTCCCCCTTTAAGTCTTCTCCATAGATCCAAATTATTTCTTAACTTGAGGGAGTGGAACCCATTCGAGAGGATTATCACATCCCAAACAGTAACCTGGGGATTACCACTCCCCAGCGGGAAGTATTACCTCTCTGTACCTTGGGAGTTGTTACCCCTAGAGTTAATGATTGTTTCTTAGAGAACGCCATATGAGATAGTAACCCCCAAATATGAATTGTGGTCCCCATTATGTATAATACCTTAGTAGATTAAATTATATGACTCTCTAAAGAGGATTATCTTCTCTTAGTTATTGCCCTGGTAGACTGACACACCCTGGAGAGAATTACATGTATAGTGTCCTGGAGAATTATAGCCTCCTAGAGGGGGTTATGATCTGTTAGATTTTACCCTGGGGATTGAACTCTCCTAGTGAGAATTATCATTTCTCACATAGTACCTTGAGGGATGTGCCCTCAAGAGGCCCTCGAAAAAAATAATTATGGTTTGGCAGATAGAGCCCTGGGAAGTTATGTAGAAAGAATTATTGCCTCTCAGATAGTACTCTGGGGGATTTTGAACCCCTTATGATGATTGTTGTTTCTCGAATAGTACCCAGGGGATTGTAACTCCCTTGTGAGGGTTGTGGTCTTATACCCCTATACTGGATTATTACCTTTTTTATAGTACCCGGCACTGAGAAATTGTAACCTTCTAGAGACGATCATTATTATTCAGATATAACCCTGAGGAATTCTAATAACATTTCAGATAGAAGCCTGGGGGTCATAATGGTACCTCGAAAGTGAGCTATCAACTCCCTGAGTTCTCCTGCATTTAAACCCCTAGAAAAGCTAGACAACTCTCAGAGGGTATCCTGCGGGATTATTACGCCCTGGTGAGGATTGTGGTCACTCAGATTAGGACCTTCGAAGATTATAACCCCTTGTGAGATTTGTGGCCTCCCTGATATTTCCCTGGGATATTACCATCTCATTAATATACGCGGCCTGATCAATCGATCAAATCGATAATTGATAACAATCGATGGCAGTAAACAACAATTAATTAATTGATTGATATCAGAAATCGATGGCCAAAATTTTTTTTAATTGCCATCGATTGTTATCGATTTTCATGGATTGTTATCGATTGGCATCGATTTCCATATTTTTGGGAGGTCAAAAAGAAAATGCTTATTGCAGAAGAGGTCATTGACACCCAGCGGGGGTACTCCGGATTTCAAGTGACGGAGATGACCGAATGGGGACAAAAATTGAAACCCAAAAAAATCCTTAGGGCTTCCAACGAACCCAAAAAATCCCTGGACCAAAAATTAACCCCAAAAAAATCCCATGGCGAATTTCCGAGCCTTAAAAACTTCCTGAAAAGAAATGTCTTTGAAATACATTTTGTAATAAAAATTAACGATAAAAGGCCACGACGTTTCGACCTCTCCGAGGTCATTTTCAAGTGCGAGTAAAAAATGAAAATTAGCATAAATATATTTCAAGCGGTTTAAAAATAGTTTAAAAGGGAAGAATACAATGAACGATAAAATGCGATAAAATATGTAAACGACAAGTGATAAAATATTTATAAAATTGAAAAGAAATGATTACAATAAGGCTAATTAAAACCGATCTAAACAAATAATTTAGCGCGGATGGAATCGCACTGTTTGTTTAGAGTTGGTTTCAGTTCTTTAATAAAAAGCATTTCAAAAATAAGGCAATCAAGTTTGTTCTGGCACTTCCTTAAAATTTTAAAATTTCGCGCAAAGTCATTTGGGGACATATTGTGCTGATCTTCTGTACACAGGGCTGATAGTTGCATTGATCTTCCGACTGAGGACTGCAAGTTGTCTGCGTACTGCATCTGCAGATTTCTGGTCGAAATCAAAGTGAGGGAAGACAAGCCACCCATTGTGAATCAACAATGCGTTGTTTATCATTTTCAGTGTAACCTGTGTGATGCAGGTTATGTCGGCTACACGTGCCGACACAATCACCAACGAATTGAAGAGCACAAGGGAACTGCAGTCGGAAACCACCTGAAGGATCAGCACAGTATGTCCCCAAATGACTTGCGCGAAATTTTAAAATTTTCAGGAAGTGCCAGAACAAACTTGATTGCCTTACTTTTGAAATGCTTTTTATTAAAGAACTGAAATCAAATCTAAACAAACAGTGCGATTCCATCCGCGCTAAATTATTTGTTTAGATCGGTTTTAATTAGCCTTATTGTAATCATTTCTTTGCAATTTTTATAAATATTTTATCACTTATCGTTTACATATTTTATCGCATTTTATCGTTCATTGTATTCTTACCTTTTAAGGAGGCTCGCAACAGTTTTTTTGGCCTTGGAGTGTATCTTTTGAAGTCAAAATTTCGCATAGAAGATAAACTTCCATTTCCTTGATGCTACACCACCTTTTCAACATATGATCAAAGTTTATTTTCTCGCTGGTTTCCTAGCAACAACTGTCACCATAGCAACGGTAATGGACAACCCCTCATTTTAAATAATGTCGAATATCTCGAAAACTAGTCAGACACCTTATGACGAAACTTGAACTATTTGAACTACTCAACCTACACAACTTGTATGCGAAATTAGGGGAAAATCTGAAAGAGCGTTTTCCTGTAAATCATGATTCATTTTTTACGGGCTGATTTTGGTCATTCCTGCAATTTTCTCCAATATTTCAAGAAAGATAAAACTTAAGACGATTTCCGCTCAATATTCGAGCAGTGAGTGCAAAAATTAAGTTACCAAAAAAATACTTGCAGCACTGTCACATTTTGAGAACAGATAAAAAGAACTTATCGTTACTTTCACTCCCAAGCTGACCCCGCGAGAGAAAATTGGATTTGAAGTTATCCGTATTTCAATTAAAAAGATGCTTCATGTCAGTCCAAAACAAAATGGCGCCCGTTTTAGCACACTTTTACGAGATTTGAGATCAATTTTCTTGAGAATGCTTGAGAATTTCATCGCGGGGTCACTTGGGCAAGTGAACTAGCGTGTGATGTTTCAAATAGCATTGTAAATGTTACCGTGCTATGAGTAGTTTTTTGGTAAATATTTTTTGCACTTATTGCTCCAACGTTGAGCGGAATCCGTCTTAACACTTTCCCTTTTCAGTTGAAGGATCTTTTATGATATCAAAACATTCTTAATGTACATTGAGCTTCCTAGGTGGCTGCGATCTTAAGATATTTATATTTAAAAACTGCTAAAATGCAGCACAAATCAGCCAAAAAGTTCGTAATTTGCATAAATAGAAATTTTCTAAATTGCCCTTACAGTTTTCTCTCTTAAACTGGCTGCTGTTAGAATAATAATTCTTTTTGATGTTCCAGTGAGTTTTAGGCTGAATAAACATTTCTGTTATTAGATAAGAAAGCTGAATCTCAGTCAAGTTTCAGTCGTTATTAACTGTCAACGAGCAACAGTTTTATTTTGTTTTTCCTGGTCTATTTCACGGTTATTCGCATGGAATGAATATTTATACACGTTGCGCTTGTGTCCTCTCGCGCATTTATAATTCCTTCTCATAATAATAAAAAAGTTTCGTCTTCTGAACTTCTTCCTGGAGACTCTTTTCCATTACTCTTTAAATACTGACTGACGTTTTAGCGTTTTTAATTACGGATTTAATTACTCTGGGGCCGAAAAATGAAGAGAAACAAGCTCAGAAGACGAAGATATATATTTTTTATTATGAGAAGGAATTATAAGCGCACGAGAGGACACAAGTGCAGCGTGTATAAATATTAATTGCACGTGAATAACCGTGAAATAGACCAGGAAAAACAAAATAAAACTGTTGCTCGTTGAAAGTTAATAACGACTGAAACTTGACTGAGATTCAGCCTTCTTATCTAATACCAGAAATGTTTATTCAGCCTAAAACTCACTGGAACATCAAAAAGAATTATTATTCTAACGGCAATCAATTTAAGAGAAAAATCTGTAAGGGCAATTGAGAAATATTTCTATTTATGCAAATTACGACCTTTTTGGCTGATTTGTGCTACATTTTAGCAGTTTTTAAAAATAAATATCTTAAAATCGCAGCCACCTAGAAAGCTCAATGCACATTAAGAATGTTTTGATATCATAAAAGATCCTTCAACTGAAAAGAGAAAGTGTTAAAATTAATCTTTCTTGAAATATTGGAGAAAATTGCAGGAATGACCAAAATCAGCCCGTAAAAATGAATCATGATTTACATGAAAACGCTCTTACAGATTTTCCCGTAATTTCGCATACAAGTTGTGTAGGTTGAGTAGTTCAAATAGTTCAAGTTTCGTCATAAGGTGTCTGACTAGTTTTCGAGATATTCGACATTATTTAAAATGAGGGGTTGTCCATTACCGTTGCTACGGTGACAGTTGTTGCTAGGAAGCCAGCGAGAAAGTAAACTTTGATCATTTGTTGAAAAGGTGGTGTAGCATCAAGGAAATCGAAGTTTATCTTCTATGCGAAATTTTGACTTCAAAAGATACACTCCAAGGCCAAAAAAACTGTTGCGAGCCTCCTTAAACTATTTTTAAACCGCTTGTAATATATTTATGCTAATTTTCATTTTTTACTCGCACTTGAAAATGACCTCGCAAAGGTCGAAACGTCGTGGCCTTTTATCGTTAATTTTTATTACAAAATGTATTAAAAATTTCCAGAAAGGAAAATCCTTAGGGCTTCTGACGAAACCAAAAAAATCCCTGGACCAAACATTAACCCCCCAAAAATCCCATGCCGAATTTCCGAGCCTTAAAAATTTCCAGAAAGGTTTAAACCCGCAAGTCACAAGCGAAAGATATCAAGAATTTACTACAGCAAAAGGGAATTCCAGTGACGATAAACACGATGGATGAGAAATCAGTTGAACGAATTGAAGCCTTGTTGGATACACCCTGGGACAGTTTACGGACTATTGTATAACCGGTTTTATGAAACAGATGCAGTGTTAAGCGACACCATTGTTAAATATAATTAAAACCGCAAAACAAGTTTGGTTGTCAGTACTTTATATTCGCAGAACTATGCGGCCAGGATACGCAAACACTACCACGAATCTTCAGATTGTCTTGAATCCCCCCCCCCCCCAAACCCTACTTAAATTAAGCCACCCAAAGAAAATACTTGCCAAATTTTCCTACCCAAAAAATCCCAGAATCGAAAATTTCAAACCCAAAAAATCCTTCGATCATCCCCGTCACTTGAAATCCGGTGCACATTTAGAGTAAGAGTTAACAACTGTTTGAATTTGTACTTTTTTTTTATTATTTCCGTTTGTGGCTCACACAGGAGGCGATCATGAACAACCCACAAGACATTAGGGAGGCCATCAATATCGGCATAGTTGTTGCCACGTTTCTTCTCAACACCAGGCGTGTTCTTGAGGCTATCGAGTTATTCAAGGAGTGTATGATTCTTCTCAGCGTGAAAGGGAGAGCTATTATTGAGCCTCAATCTTTCAAATGGGTTTACACATTGATCTCTGCTAATCTTTTCCGGGCATACTATCTTGTCTACGATTATGCGCAAGCGGAGTCATATGGCAGAATGCTTCTCGTCCAACACTGCGACGATGGTGAGAGAGCTCTTGAAAGCAAGCTCTGCATAAAACTTGGTTCATTGTATGATAGTCAAAGTAAATATGAAGAGGCCAAAGAACTTTATGAAAGAGCACTTGGTATCGCTACAGACACTGGCGACAAGGAAAGAGAAGCAGATGCTTACGGCAACCTTGGGGTTGTGTTTCAGTCTCTTGGAGAGTATGCCAAGGCTAGGGAATATCAAGAAAAAGCACTGAAGATCGAAAAAGAAATTGGCAACCAAAGAGGCGAAGCAGTTTCTTTTGAAAACTTAGGAGTTGTGTTTTCATGTCTCGGAGAAGATGGCAAAGCTAAAGAATATTTCAATAAAGCACTTGCCATCAAAGAAGAAATCGGTGACATAGGAGGTGAAGCATCATGTTATGGAAACTTAGGGTCTGTGTTTCACTCACTCGGAGATTATGTCAAGGCTAAAGAATATCACGAGAAAGCACTTGCGATCACAATTGAATTTGGAGACAGACGAGGAGAAGCAAGGCATCGTGTAAACCTGGGAGATTTGTTTCATGGTGTTGGTGAATATGCAAAGGCTGACGAATTTCTCAAGAAAGCACTTGCAATCTTTGTTGAGATCGGTGACAAACGAGGAGAAGCCTGGTGTTATGGAAATCTCGGAATTCTTTATCAATCTTATGGTGACTATGGCAAGGCTAAAGAGTATCTCGGAAATGCACTTTGTATCACTAAAGAAATTGGTGACAGGGGTGGAGAAGCGTCATGTTATGGGAGTCTAGGAAGTTTATTCCAATGCCTTGGTCAGTATGTCGAAGCTAAAGTATATCTTGAGAAAGCACTTGCCATCAGAGTAAATATCGGTGGCAAGAGTGGACAAGCAACAGATTACAGACACCTGGGAGCCGTGTTTCAATGTTGTGGTGCTTATTTCAAGGCTAAAGAATATTACGAGAAGGCACTTAAGATCACAACTGAAATCGGAGACAGACGAGGGCAATCAGAGGATTATAGTTGCCTAGGAACCGTGTTCCGCAATCTTGGTGAATATGTCAAGGCTAAAGAATATCACGAGAGGGCACTTGCTATCAAAGTAGAAATTTGTGACAGATATGGGGAAGGAAAAGAATATGGTAATCTTGGAATTCTTTTTAACTTTCTTGGACAACATAGGGAAGCCAAAGCATATCATGAGAAAGCACTCATGATCAGCGTAGAAATCGGTCATAGACGCGGAGAAGCAGACTGTTGTGCAAACCTTGGATGTGTATTCAAATGCCTTGCTGACTTTTCCAAGGCTAAAAAATATCTTGAGAAATCACTTGCAATGGCAATACAAATTGGCGACAGACAAGGAGAAGCAACATGCTATGGAAACCTTGGACTTGTGCTTCAATCGTATGGTGACTACGACAAGGCTCAAAAACATCTTGAAAAATCACTCCAAGTAAAAATATTAATTGGAGACAGACAAGGACAAGCAGCAGATTATGGAAACCTAGGGCTGGTCTTTGCTTCTCTTGGTGAATATGTCAAGGCCATCGAATATTTTGAGAAAGCGCTTAAGATCAGAAAAGAAGTTGGTGACAGACATGGAGAAGGGGTAGATTATGGAAACCTAGGAACTACGTTTTGCAGCCTTGGGGACTATGTCAAGGCTCAAGCATATCTTGATAAATCTCTTGCTATCGGAGTGGAAATAGGTGACAGACACGGGGAGGCATCAAGTTATGGAAGCTTAGGAACTGTATTTTTCTTTCGTGGTGATTATGGCAAGGCTAAGGAATATCACGAAAAAGCCCTTGCGATCAGAACAAAGATTGGTGACAGAATAGGAGAAGCATCAAACTATATGAACCTTGGAAGTATATTTCACTCTCTTGGTGACTACGGTAAGGCTGAAGAATGTCTAAAGAAAGCGCTTTCAATTAGTAAGGATACTGGAGACGGTGATAAAGAGATCAAGTGCCTCTGTGGCCTAACTTTGGTTAAGGTCTCGGAAAAAAAATATGAAGAGGCGTTTTTGTATCTTTTCCCATGTATTAAAAAATTTGAGGATATGAAAGGTTATTTCAGAGAAAACGACTATTTTAAGATAGCCTATTCGGATGTGTATTTTCATGCTTTCCCATTTCGTATGCTGAGTATGCTGTTGTATGCCGCCAACAAACCCCTCGAGGCTCTTTATGCTCTGGAACTTGGGCGTGCAAGAGCCCTAGCTGATTTAATGTCAGCTCAGTACTTTGTGGAAAACCAAATTTCAGCTGATCCCCAGTCTTGGGTAGGGATCGAAAACGTCATTAAGGCAGAAAAGAACTGTGTTTGTCTGTACACTTCTTATTCACCTGAAAGTTTCCTGTTCTGTATTCTTAAAACAAGTGGTGTCATGCATTCCCGTATGAGAAAAGTTGCCAGCTACACGTTGGTCAAGAATTTGGATGTCTTTTTGGCTAAAAGTTTCAGAAGCCTTGGTGAGCTATCCGTGGAATGTAGTGAAGATCGATCTTTAAATTCTTCAAATGCCATTGAAGCAAAGTCAAAATTGTATCTGGAAGAAAGCCTACCATCCCTCCGAATTGTAGAAGAAGAGGGTGCTGAAGACGACAACGATCCTGAACCTAGCCTTGCTCTCTATTATAAACTGTTAATTTCTCCTGTAGCTGACCTACTTGTTGAGCCGGAAATAATCATCGTTCCCGATCGTTCCTTGTATAAAGTTCCGTTTGCTGCATTAAGTGATGAAAACGGAAAATATCTGTCTGAGTCATTCAGGATCCGCATAGTTCCTTCTTTAACGACTCTGACGCTCATTCATGACAGTCCAGCAGACTATCACAGTCAATCTGGTGCACTGATAGTGGGTGATCCTGAGGTTGGCCATGTGTATTACAAGGGATACCTAGAGAACATATCCGGATTGCCTTTTGCAAGAAGGGAAGCAGAGATGATTGGACGGCTGCTGAATACTCGGCCTTTGTTAGGGCAGAACGCAACTAAACAAGCTGTGCTTCAAACGATGCATTCGGTAAGTCTGATACATCTTGCTGCACACGGTAATGCAGAAACAGGAGAAATTGCTCTTGCACCTGAACGTCCTACTAATGGCTATCCGCAGGAGCGCGACTTTATGTTGTCAATGTCTGACATTTCAAAAGTTGGGCTTCGAGCGAAACTGGTAGTACTTAGCTGTTGTCACAGTGCAAGTGGACAGATTAGAGCCGAGGGAGTTGTTGGAATCGCTCGAGCATTCTTAGGATCAGGTGCACGCTCAGTCTTGGTAGCACTGTGGGCCATAGAAGACAGTTCGACAGAGCAGTTCATGAGTCGTTTCTACGAACACCTTATTCGCGGAGAAAGTGCCAGTGAATCTCTTCATCAGGCGATGACGTGGATGAGAAGTAACGGCTATTCTGACGTAAGGGACTGGGCACCATTTATGCTGATTGGAGATGACGTGACATTTGTTTTTGGAAAGCCAAAGTAAGTGAATTTACAGTTCAAAACATTTCAAAATTTGTTGTGTGTTTGAAACAAGTTTACCTTGTACGTGACAAAATTTAAAACGTTTGAACGAAATCTCTTTCCTGGCTACAGTCTGGGTAAAAAAGCAACTCCTGTGAAAAAATCACCTAAAGAGGGCAAAAGGACGTTAGTGCTTGTGCGTGTTCATGTGCTGCCCTGTTCCTTGTTATTTTATCACGCTTCGACAAATATGAGACAAAAAAATTATAAATGCTTCTAAAACCTTGTTTCTGCGTCGTTTTTATTGCCATTTATGGGCGTCTTGGGATGCCTCTTGATGCTGCGTTTAAATTTACTGAATAATAATAATAATAATAATAATAATAATGATGATAATAATAATAATAATAATAATAATAATAACAATAATAATAATAATGATAATAGATAAACTTAAAAAACGTCGACGTTTCGACGTCGTCATTACGCCATTATCAAGAGAAAGATAATTCTAAGATTGCGAGAAGATCTATTAAAAGTTGAAAAAAGTTGAAACATTAGCATTAGGCATTAAACAATGTCCTTGACGCGAGTAGAGTCGGTTTGCACGTTTAAATCTGGGACTAGCCTACGTATAAAAAGCATCTCTTTAACGAGGCAGTCAAACTGGTTTTTACATTTGGTCAGCACGTGAAACTTATTAATTAATTGACTTAATTACTCAGTTACCACTGATCCTTTCTTCGCAGGTAATCGTTTAAGTCCGTGATGGCCTTCGCAGACTGGGCTCTGGTGTAAAACGAAGCCTTGATGACGTGGAAGGCAAGAGTTACTTCCGGACCAAAATTCGCGGAGGTACGGACAAGCTACCCACGTCATCTCTGGTCCACAAAGATTTGTCGCCGCTAACACAGTTGAAGTTGAAGAGAAATCCGCACAGAACTCAGTCAAAAATGACGAAACCTTATTAACAGAGGGATCTAGTGATAATCAGGAACCAATTCAATCAAACAACGAAGAGACAATGGATATTTTTGCTGAATAATTAACAATTATCCTGCGAAATCGCGCGGAATATCACCTGATACTTAGCCGACGAGGCCGTAGGCCGAGTTGGCTAAATCAGGGGATATTCCGCAAGATTGAGCAGGATAATTGTTTTATTATTCAACAAATTCCCATCGCCTACCACTTTCAGAACGAGAAAAACTACGGCTCTATGATAAAAACGCTAAAAGCTAGCAACACATAAGCTTAATAAAAATCAAAACAGAACTTCAAGAAATCGAAGTTTACTACCGTTCAATTTAAAAGACTTATTTACAAACTCATGTTTGGAAATGACAAGACAAAGGAAAAATATTGCTACCTTACCGAGAATAAGTCCTCTTCCTTTGAATTAAAATCTTTTCAACTTTAGTCTTTACAACTTTCCGTGAGCAAGTGTGCTGCTTCGTTCGCAATAGCATTTTCTTGGTTGAGTTCTCACTATGAAAATTCCAATCAACCTCTGGATATCTTTGTGAGCTGAAGCAAATACTGGTTGACTTTTTGAGAGCATTTAATCGTGGAAAGTTTCTTCCAGAGAGTCAAAATTTACGGAGAACACTGCTAAAACTGCCTCGCTTTTCAAAATGGCCGCCAATCTATCAATGAAAGAAAATCTGCAGTGCACTTCCAAATATGGTCATTTACGTATATCGCAGGATATCTGTCATGTAGGATGACAGATATTGAGGGCTTCCTTACCATATATGGGCATAGTGACAATTTGTTGAATAATAATAGTTGGATATCACTGTAGATGTCATGAAATCATAAATCGCTCGTTATACTTGGTTTGAGGGCGCCCCTAAACTGAGGTAATACTGTAGTAAATCTTCAAAGACGACAGATTGAAAATGTTGGATCTTCATAATGTCTTCTCGCGTAACTCTATGGGGCAGTATTCTTCAAGTTACTTGATCGAATGTACACGAGATTTATCGATAAACAGGTAAACATTTTGATCCGGTTGAGTCAAATTTCGCGCGAAAAGAACGATTGGAAGGAGATTCTTGGCTCTCATACTTAAAAAAAGACGGAGAAGAGAAGTTACATGCAGCATAGCGTATTCGCATTTCCCTTGCTACAAACAGGGAAAGATGAAGCTCCATTTTGACGCTAGCGTTTTCCTTACCAATGTAGATTTGTTCATTAACCGCATGTTCATTTGATTTTGAACTTCATCCCAGGCCCCCATATGGTTTACATACATAAATGATTGTGATCGTTTATATGACTTACGAACAAATATCGTCACAGAGACAAACTGTACAAGTCTGCACTGGAGAGTCTTCTATTCAGTACTTTTGCTGGTACAATGATTTATCTTTTTAGATACAGTCAGACTGTAATCAGATCACTACACTGAGGGAAGACATTTGTGAACAATGTACGGAAGTCGTGGGAAAGTTGTTACAGTGAAGATTCGAACAGCGTCAACTAACAAAGCAAAAGTGTTTGAGAAAAGATCGATATAGGGTCGGTGGGAAGCTGGTTATCTTTGTGGGCGCACCGTAAACGCATACAAATTAACAGTTGCTAAAACAGCACTGAAAGTGAGTTTTTTTGCACCAAAAACAGGTTGACTTCTGAGCATTTTATTTTAAGAATTAACCATTTAGTTTGGGTGTTTATAAATTTAAGATTGAGAAAAATATTGTATTGTGTTGATGACGTTGTTGAGTTTACAGGAAGACTCCTCTTACTGCTAATTTAGCTTTCGTGACAGGTGCTAAAAGGGGAGGGAGAGGTGGGAATTAGGAAGCTTGACACGAAAGCGAGGAACACGAGAGAAGGGAAAGGGTAGCTCGCATGCTTCGATTGTTATTTGGTCGTCACGCAACGCTTTTTTCCCAGAACAGAGGTTTTTCCACGACGCAGGCCACCAACTTGGTATCATATAATTGAACTGATGGATTGTTTTCCTTTGGAAAAAGTCAAACGAGTCATATCGTATAAACCTTTAAACCGTTGTTACTATTTATCCTTCTATTTTCTTTGTTTTATGATTACGTTTGACAACCCCATGGATAGAGAGATTACAATGTCAGGAGGGTGTTTACTAGCCTGCGTAGCAGGCGTAAACGGGAAAGGGGAAGGGGAGCGAGAACGCGAGGGAACGCCTGCTACAAAGACCCCCATTTTTTCATCTCCGCCCACCGATTTTTAGGTAATCCAATTAAGTTAGCTATCAATGCAACCGCCAATCAGAAACAGGCGCGCGCTTTTCTGAATGACTGACTGCACGCAGGAATTTAACCAAGCGTCTAAAAATATAGTTAGGATGAAAATTTTTTTCCAATCAAAGAACAACTTATAATTGCGCTTATTTTCGAATAAGAGACACGAAGCTTTTCTAAATAAAAAGATTTATTAAGATAAACCCCTCTTTGCTTCTGAAAATCAAATGTTCAATTTTCGCTTCTAGGAAAGGTAAGCTAACTTTAAAACACGCAAGCGAAGAACTGCGATACATTTTGAACGGCATTTATATTGACCGAAGTGCCCGTTTTAAAATTTCAAAAGTTACGCGAAAGCCCTAATACGAAGAATCGGACAATAAAAAAAACATTTCAATACAAATTTACAATCAAAAATGTAAGTTACTTTACCATGGATTCCCTACAAAGTCAACAGCTTCAGTGATGTTTCATGCAACCGCAGATTTCTCTTTAAAACAACCGTCTGTTCTCAAAGAATAATTTCTTCGCTTTTAGTTCTCTGAGTTCCACTGTTTAAGGTGTCGAGCGTTTCTTAGTCTTAGGGCTTCTTCTTCCGATTTATAGTTCTCAAAGGGCGAGTCTTCGCTCCGATAACGGGATATTTACACTGCCTTGAAATTCACGCGTGAAACGGTGCAATGCTTTTTTGAAATCTTCTCGGAAAGTGAGAAACTCTCTTCTCTCTAGGACTGTATCCCGTTGGCAAAACCGCTAAAACATCTCTTCCCTTTAGAAGAGCTCTCACTGCGTTTCTTGCTCTGGTTTCAAGACAATTTCGCTACCTGGCCCGGCCTGCTGCGACCAAGTTCAAATCTTCGAACTGCACGTCGTCGTCAAATTACGTCATTCCCGTGGGACGTACTGTCAAAAATTAACCGATCAGAATTTTGCGGCCGCTGGCGGCCGCAGAAATGAAAAAATGGGGGTCTTTGTAGCAGGCGTTCCCTCGTCCCAAGCCCCCAGTCCCCCTTCTCCCTCGTTCTTGCTCCCCTTCTCCCTCCCCGTTTACGCCTGCTACGCAGGCTAGGTGTTTACATGATACCGTGTACGGCTTCCAATCCGGTACAAAGCATCCCCGTCGCCCCTTCGGGCTCTATATCGGGTTTGTATTCATTTACATGACACCGGCTCCAAATCTCACATTCGTCTAAGTCAAACTGGTGCGAGTTTAACCCGGTGCCTGTACCAGATAGAGATTCTCATTCCGGTACGAAAACTCGTACACTCTTTTATATATTATATATATAAGAATCTTTTGATAAGAATTTTGAGACTGAAAATGGCGAAATTAAAAAAAGCGAAAGAAGTAATGAATGAGTAAGGCATGATTATTCCGCTTCCACCCCCGAATTTCCTCTATATGCGCCATCGAGTTTAAAGTAATCCCTTCCGTCTTTTTGTTTTCATATGATGAGCTGTTAAAAGTTTCATTCCCAGAATGTATTGAAAATCGAGCGTACGAGGAACCAACGGCCATGTTGTTGACTTCAGGTCAGAAAAGGTGGCATTCTCCACCCCCGCTGGGTTATCTTGAGACCCCCTTCCCCCTCCTCCAGAGTCTGTATGGACGGACGTACGGGCGTACGCTGACGTCACAACCAAAATTTCTCGCATACCAATGGTGCTCTGCCCATGCGGCCTTGGGCCGTAAAGGAGCTCCGCTAGAAACTAAAGTTCAGTAGGGAAACTACAAGCGGAAACAATTAGTCGGCAAGGATTGTCTGGTTTGGTTTGAATATACTGTATATAAACTTCGTCTGGTCTTACTTAAGGGGCTCCCAAACACTTCTTAACACGTGCCGGGCAATACAGTATGATCTCAAGTTAATTTATTAAGCGGAATAATGTTTAAAACTCCTCGGTTATTTATCCATAAATAAAGCTATTAGTATGTAAAACTACACAGTTCATGACAAGTTGGCTAAGAAATTAGAGGCAGCTGCAACGAGAGTTAAATTCAGTAGCCAATTCCTGAAAAAGTCCTGTAACTAAGTTATAACGGACTATTTGATTGGCTTGGAATAAACAGGAATGAATAAAAAGTGGCATTTTGTGTCGCTTTTAAATGAAAATGTTAAGGTAAGGCTAATATTCGATCTTGTTATGGGGACATAGGACGGCTGATCAAGCTGAAAAATATAATTTGTCATGGCTATCCAGTTTTGCACGAACAAAATGGAAGAATACGCCCAGCTTGTTCGCTTTAAAGGAACTCTGATGCTGACGCTTTGCGTTTTAAACTTGCATTTCTCTCTTGTGGCGACTGTTGGAAATCTTTTTGTGATTCGTGCTCTGTGGAAAGCCTCATCGATACCTCCTACAATCAGGAAGTTGTTCCTGAGTCTTGCTTTCTCTGATCTTGCCGTGGGATCGCTGGTCCAGTCAATGCGTGGTGTTATCATCGCGGTGATGTTAAGAATGGCAACGAATGGAAACTATAACTTTGGATTTCTCTGTCCAACAATTTTGACTATTTGGTATTTCTGTGCATTTCTTCTCGCGTGCGCATCATTCCTGAATATAACCGCCATTGCTGTCGACAGACTTCTCGCTGTTTCTCTTCATCTGCGATATCAAGGACTTGTTACTTCAAAACGTGTTATTATAGCTTTGGTATCTTTGTGGATAACAAGTGGTGTCGGTGCCTCCATATTCATTTTACTACCTAACCACAATGAGATTACAATTGTGATTGTTGAACTTGCTGGACTTCTCTTAACAACTGTGGCATATATTCGTATTTACAAAATTGTAAAATATCATCAGAATCAGATACAAACACAGCATCAGTCACCAAGCGTTCAAGCAACAGTAACAGAAAAGCGCAGTGTTATATAGAAAAAAAAAAAAAGGGAAAATGTGTTGAATACACGTTGGTTCTTTTCAAGGTTTTCTAACTCTAAAATATCTCCGTCTGAAGATAGATCCACACACCCTAGATGGGGAGGCCAGTAGGAGGTCATTAACTGGAAGTGCAGGATAGGACCAAAAATTTTACTCACCCCACCCCCTTGAAAAATCATGGAAGATGACACTTTGGCAAATGCTATTACATATATTCTTTTACTAAGGATAAAGAGCTTTCCAAAAATGTATGTCACTCTTTGTCCCCACAAGTGGTACCATTCACCCCCTCTGGCTCATGCACTATGACTTGAGATAAGATGGAAAGCCCGCCATGTTTGAATGAAAGCGTCCGCATGCGTATTAAGTAAATTTTAAGAACGCTGGCCCAAAACGTGAGCCGGGTACCCGTATCAAAACGTTACTTTACAGTGTTTAGCACGGTAGAAAATAGGATGTGTAAACGGGTTACCGTGCTACATTTTTTGGTACGCACTGATGCCATTTTTCTCCGAGCCGTGCCAGAAGTTTTTGGTAGTGTAAATCGGCCTTTAGTCCTCGGAAATGCGATTTTCAGCAGTCTGAGGAGAAAATGAAAGTGTTTTAGTTGCTGTAGATTCGACTCACTTTTTGCGCTTACTATTTAGTATAAATCTACTAGCGTTCTATCATAAATGCTGCAATCTGATTGGCTACCCTACTCGCTATCTATTCCGTGATAGACAGTGAGTAACGAAAAGGTGAGTGGCAGCCACAGTCTTATACTTCAAAATAACAGTTCAATGATGTAAAACTTTTCACTTTAATGGAATATTAAACGAGATTTATACTAAAACAATTAGATTACTCGCTCTCGATTTCTATGCATGATAGTTGATTCGGCCTTCGGCCTCATCAACTATCACGCGATAGAAATCTCGAGCTCATAATCTAATTGTTAATTGATATACATATATGCTAACTTCTATATTAAAAAATCTTTCATCAGTCTGTAAGAAATAACGATACTTGTGTCAGCCATAGGAATGTCTTGCAGTAGAATTTTTTTCGGCCCACTGTATGTGGCAAGAATTTTTTTTCGGCATTGGTGTTGCACATGAATTTTATCATTGTAAAAATTTGCTTGCAGGATATTCAAAATTACTCAACTCTCCCCCTCGCAGAAGTCAAGTGGTCCGAATACTGATAACAGACGCACCAATCATGAGCAGGTCACCAGGAAAGACTTCTTGCACCCAGGAGTAATAATTGAATACAGATAATCCAGAGTAACTATGAATGATTACAGACTACTGTTTTAGCTGGCCTTTACACATAGTTGCAAACACTGACAAAGATTTTACAGAGTCGAGTGCATGACATTTGCGATGTTCATTATTCCTTTAAAGAAACTAAAATATTCATTGTTCCGAATGTTCAAGCTCTAAATATTCCTTATAATATTACTTATTCATTTACTTTTTTAGCGCGTTATTCATTTTTCATCATTCTCCTTCCACCCCCGAGAACTTGTCTTGTAACTTGCAGTTGATGTCGCCACTAATTTTGGCTCAAAAAGACTGGGGTCGGAGCGAGTTTTCATGACCCTAACATGACGTCGAAAACAAAGATTTATGTGGGTGTAAGCTAGGACGGACGATTAAATTTTGGGCCGCTTCCTTTTCAGCACGAGACCTAACGAGAAAATACAGCTTTCTGGTTTGCTTGAAAAGATTTTCTTGTGTAGGCGAGTGTGTGAACTTACTGTTTGTTTCGATCAGTTCTTTTGCCATCCGTATCACGGGCTCACGGTTCACAACAGGGGAAGGTCTTTGAGCGACCATCGTTTCAAGGTTCAGTGAACGGCATCGACAGTCAGGTAAGATAGATGTCTTTGTAAGATTCACTGATAATAACTAAAAGTCGGGGAAAAACAATAAATTGAAATTGAGAAATAGTGTCATACTACTATTGGTAAATGTCAAAACAATTACCCAGGAATACACTGAAATTTATAATTGTTGGCCTTGATTACGGAGAAAAAAGTATAATTTTTTAGGGTTTTTATTTTATTTATTTATTTTTGGGTGCAGCTAGTTTGTGTTACTGTGCAATGACAAACTTCAGCGTTGTGAAGAGTGGAAAGGATGTGCATTTATGATTGCTTAGCGACTTAGAGCAAGCCTTCATATGCACGTGCAGTAGACTGAGGCCATGTCATTTCAAGCTATCTCTGCAGTCATGTTAAAATGCAGACTGCAGACTGTGCAGACTGTGTAGACCATGCAGACGATGCAGACTGTGTAGACCATGCAGCCGAAGTTCTCATCTTTTTCTCCCGCAAACTTAACAGATCACTACTTTGATTATTATTTGGTGTTAGAGAAGAATAAGGGAGTCTTGGAAAGGAAGATGAACCATTGACTGCCTTTCTGAACATTACAGAATTTTTAATTTACAGTATTGGATGTTGCCACGAAACTTGCATTCCCCATATAAATCCATTCGCTATTTCGCCATTGTGGCTCCTTGGCATTTATATCGGGAAAAAATCCATTTGTTTTTACATTCACTGATAAACAGTCGATTCACATTGGCTGAATTCTTTTCTCAGTAATTTGGATGCAAGCTTTACATAGGAGATAGCAACTGAGCAATTTTGAACGAATTAAAAACCGATGGGAGCGAAACGTTTACACGATGTTGACATCAACTTGATTATTTTTGTCTATTTTCTGGTAGCGACATCTAACAGCCAAACAAACCAGAGTAAGCGTCCTCTTCCCTACAAATTTACAAATCCACATCACACCAGTCAGTGAGAATGGAGGAAAAGCTACCGCTAAAACGGTGGAAACGTACATCTTCATGTAAATTTGAGGAAACCGTTGCAAGAAATTGCGCATCTAATTGTCACATTGTTTTGAATTTTCCAAGCTAGCAGACCCTAGAAATTCTTCTAGAATTGCTGACCGCTACGAAATTGATTATATTTTTTTCCAGAACCATACCTGGCTTCCAGGCATCTGTAGGCATAGCAAAAAGTTAAAAGTATATGTAAACACACCTTAAGCAAGTCAAGGTAAAAGAAACTAAAAAATAATAAGTTAATTAAAAAAAATTCCCAGTCTGCACAGTCTGTGTGGTCTGCACAGTATTTATGGTCTGCAGTCTGCAGTCTGCATTTTAACATGACCGCTATCTCTGAGGGTCTCTTTGTAAAAATTGATTACCGATGTAAAAACATTGGGCCTTTTCATGTGTCATGAATAATAACCAAAATTCTTTCATGTTGTTCAGTCTGCAGTCTGCAGTCTGCGTTTTAACATGACCGCTATCTCTGAGGGTCTCTTTGTAAAAATTAATTACGGAGTGACGTAAAAACAATTTGGGCCTTTTCATGTGTCATGAATAATAACCAAAATTCTTTCATGTTCATGGAAAAAATTAAGGGTTGTTTATGCGCAAAAAAGCAAATTTCTAATAGTTGGTGTGACATGCCTGTTCTGTCGTTGCAGCTAAATCGCGCATCTTCAACACAGCTATTCAAAAATGTCTGATCTGTTCAAAGATGCACATAAACCAGAACATTAAATCCTGAAATTAATTCACGCAAAACAAAATGATTCAACTCGTCGTTGACAGGTTACGTTTTAATAAAAAATTTGCTCACATGATGTGAAAAGAGCTAGAAATTGGGAATCTTTTGTGTTTGCTGTGTTATTTAAACCTTACGTCAATGTTTTAAGTGGCTATTTTAATGTTTCGCTAAATTTGGTGGCCAGGTCCTAGAAGCTGAATTTTGCTAAATTCCGTGATGCAGCTCCTTTAAAGGGGAGGGGGGCATTGAGGGGCTCTGAATGCTGCAACACCACAAAAAAAAATTAACAAACACTGCATCACCACAAGAATAGTTGACGAAACACCACCACTGTTATGCGTTTTTAGTCCCGTGATTTACGTGTTCTAAATGGTTTTGTGAAAAAAGACCTCAGTCTAGACTCTACTGAAAAGGACTAGTTTATTTATAAGTTATGCAGATATAAAGAATGGTTACGTGTGTTACAAACTTACCAATTGGATTCTCTCAGCTTTGAAAGGCATTTTTCATTCTTGCTGACCCAGCTTCTAAACTACCGGTATTCTTATTTCGGTAGTTTTCACCACCTTTTCCCTCCTCATAGAGAAAATCAACACAGTCATTTATGGACCTGTCCCGGCATCTTTATAAAGATCACTTATAGCCTCATTGCTTATCTTCACCACGCATTTGCTGGTTTTTACTATTAAAAGCTGTGAAAACTCGAGCTGTCCAAAGTCAAAGTCCGGGTGGTAGAGGTCAAGTTGCAAAGGATTAATATACTGAAGATTAACTAGACAGTATTTGCATATATTTTGTTACAAATTTAACCCGGTTTTAACAATGGGTCACAATGGTACGGATTGATGAAGATATGGAAGCTAAATTTAGTTCTGATAAGGGTCAAACAAGAAAGTGCAACACAGCAAATAATAAGCGAACACCACACACCGCATTGATTTGAGATCACCAATCTCTCTAAATTGCAAGGTGCATTGTAAAGCACATTTGAAAATGTTGTGTTGAATTTGTTTCATCTTTATAGCATTGGGTGGCTGGCTGGTTCACTAAATCTCTAAGTGTACACAACACTTATTTAATGTGCTTGCGAGATGCAGGTAATTTAGTGTGTTGCTTATGACTAGTGTCCAGTGTACTCGCGAGATGCGATGTCCTGAGACTTAACCCCTAGCCTGCGGCCTGCTCACCATATGAGTCACCATAGCTCAGTGGTTAGAGCATCCAACTGGTAACTGGAAGGTCGTGGGTTCGATTCCTACTGGGGGCTCGGAATTTTTTTCTGAGAATTTTTCACTGTGTACTTACTATTTGTTTCATCTTTATAGCATTGGGTGGCTGGCTGTGTTGAATTTGCCCTATATAAATAAATGATTGTTATTATTATTATTATCATTATTATTATTATTATTATTACTGCAAGGTGGGATTTTATTCATGGAAATACCACCGAAAAAAATGAGCAACCCTGCAACACTGTAAACCCCAACGTCCCCCTCCTTTTAAAAACAAGAAACATTACCCCACATTGTCTCTCTTCTCCACCCAAGTGTATAAAATAGGTACTGGCAATATATTATACTGCTGGAGGTAACCCTGCAATGGACTAGCATCCTATCGGGATAGGAATCCGGGATAAGTTCTGGCCATGTGGGCCTCCTTGGCTTATGTGCAAATTCACAGGAAAATAAATCGTCTCAGTCGTGCTTCATGTAAAATGTATAGGGATCCCTCATCTCTGACTTTCCAATATGTACAGCACATGTTGTAGTGAAAAGATATCTGAACCCTTCCTCGGACTTACTTCTGTTTTCTTGCTCTCTGGGTGATGATATTTTCAACCTTGTCATGTCAATTTTCAGTTTTTAGTGAATGTATATTGATGTTATTTAGCAGTGATCAATCCATATTTTATTTTGATTTTACATGAATCTTTCAAGACTTTTTAAAATGAAGCATTTACACTGAAGCAAGACATTTGGAATTTAGAATACATGTGCCATATTTTTTACCTTTCACAGTCATTGTGTTTTCAGGTGTGATAAATATACATTTATGTAGGATGTTGACCCTCTTCAAGTCTTCTAGATCCATATTATTTCTTAGCCTGAGGGACTGGACCCATTCAAAAGGATTACCACATCCCAAATAGTACCCTGGGAATTACCACTCCCCAGCAGGAAGTATTACCCTTCTGTACTTTGGGAGTTGTAACCCCCTAGAGGGAATTATGGTTTCTCAGACAATTCTTTTGGAATAGTAAAGTAATAATGTTAACTAAAATATCCCCCAGTTAAGTGATCGCGAGCAACTGGGGACAAAGCAGGGATAGTAATAGTTACTGTGGTTCCTAATATAATACCTTTAGAAGTTACATTACATGACCCTCTAAAGAGGATTACCACCTCTCAGTTACTATTCTGGTGGACTGTGACCCTCTAGAGAGAAATACATGGCTTGTATGGTTTCCCACATAGTGTTTGGAGGATAAATGCTTAGGGTTTAGCAGGTAGTGCCTTGGAGAATTATGTTGAGAGGATTATGTCCTCTCAAATAGTACTCTGGTGGACTGTGACCCCCTAGGAAGGATTGTTGTTTATCAGATAGCACCCCAGGGAGGCAGAGATTTTCACTCTCTTGTGAGGATTGTGGTCTCTCTCTCCCTGGCTATATAGGAATGTCACCTTTCATAATTATAGGAATGTCACCTTTTTGGGGGATTGTCACCCATAGAGTTAGGATGCATGTTTTTTAGATAGAACCGTAGGGAATTTTGGATAACCTTTCAGCTAGTAGCCTGAGGGATTATAGCACTGAAAGTGAACTATAAACTCTGAGATAGAGTTCTCGCGGATTTCAAACCCTAGAAAGTAGTATCACCTCTCAGATAGTACCCCAGGGGATTGTTACTCTGTTGGGGGGATTGAAAACCCTAGTGAGAATTGTCACCTCCCTGATATTTCTCTGGGGTATTGTGTCATTAAGGTCGGTACCTACTTTTTTACTGCACGTACGCCGTCTGCACATCTCGGGTCTGGGACTCGTTTTTCGAAAGCCCCGAAAGCATTTCGGGCCTGAAGAGTCATTTTGTAAAAATATGATCCACTCATTTTTAAATAAAGAATTTTTTTATTAAAAAATAAAAATAAAAAAGAGAAAAAATGATCAACTCATTCTACAAAACTGTTATTTTAACATGTTCTTAAGGTACGAAATGTATAACTTATAGGAAAGTGATTCTTAGAAACATCTTTATTCACAGGATGCAGGGTGAATTATCGTACCAGAAATCGGCCCGAAAAGTTTCAGAGTTTTCGAGAACTGAAACGCACCCCTGGTCCGAGATGTTCGGGTTTCTTGAGGAATTTGCCTACTGTTACATAGGTATTTTTGCGCGGTTTATGACTACGTGGAAAAAGCAGATGTTGCAAAGGAATATCAGAATCCAAAACAAACTTGGGGGTAACCACGCATTTTTCACAGATAATTGAGCTTAAATTTGAAAAGAAAATCCCCTACATTCTTTGTATTTTGCAGCTCTTTTTTTAGAATTATGGCTGCTACATGTAAATTACCCCTGAAAAATGTGTGGTTACTACATTTTTATTTTATATTCCAATATGTCTTGCTACGATCTGTTTTTTTCCCATAGTCATTACCTTTGCAAAATACCTATGTGTTAGAAGACAACGTCCTTAACATAGCACTGAAATTCGCTAAAACGTTTGTGCAAAATTTTCTACATCTTTAGCTCAAGGGTTATAACTTGTATTACGCGAGGCATGTATTTCCATTTTCAAAATATGAGTTAACCCTTTGACTCTCAGTGATGGCATGCATGTTTTGGAGTCAGAGTTGAAAATTATTTTAATTTGTTCTCTTTTGATTATTTCTGCCTGTGGCTCACAGAGGAGACGATCATGAATAACACACAGGACATTATGGACGCCATCACTGTCGGCATAGTGGTTGCCACGTTCCTTCTGAACACCAGTCGGGTCCTTAAGGCCATCGAGTTATTGAAGGAGTGCTTGATTCTTCTCAGCAACCTAGAAAGAGTAATGGACGCTCAGTCTTTAAAATCAGCTTACACAATGATTTGTGTTAAAATTTTTAAAGGTTACAGTCTTGTCTATGATTATGCCAAAGCGGAATCGTATGGCAGGAAGCTTCTCGACCATCTCTGCGAGTGTGGTCAAAGAGCCCTTGAAAGTGCGCTTAGTGTACAACTGGGAGCATTGTATGATAGACAAAGTAAATATTCAGAGGCCAAAGAACTTTATAAGAGAGCAATCAATATCTCTAGAGACATTGGCGACTACAAAGTACAGGCGGATGCTTATGGAAACCTTGGGGTTGTGTTTCAGTCTCTTGGAGAATATCCTAAGGCTAAGGAATATCACGAAAAAGCACTGAAGATCGAACAAAAAAATGGATACAAAAAGGGCGAGGCAGTCTCTTTTGAAAACTTAGGAGATGTGTTTTCACGTCTTGGTGAATATGAAAAGGCTGAAGAATACTACAACAAAGCTCTTGCTATCAAAGAAGAAATCGGTGACATAGCAGGTAAAGCATCGTGTTACGGAAAACTAGGGAGTGTGCTTAACTCACACGGGAAATATGCCAAGGCTAAAGAACATCACGAGAAGGCACTCGCGATAACAATAAATTTTGGTGACGGACAAGGAGAAGCAACTCTTCGTGTTAACCTGGGAGCTTTGTTTCATGGTGTCGGTGAATATACCAAGGCTGAAGAATATCTGGAGAGAGCACTTGTGATCTTCGTAGAAATTCGTGACCAACAAGGAGAAGCTTGGTGTTATGAAAACCTCGGAACTCTTTATCAATCCCGTAGTGAGTATGCCAAGGCTAAAGAATATCTCGAAAATGCTCTTTCTATCAATAAAGAAATTGGCGATAGAAACGGAGAGGCGTCATGTTATGGGAACCTAGGAAGTTTATTTCAATGTCTTGGTCAATATGTCGAAGCAGAAATATATCTAGAGAAAGCACTTGCGATCAGATTAAATATCGGTGACAAGACAGGACAAGCAAACGATTATAGAACCCTGGGAGCCGTGTTTCGGTCTTCTGGTGCCTATTTGAGGGCTAAAGAATATCACGAGAAGGCGCTTGCTATCACAACTGAAATTGGTGTCAGGAAAGGGCAAGCGGAAGACTATAGTTGCCTTGGAGCCGTGTTGAACTCACTTGGTGAACATGTCAAGGCTAAAGAATATCTTGAGAGGGCCCTTGCCATCAGAGTAGAAATTTGCGACAGAAGTGGGAAAGCGAAAGATTTTGGTCAACTTGGAGTTGTTTTTATTTGTCTTGGTGAATATGAAAAAGCCAAAGAATATAATAAGAAGGCACTTGCGATCAAGACTAAAATCGGCGACAGACGAGGACAAGCGGACGCGTATGGAAACCTTGGAAAGGTGTTCAAATGTCTTGCTGATTATCCCAAGTCTGTGGAATATCTGGAAAAAGAACTTGCAATAAGAGAACAAATTGGCGACCGAGGGGGTGAAGCGTCATGTTATGGAAACCTTGGACTTGTGCTGCATTCTTTTGCTGACTATGAGAGGGCAAAAGAATATCTTGAAAAAGCCCTTACGATAAGTCAGCAAGTTGGTGACAAACCGGTTGAAGCCACAAGCTATGGAAACCTAGGACTTGTGTTTGAATCTCTTGGTGAATATGCCAAGGCTAAAGAATATTTCGAGCAAGCGCTTTCTTCTAAAAAAGCAATTGGGGACATCCATGGAGAAGGGGCAGATTACAATAACCTTGGAACTGTATTTTGCTGTCTCGGAGAATATGCCAAGGCTGTAGAATATCTCGAGAAAGCACTTGCGATCGGAAATAAAATTGGGGATAAACCTGGACAAGCAGTAAGCTATGGGAACCTAGGAATGGTGTTTTCGTCTCTCGGACAATATGACAAAGCTCAAGAATATCTTGACAAAGCACTTGCTATCAGAATACAAATCGGTGACAAAGCAGGGCAAGCTGCGGATTATATTAACCTTGGAACTGTTTTTCGGTGTCTTGGTGATTACTTTAAGGCTGAAGAGTACCTTGAGAAGGCACTTGCAATAAGTAAACATATTGGAGATGGTGAGAAAGAATTCGCGTGCCTCTGTGGCCTAACGTTGGTCAAAGTCACTAAAGAAATGTTGGACGAAGCGATTTTGTATCTTCTTGCTTGCATTAAAAAGTGTGATGACTTAAGAGGTTTTCTCAAAGAAAATGATCAATTCAAGATATCGCATTCTGACATGCATACTTTTCCCTTCCGTATGCTCAGTACATTGTTGTATGCTACCCGAAATACTAATGAAGCCCTTTACGTTGTAGAGCTTGGACGGGCCAGAGCGCTGGCAGACTTAATGTTGTCTCAGTACCGCTTGTCAATGAAAAGTCAATTCTCGGCCGCTCCACAGTCTTGGGTTGGAATTGAACAGATCATGAGGGCAGAGAGAAATTCTGTCTGTGTGTACATTTCTTATTCATCTCAAAGGATTTTTTTGTGGGTTATCAAAACAATTGGAGCCATGATTTTTCGGGCAAACGAAGTCGTTTATAATGGGGTAGTTGGAGATTTGGAAGGTTTTCTGGATAAAAGCTCCGGAAGCTTTGATATTTTATCTAAGCAACGTTGTGAAGACCGATCTTTATTCCTTTCCACTGATGTTAGCCAGGCAACTCTTACGACATCTGCGGAAGATAGCCTCGCAGCCCTCCGACTTGTAGAAGGAGATGCAGAAGAAAATCTAGAAGCCGAACCAAGTCTTTCTCTTTATTACAAACTTTTCATCGCTCCTGTGGCTGACCTACTTGATGAACCTGAAATCATCTTTGTTCCTGATCGCTCATTGTACAGACTTCCATTTGCTGCTTTAACCGACGAAAATGGGACGTATCTGTCGGAGACCTTTAGGACGCGCATCGTTCCTTCTTTGACAATTCTTAAGCTTATTCAAGACAGTCCAGCAGACTATCACAGTCAGATTGGTGCATTGATAGTAGGGGATCCTGAGGTTGGTCATGTGATTTACAACGGTCGTCTCGACAGGCTTCCACCATTACCTTGTGCAAGAAAGGAAGCAGAGATGATTGGTCGACTTCTGGTCACACAGCCTTTGATAGGAAAGCAAGCAACTAAGCAAGCTGTACTTCAAAACATACATTCCGTGAGTCTGATACATTTCGCTGCCCATGGAAATGCCGAAAGAGGAGAAATTGCTCTTTCTCCTTCGCATCCTACTAATGGATATTCACAAGAAGAAGACTACTTGTTGACAATGTCTGACATTTCGGAGGTTCAGCTTCGAGCTAAACTTGTTGTACTTAGCTGTTGTCACAGTGGGAGTGGACAAATCAGAGCCGAGGAAGTTGTTGGAATTGCTCGAGCTTTCGTAGGATCCGGTGCACGCTCAGTGTTGGTGGCATTATGGGCCTTAGAGGACAAAGCAACAGAGCAGTTCATGAGTCGTTTCTACAAACACCTTGTTGGCGGGGAAAGTGCCAGTGAATCTCTTCACCAGGCCATGAAGTGGATGAGAAGTAACGGCTATTCTGATGTGAGGGACTGGGCACCATTTATGCTGATAGGAGATGACGTGACATTTGACTTTGGAAAGTGGTCGATGTGAGTTGAATACACTAAAAGGAACATTCGAAAACGATATGATCATGAGTTAAGAAATTTAACGACGTCAAAAGCCTCGTAATCTGTACCCCTCTTACTGTTTCTTCTGTCGTTTTCATCTAAGCGTGGACACGTGCGGAAAAACATGTTCTAACTGGGTGCAAACAAGACATGTTTGACCGCCAAACATGACATGTTTGTCATTAAAGATGTGTTTATTGTTCATCGTGGTGTAAGATAGGTAAAAAAACTTTGAAGTTTGAAGGCTGTTAGAGCAGGTTTCGCTAAAATGGCAGGTGTCCAGAAAACGAAGAAGACCTAAAAAACGTAGATTTTAGATGTTTTCTCGAGATTCGGGAACATTAACGGGCACATGAGAAAACATGTTGACTTTGTCGAATATTTATGCAAATTTTGGCATTGAAACCCGATCACGCACGTAGGAATGCCAGTTTAACGGCTGTCAAATTTCAAATGTTTGGCGGCCAAACATGCCACGTTTGATATCCAATTAAGACATGTTTTTTCTTCATGTGTCCACGCTCAGATGAAAACGACGGTAAATGTATTTTGTATAAGTTCGTTTTGTAGAGAACTGGAGTTTATTCATTTGAACACTTATTTTTCTTGTCGTGACTTGTAGACTAGCCAAAAACACGTTGATTTTTTCTGTCGGATAGTGAAGCCCTGAGTCATGTAGTCTGACCCTTCCTGCTTTAGTACGAGCAATCAATTAGAAGCTATTGAGTAGTATCTCTTTCTGGGTCTGTCTGTATTTTGGTGTTTTTCCCTGTTACATACTCTGTCAAAATCAATCTTGCTGACACTCTTTTAACGGAAAGTACACGTAATGTGCGGTAGTTATTTCTTTCTTTTTTTCCCTTTCCCATAGTTGACATAATTTTGTATAGTGTGATTTGTTTCGTACATGATAAACAAATATATATTCATCATAACACCAGTTTATGAACAATCAACCCACTTGTGGCTTCATACATGTAGCTCGATGGTAGAGCATTTGTTCCATCATCGCAAAGGATCGTGCGTCATATGATCGGATCCGGTTAAAGCCTAAAATGTTTCCGGGGGCTGTACTTACCAACTGGAAAATAAGTCGTTGGGTAGACTTTGACTGTATTCAAGTTCAGTTATCCCTGCTTTGGATCAATTAAACATTGTTGTCATGATTTATTTTTTAGTACTAGTTATTATTATTATTATTATTATTATTATTATTATTATTATTATTATTATTATTATTATTATTATTATTATGTTATTCTATTATTTTATTTTTTGCACTGTGTGGCTTCTCATTTCTGCGCCCCAGCCTATTATTTTGTAGAAGACAGCCTCTCTGTTTGATCTGTTTCGCTCTCCAAGCTACCATCTTTTTTTTTTTACGAAATCTAGAATGAATATATCAAGAGTCTGTGGGGAGAACGTCTTCCCACATTTCACTTGGAAAAAATATGAGCGTCAGTATCTAACAAAACGATCAAGGAGAAACTTATACCGAACAGTAGTAATTCTGTCCGGCATTATCTTTTGCAGAACCTGAGGTGATCAGTGGAGTACTCAAGGGCAAAAGAGTAGTCGAGCACTTTAGAGTACTGTTAGCAATGATCTGTTCTGAGATAGTGCTCACATGCGTTCAGTTTGACTCTACAAACTGATGTCCAACAGGTAGCAGGACCTTCATTACCATGCATTAAGTAATTAAAATTCGTGTAACGTCAAGTGCGTACAGAATTTACAAGACTAAGCTAAGCCGCCTAACATACGTAGCCCGATATGGCCGCGTTTTTCGTTGCAATTTATTAGTCGCTTAAATTACAATTCGAAAACCCATTTCAGCTTATTTTGTGAAAATCCAATCACCAAAAGGGTAATCTCCTTTGCAGTCTTTGGCGATGTTCGCCCCAGTTTTTGAAAATAAAGGAATGTTGTTTGCATTGCTTAAACAGCCGTTCCCAAATGTCCACAAATGTGACGGTGGGGAGAGGTGAAAGCCGAAACTGAAGGTAAAAAATGGAAAAAAAATATTCACTCACTAATTATTTCAGTTGGTACTAATCCTGGATTTTTTTTTAATATATAGTCGTGTTTTTCGGAACAGGACTCTGATAACCGGCCGTGCTTTTCCGTCAGATCAAGGTTGCTTTGCCTACACTTAGGCTGGTTTCATAGTTCATATACTCAAGCTAGTGGATTTGCAGCCTTGTTCCTGGGCGTTCTCTTTTCGCTCACTCGACTAAGCGCAAAATTTAGTGACATCACCGAATGACATTCCGTACCAAGTCGAGTGAGCGGTAGGAGAACGCCTAGGTACTAGGTTGGTTGATTTGGACACGTCACGTGGACTATTAGTGTCAAGGTGACCACAAAGGTTATATAAATTTAAATAACATTGTTCTTCGGATAATTAGTTGTCTGATTCACTTGTTAGATAGATCCCCACTCCTGAAGATTTCAGTAAATAACATGCCGTAATTACTCGGAAGTGCGCCGCTGTGCTTGTTGACTTTTTGACTTTTCGGTGTGGCGCTTATTTGAGGGCGGCGCCTACGCCTATTTCCCTTTCGTAAACGGTCGTTGCCCTTTTTTGACGGTCGATGCCATCTTTGGTAACCAAGCCTTTAGTCGTGGTAGATGTAATACTAACCTGCGATCAGGCTCTATTTTCGTTTCGCTCGGTGAAACATTCCGGCGGGAAGGGCGAAACGAAAAATAGGGCCTGATACAATTCTTCTACGGAACGTCTGCCGCCCACTTTTTTGATTGATTGACATTCAACAAAACGGCCAATCAAAATTTGTTTTGCTTGCACGCTCCTCGGTATGCAAATTTCCCATATGTGTATGTAATGGCATTCGCAAAAAGTCCTCAAATGTCGGCAAAAATAAGAAAATCACAAGCCACGATAAATCTTGGCACTAGCGTTTAAATTTACAACTTGAAGGTACGCGCTCCGGTATTGTACATAGTTGCTCTGTCTGAGCTGAAACTGAATGAAAATTCAGAACACGACGAGGTTGTCATGTATCAAAATATGCTGCATGTTTGAATCCTTTCTCATTTCAGGTGGTATCCGGAAATATTCTCTACGCATTTGTCACCGATTTTCTGCGTAAAATACCTTGGGAAAGTAAGAGAAATACCTTCAGTTTCGAAAAAAGATATCAATAAAACCGTTTATAAACAAACGAGTGTTTTGTAATTTAATTTAGTTCCAGAAGTGATAAATATTTGAGATTACCAGCGAATTTCACCTCTAAACAGCAGCGAATTTTAAAACGAAGAACATTTATTATAAGCCTAGTCAGATCCTTTGATATCAATGTCAGAGATCATTAAAACGACATTATTACAAGTGTAACACTGAATGAATAAACTGAAAGTCTTTATTACTTAGGTAAAAAATATAAATACAGCATCTCGCTGAGTGCGGCTCTCACTAAACATCAGCTTATCGTTAAGTTTACGGAATTATCGGTTGACTTGTTGATCACTCTTGGCAAAAGATACTTGCTGTTCGTTTTGTTTCGTAAAACGCGGAAACAACCACTACTCTGCTTATATTTTCAATACTAGCTGAAAGCCTTCAAATGAAAATTTGGAGACACGATGTGATAAAACGGGATACATACTTCACTGTTGCTGTACTTCTCTGCTCCGAGTGAGAGACAGCTTGCGGCAAACCGGACGCCATTCTCAGGAGAGAAAGAAATGATGACAATTCTCCTAGAACGACGAGAATATCTTTGAGCGACACGTTTACCTCGGCAGACTTGTTCCTTGGCCATGGCGGTCGGATTGAAAATTGTGAGCAATTCTCGTAGACAATTTACTTCCGTTGACAGCTCTATTGTTAAAGGGCCAATCAGATTGCGAGATTCCCGCGGCCAAAATTTGGCCGCCGACACGAACTCTTGTGAGAGATTGTATCAGGCCCTATTTTAGCGAGCGACCCACGTAAGAGAATATGAGAGCGATGCCAAAATTCGGCCTGATCGCAGGTTAATGTAATACCGTCGTTTTCATCTAAGCGTGGACACGTGACGGAAAAACCTGTTCTAACTGGGTGCAAACAAGACATGTTTGACCGCCAAACATGATATGTTTGGCTGCCAAACTTTGAAGTTTGAAGGCTGTTAGAGCAGGTTTCGCTAAAGTGGCAGGTGTCCAGAAAACGAAGAAGACCTAGAAAACGCAGATTTTAGATGTTTTTCTTCGAGATTCGGGAATATTATAAACGGGCACATGAGAAAACATGTTGACTTTGTGGAATGTTTATGCAAATTTCGGCATTGAAATCCGATCACGCACGTAGGAATGCAAGTTTAGCGGCTGTCAAACTTCAAATGTTTGGCGGCCAAACATGCCACGTTTGATATCCAATTAAAACATGTTTTTTCTTCACGTGTCCACGCTTAGATGAAAACGACGGTATATGTTCTGGATTAGATTACAACGAGGTAACAGAAACATTTCTAAATAGTCTTAGAAAGAACGAAGTTTAAGCCCAAGTTAAATATGAAATTTGAAATTCGGGAAAGGGCTAGGGTCATCTATTATAGATGTATCAGTTATGAAAGACAGTTAATTATAATATAGACTTAAATTTTTTCGGAATTGTGGCGGATTGGCGTGGTAGTGTAGTGGTAAGGGAGAAAGATTAGCATACGAAAGGACCGGGTTCGATTCTGGGTTGTGACTGTCTTTCTTTTTAGTTGCAAAGCTTTCAATAACAGTTCAAAAATATCTTAGTGTCTTAAAAATGGCAACGACCGTATACGAAAGGGAAAATTGCGGCGCCCACTTGGGAAGTAATCATTCTTAATCTGTGTTTAGTTCATAACAATCGCATAGGAAGGACGCAATGAAAAGTTAGTTTTAAAGGTCTCTATCCCTTTTCACATCCAAATAAATAACAATAACAGCAATAACAATATCGGCCGTATTCGCATTTCAGCATTGGCCATGTCAAAAATCGATGAGCGTCGCATTGTTGTTGGAAGGATGCGGTGATCTTTCGAGTAAATACGGTATACTGTAAGGAAATATCTCACGACAGCTTCTAAAAGATGTTGAAAACCTTGGGATACCTGTTATTACCAGTAAGCATTTTTTTTGTGAAATTGTGCAGCGTAAAATCCAGAAGCGAATAACTAAGGAAGGCCAACTTTTTTAATAACACAGCCTGTATGACACGTGTTTTACCGGTAAATGGTTTGAACCCAGGAGTCTTGTCATAAGTCGGTAAAGTATGATCGTCTGTGAGTGTAGTCCTGAGAAGGACTGTGAAATAGGACGTTTGCACGATGGCGTAATTTGACTACAACTGCCAGAATTCATTTAGTTTTTCTTTTGTTATTAAAATTTGGTAATTCCAGTGAGGTTTAAATAACGATTGCACTAATTTGCACGAGAAAAGAACAAACTGAGGGATTCTGGTAGTTGTAGTCAAACGACACCATCGTGCAAATGTCCTATTGACTGACATTTTGACAACCTGAGCGGAAGTCATCATCAGAGTCAAGTGAATTGTGAATAGTCAGTGGATGTGTAAGTGTCTGGTCGTTGTTCTGATTGGTCAACGAACTCGCAACGTTATTGGTTGTCTGTCAGTTAAGCCGTGATGTTACTGGCTCTGAAGACTGTAAAACGTAATTGGTGCGTTTCGATCTGTCTTTTGTTAGACGGAAGAAGACTTCCTGTAACTACCACAACGACAAACACCTAACATTGAATGAAATATTGATTATTTCTGCGCGAGGTCAGGCTACTGGATTATTGTCAGGTATGGGAACATATATTGTAGCAGTAATATTTGCTACTACTTTTTATTTAGCTGAAAACCTGTTGTTCGACCGAATTTATCGGACTTTTTCAATCATCACCTCGGATACTAAGGCGGCTCTGCAACAATCCAACTAATGCTTCTTTCTTTTTCGGGGGGGGGGAGGGGGGAACAGGGGTTGTCCTTCTGAAAGTATGATTGCGAGACTGGTACTTGGTGGTGCTTCACGGAAGAAATTAACAGAATGATCAAAGGTGCCTTTTGCTTGTTTGAAAACGCATCCAAGCCACTTGCAGCTTGGGATATCTGTGGTTGGACACATTTTGATTATTATTTTCATACAAAAACAATAAGTTGATCTAAGTTTTAAATGGTCAGGGTAAAGAGCCTTTGAATTTCTTTAGAGAGAGCAATTTTTCCTACATCAACTCAGGCGATCAGGTCAGAAGCACCCGACGAGAAAGTTGTGGCAAAATAATTAAAATTTTATCTACTTTCTTAGATTGTTTCGGAACTTTTAAAGGCAAATTTGTATGGGCTAGCTAATAGGGGTTGACCTGTTCGGAAGTTTAAACTGACATCTTTTGCTGCAGAAATTTATATCGGCCGAATTTCCGAGCTGCTGATAGCTCTCCGAAAATGCTACATAGCTGGCTTTATTTTACACCCTAAACGACATATTTGTCCCTCCCAAAACGATAGGAATTAAGACGGATTCCGCTCAACGTTCGAGCAATAAGTGCAAAAAATATTTACTAAAAAACTACTCATAGCACGGTAACATTTTAAATGCTATTTGAAACATCTCACTCTAGTTCACTTGCCCAAGTGACCCCGCGATGAAATTCTCAAGCATTCTCAAGAAAATTAATTTCAAATCTCGTAAAAGTATGCTAAAAACGGGCGCCATTTTGTTTTGAACTGACATGAAGCGTCTTTTTAATTGAAATATGGATAACTTCAAATCCAATTTTCTCTCGCGGGGTCAGCTAAATAACGATAAATTCTTCTTATCTGTTCTCAAAATGTGACAGTGCTGCAAGTATTTTTTTGGTAACTTAATTTTTGCACTTACTGCTCGAACGTTGAGCGGAATTCGTCTTAATCAGTCCCCTTGTTCCGAAAGTCTGAGGTGATGTTTGGTCAACGAAATCTCAGGAGCCATGGCAGTTAACTCCGAATATCTCAGGCGATTTAGGCCTTACGAACAGATAATCCGCATAAGCAAACCGTTGGGTGTCCTGCCTCGTCCCAAGGTGTCACTCCTTATTATATGATGGTGCGCGTGGAATTGTGGGATAGGTGCAGTGCCAGCTGTTTGTCCGCGCTTAACCGGCACCTGGGGACGAGGCAGTTGGGCGTCCCTGTCAGGTGTGTCTCATATCTCCACCTGTGCAACACCACTGTTTCTAAAGAAACCAATCCCTTTGCTATTTCCATATCAATGTCTCAGTTTAAAAGAGGCAAAAGGAAATCAGAATTGATCTAAATTATGCATAGGCTGCTTCTTATCAATGTAGTAAACAACATAACTTGACAGGTACGTAGAACTTTAAAATTTATTTTATTATTTCATACAAATTATCTGGCCCCTTCCCCTCCCCTGCGAGTCATAAACTCACTCTTTAACTGACGTTGTATAAAACTGACCAGAGCAAGCGAGAGATCAAGCAGCTGGAGTGAGTAGCAGTCTTTTCTCTTCTTCCAAATATGAGACACAAATGTAGAATTCATTGGCTGGCAGAGGGCACAATTTTACCGTTTCAGTGCCAGTGATTTGAGACTGCTCCACTCCATACTAACAACTTAAATTCTAGACTTGGTGTACTCACACTTGTTAGTACATAAAAGTCTGCAAAGTCTAAACTTTACAGGGCATGTTATTGGTACAAGCTTTGCAGTACCCATGTTTTTTGTTTGGTTTTGTTTTGTTTTTAGAATTACACTGGAGCCAATCAGACAAGAATGGGCCTTGTGCATAATTACGTCACTTGCCCAAAATTCACCACCAAGCCTCGTTTGCACTAAATTATTCTCATCCTCTGGCACATTGCACGCGGATATTCTTTTCATTTTTGCTGCTTTGGGATTCTGTTCGTGGTAAAATATAGAAGTTTCTCCTCTGAAAGCAAGGCTTGGTGGTGAAATTATCTAGTCTGACATAAACATGGATAAGGGCTACTGAAATCGCACTGTATGTGCGATACTCGGGTTCTAACATACTGCATGATAAACTTCCCTGCTGCACGATAATTATCCACTTGTTAAAGTTCGCACAGTGTTACCCACTTCATTCACAAGTGTCTGGAATGATTTTGTTGCTGCTACATCTGTATGCTGTTCCTGTTGCTGAGAAGTATTTTTAGTGTTTGTCAGCTTGTTTGCGGCTAAGATAAAACCAGGAAACAAAAAGTCTAATTCACAATTAATTGCTAATGCAAAACTACACACTGTGCAATGTACTATAAGTGATGATATGTTTGAAATTGGTTTTGACTTGAAATCGTTTTAAAGTATTGGATATTACTACAGGGAAATGCTTTGAAACTGTATATAATGTAATATTTATACTGTAAGTTTTGATTAAAAAATAAATAAATAAACAAATGGGCTGCACCATACCACCACAGACTGCAAGAGCAGATGCCCAGGAAAAGGCACCTGCTCTTGCAGGCTGCATTAGCTACAAAGGAAAACAAAACAAAAACAAGAAAAAGAAAGGAAAAAAAACAAGAAAAAACTGTCAATACTTCTGGTCATTTTGGTTAGTAATACATGTACATGAACTCGTGTTTTGTTCTACATTCCCTCTGTGTACAAAAAAAGGAGCAGCACTGGAACGTTTCCTTCAGGAACATAGTAAGAGCTCTTCTTCCAAAGCTTGGCACTCAAACTGTAAAGCTTCAAAGAAAGAGTTCCTTTAATTCACTGTGGCAGATCCTCAGTTAAACCTCCATAAAGTTTTGTCTAGTATTGTCTTTCCACTTGGTTATCCCATCAGCAGTAGTAGCAGTATTGTCAGCGAGTTGAGAAATATGAGTGGTACTGAAATGTGAGAAAAAAAGAAAACATTGCAAACACAATTAAACTCAGTCCAGTAATGTATTTTTATATGTGTACACATAACCCAAATTTCTGGACATGTATGTACACATGTACTTGCAGTCACACTGTGCAAAGCTACCAAGCTTAGCATACAGCCCGATGTACAGGTAAACACGTACATTACGATCTGGATACTCCATCCCCTTCCTTAAAACCTCTACTTGTCTTTTTATTATTATTATTATTATTATTATTATTATTATTATTATTATTATTATTATTATTATTTTTAAATTCATCAAAGGCATTCGTGTTTGTAGAATGATTAATTAACACTGCAACTACAATTTCATTTCAAAATCAGAGTTGAAATAGAAACATTAGGTGATACAGTAACTAGCCCAGAAATTCAAGTGTACATGTAAAAATAATGAAGAGGAACAAGGTTTCAACAATTAGCCCTTGAAACCATGTCCCACCAGACCACTTCCAAATGGATCTGCAAATCCTGCTTCTAATTGGGCAAAAAAAAAATTGCATGCAAGTGAATGGTACTTCATGCATGCTATGATTGTCTACTCAAACCATGGATATCCTTATCCAAAAAGCTGCCACCATGTCAATATATGATCTGGAAGTCCTCTGTGACTGTCAACTGAACCTGACAGATATCAAGCAGTATAACCCTCTAAGCCCCAACATCCTCATGCATATTCTCCTCACTGTTCTCTGCATATTTTTTATGTTACTAGTTGGGAGAATTTGATTAAACATCAGCACATTTCATATCTGGTGATCATTTCCTTTATTCTCATGACCTGTATATTTGATCAACTATTGATAATTATTGTATGGAGAAATTAGATGCTTTTCACTCTTGGGGCTTAAAGGGATAATGGACCAAATTTGGAAGTGCAATGCAGATCTCCTGCGGAACTTCTTTGATTTGTGAATTTTTGAAAAGCAAAGGAGTATTCACCGTACTGGTGTTTAGCACACATTTTCACTTTCTTGATTAGAAACAGAATGCCATTCTTCAAAACTGAAAAGTATTTTCAGAATTGATTGGGAATATTAAAAGTGAGGACACAAACAAGCAAATGCCATGCTGTGCTCTCAAGGCATAAACTTCACTTGTTTGTGTAATTGGTGAATAGTCCATAATCATGCACTATGTACATGTGCAACTTCAAGCTTTAGGATTGTTATCTTAAGCAAACACTTTAATGCAACCACTGTATCACATGACAAAAATCTTCAACTCACTTCTCATTACAGTCCTAATAGAGTGTATGAGATTGATAACTTGATGCTTAGATCCTCTTTCCTCTCCAAATCCTGACAACTGATCAGTTCCCCAACCCACTGGAATGCAGAAAAATAATGAAATAATGATTATAGATATGGTCTTAAATGTACATGCATAATAATTGATACCAACCTTTGATGTTGTTGTTGTTTGTTTGTTTGCGTGAATGTTTGTTTTTCATTTTTGTTTCTTTTGTTGTTTTAGTTGTTGTTGTTGTTATTGTGTTTTTGTTTTGTTTTGTCTTTACATTGTACGCTCTTACATGTACTTCAACTTCGACTGGGAAAAGGATAGCCTTTGAGCAAATAATCTTTTCTCTTCAAGCCAAACCACTCAGAATGATTTTAACTTGAAAGAAGGAAGCATAAAAGAATGTGTAGCATGTAGCACATGTTCATGTGCCATAGGCAGCCAGGGCTGAGTACCCTTGCTCACTGAGGGGGCGGGAAGGGAACATTTTCAGCTTTGTTCCCGGGCCTTTTTGTACGTGCCTAATGAGTGATAGCAGGATGTTTGGTGCCAAACATGATAGCGCAAGGCCTGTTGAGCTTGACAGGTGACATTTCATTTGATTTTCCACCAAGAACGACTGAGAATGAGGCTGGAATACAGTATTTTGAGATCATTTAAATGAAGTAAAGCAGCAAACTGTAACCAACTATCAGCCAAATAAGTGTAACAGCTGCCATCAGGGGCAAAGAAAGTTAAAGGGACACTGTCACGGGGACTTTTTACGTTTTGGGGTAAAAATGTGCTGAAATTTAAATTAAATGCCTTTTCTCATACACAAAATACTCCTAGGACATCAACAGAAAAAAAATAAATGATTTTCTCAAAGGAAGAATAGACTATAGTCAGTTTCTGGCAATTTTTCCAATAAACAAGGAAAAACTTAAAAACATCAGCCTGACGCTTTCAAGTTGTGACCCATTTCCATCCTAGCAATCTGCAGCCAACCACACTTATAGTCTCAGAGAACTGGTAGTCAAAAGTAGTTTTAAACAAAACCCAACCAGTATTTCTGGGCTTCCTCTGAGTAGAATGTCTTAATTAGCTTTTCAAAGTTACCCTAAAAATTGGTGACAGTGTCCCTTTAAAAACCTCATAGTTCTAAATCAAACAAAAGCCATGTGTAACATGGTGAGGGTTGCCACCCATCAGGATGAATTAAATTTCCTCACTTTTCACCTTTCATTGACCATGCATAGTGAATCCTTTGGTGGTGGTGATAATAATAATAATAATAATAATAATAATAAAGCATTGATTTATGGATATTTCAACATATTATTTTAAAATCCTCATTAAACCTTGTGGCAAGACAAAAATTAAATTTCCTGATGTTTTACGGAATGTGTGGTTCCAGAAAATATCCATACCCTCCCCACGGAAGGGATTGGAATTTCCAGGGGGTGGGGGGTCAAAGGCCCAGGAAAATCCTGAGGGGGGGAGGGGGGTGTTGTATCAATTTATATTATTTTTTCCAGACCGGTTCCATTATTCCTATATGTTAAATTTTCTTTGTTTGCATTTTGCTTACCAATCTGTGGACGCAAACATTGATCTTGTTAACTGCAAAAAAGTAATATTTTCAAGGTGGTCAGGCTCGATTTCTGGTGATGCGAGAGTCCAGTCATTTTACCAAACAGAGGCTGATTAGCGAACAGCTCATGCTGTGGAAGATGAGTAATGCCATAAATTACACCAAGAATCTATGTCACACATATTTAAGCAGATACATCTGTCATTTGATTTCGAACTGTATCCGGCTCTGCTAGCAACACAGACATTTACGTCTCATTTCTTCGTTGTTGTTCGCCGGCGTGAAAACTATTGTTTGAACTGAATTATTGCGTCAACATTGAGCACAGTAATAATTCGGAATCGACACAAAACAGTTCTTGATCCCGCTAAGAGTAATTCTTGATCAAGAATTACATAAAAACACTGTAATAATTATAGTTCGGCAGACAAATTAATTATCTGTAAGAAATTCACGACTCAGGTGTGTTATATAAATCAAAATTAAAAACATGCCCATTTCACGGGTTTTGACTCAAACATTAATATTTCAGCATGAAAGAAACGGGCAAAATTTCTTCGGTAGCAGTGGAAAATCACATAGTCGTCATTACAATTGCATAAGGCAAGTATAAAATAAATTAAAAGGCATCCCAAGTATTAAAAGGGAAGTGTTTGATGGGAGCGCGTAACATGAACCATTGTTCAGATAAGTTTGTTCACAGAACATTCCCGCATGTGTGCTGAAAGGTTTTCGAATGCATTCATTCGGCTAAACTTTACATTAGATAAATCATTGAAAACATTACAAACATCAAAATCTTCACTGAAGGCCAAGAATGATAAGATTTTCCAGCTGCCAAACGAAAGTTAATGATGCCAAACGAAAGGTAACTCTATCTGAAAATATCCGTAAATAGAACATGCAAAATTGGTACACCGAAATCTGACACAAAATGTTGTTTTGATTACAGTACTCATTTTTTACCTTGGCAGCGTAACTTAGCGATTCTTACTCAACATTTATTTCTCAAGAGAACTTGTATTTTGTCAACTACTCGAATTATATAAATTGAGGTGTTGCTGTTTCGCCAAGATACAAAGATAATGAAGCAGAACTGGTCGTAAATAAAATTTATGATGATATGCAAGCACAATAGCATTTGACATGCGACGCAACTTCTGCTCATATATGCGAATTTACCAGAAAACGCAAGTAACCATCGAAATTTGGATTCTTAAACTATAGTTTAGCTGATTTTTCGCTTTAAACAAGAAACAGAAATATTTCCAGGGGGTGTAGGAAAAAAATTGGAATTTCCGGATGGGGTAGGGGTATAGTTTGTGGGCCGTTTTAGGAAAATACAGAGGGGAGGGGGGGGGGGGCATATGAAAAATCCCTTCCGTGGGTGGGGTATGGATATTTTCTGGAACCACACAATTTGAATAATTGAATTTGATTGTTTGACGATCAAACCAGATCATAATTAAGTTATTAAAACATTTTGCCGTTAAAACTCAAACCAATTTTGCTTTTCATATTTGTTTAGTCAGCTGGAAATAAAAAGTCTAGAACTGTAATTTTTTTTCTGAACACAATTGTACAAAATCAAATGAAACTGAAACAAAACAAAGGAAAAAAGTGCATTCAATTGTCAAATCTCCCGGAGAGGCCACTTCTTAACAGATCACTTCTCTGTGTTTATCCAAATTTCTTTCTTTTCTTTCTCAAAAAAAATCATTATGTTTGGTTCCTCATGTACATGTACATGTAAGTGACCACCACTCGGAGGCCACTATTTTTTACAGCATTTTGACTGGCCAATAAAGAGAGGCTTGACTATTTGTTTGATTGGTTTGATGCACCTAAATTATTGAACTCACCAAAAAGTTCTCTGCTTGATTTAGTTTGATTGCAAAAGACAACTCAACTCAACTAAACGATAAAATGAAATTCCCTTTTAATTAATTTTCTTTGTTTTTCAGTTTTGTTGAATTTGACTCCACAGGTATGCTGACACCTTGCTCATTTTCTTTGCCACCTGGACTGCATTAGATGGCTTCAGAGAGAGTCCTGACTGGAGGAGGGGAGGGCCAATATCTCCCGTTTCCTAGCCCAATTCATTTCAAAATCACAAATCCTAATTTCAATTCAGTTCCCAGTTCAATGCAGTTCCCAGTCTCGTGCCTCAAATCCCATTTTGAGCAACATTAGAATACCTTGCCACATACAGTGTGTATTTTTATATCTCTGAACACTTTGTAGAACAAGGCTACAAAAATAAAAACATGCATTTTGATTCAGTGACATGCAAATAATTGTATTTTAAAGGTAAGTCTAGTTTCCCATTTACCTGTGTATTTATAGGCAAATCCAAGTTTCCATTTTACCCTGTCAGGACCCTCTTTAGACATACATGTAAGCTATCCAACCCCCCCCCCCCCTCCCCCACAATAAGGAAGATTCCTACTACCTCCATTTTATGTCACCATCCTTTGAAAAATGTATTTCTACTAGTCATATTCCAACAACCTTCAACCATAGGGTGAATTCCCACCATCAGTGGAACGTCCCCTTAAAAGATACGTGTAGCATCATACATGTAGTCATGCTTTATAATTATGGTGATGCCTGATTATGTGTTGAGAAGAGTTACATGTAGGTTTACATTCACCTATTATGGAGCTTTTCACGATTAGTAGCATAAGGTGACGTTAACTGACACGTAAGCTAACGTCCAAAGCCCCGGGTAAACGATCAAACATTTTTTGTCCAACATCGTGTTGGATGAACAAAAGTCATGTTTTACTGTTTAGCCGCCTCTCTCAACTTTGTATTAATATATTTAAATGGTTTTCCGTTGTCCGACGTTTGGTCAAGCACAGTTGTTTGCCTGTTCAGCCGTTTTGCGTAACAAACACGATGTCGGACGAAAATGTTTCATCGTTTAGCCGGGGCTTTGACGTACACTTCACAACTGCGGTCACTTCCAGCTCCGTTGGATTGAACCTAAGCTTAATTATTTTACGTGGATTGGTAAAAAAGCCTAATCAGATCGCTTTCAAAATGCTAGGTTAGAGTTTATACACACCTTTCGCTAGAAAACGTTCTTCGTGCAACACAGCAACAGCATTTACGACTAAAAGACAAGCTTCTAGTAAACTATAGAAGGTAAGCGCCATCTTGGATTTTGTGACGTGTAGGCATGCGCAAAGCGCAAGCTAGAAAATTTCGTTCCAGTGCTTTCGCGATCTTGCATCACCAACTTCCGGCGGAAATGAGTGTACGCACAACATGGCGGCGAGCTGACGCAACTTTGACTTCCAAAGAAAATGTTTACATCGATGCTACCTTAAAAGTCTTCCTAAGCCATGGCTAAGCCATGGCTAAGCCATGGCTAAGCCATGGCTAAGCCATGGCTAAGCCATCATTGAAAATTCTAGTTTTCTGCTATCTTAAAACTATCGTATTTCAGGGCCAGTGGGTAGTCAATTTTAAATAGGCGTGCAACTGAGCACAAATTTTTCGATCGATGATCTGTTCGGATGGTGCAATTTGCGTAGCTCATTTCTCGAGATAAACACAAAATGTTATCATTGAGATATGAGGTCGCAAGGTGTACGTGGCCTTCGTTTAAAGAGCCACCTTTATATCTGACGTGTCCTTGAACCTAATAAAATTTGCTTCTCTTCCTGAGTTGTGTAGTGTTCAGTTGTTAACGATTGAGTGTCAGTGAGGCTAGTTATCCTTCGATTTTACGGGAAGACAACAATGTACGTCGTTAAGACTTGGGTTCCTCTTATTTTACTCATTGGTCTGAGTAATCTTACGCACGGTTCTCTGTTGATGAACTACCCTTACGATGATTTTGGGTAAGTATTTTTATTGTCACGCTCGATCGTTTGTTGTACAAAGGGCCTTGCTAAGAAACCACAGGTGCGAACAGGAGTTAAATTTTCATTTTTATGTTCCCTCAGTTCGAGAAAATGAACATATTTCAGCAGAAATGCGATTCAAAAACAACAAATGTTTTATCACCTGATAGCGAGACTCTTCCACAGAATTTGTCGAGAAACAAGCGCAAGACATAATGGCGAGGACTTCACACGAGTGCGCGCGTTCGTCTCGCGCGTCACTTGTCCAGAGTCAATTTTCTTCACGCGGTCGTCCTAACGAAAAATTCCTGAAAAGCGGTAGTCGCTTTATTTGTGCTGTAAGCTTGAAGTTTTTGTTATTAATTGGGAATTGGAAATGTTGTGGTGAGTTAAGATGCTCGTGATTGCGTGACTGCGTGTTTGCTTGAGTGTTGAGTGTTTAGATTACACAACATAAAGTGAGAGGAACGTGATTCTCTCTTGACGGTGCATCTATGTCATATCGGTTGAGATATAGTCAGCTCGAGTATGCTAACAATTATCCATAGCTACATTTTTTAAAATTATTATCATTATAATATTTTTCTACAGGTTGTGGCATCGAAGAAACATTTTTGAACTTGTCAATTGGGACCCTTTCGACGACCATGATTTGTTCTTTCCCAGCATTCACCGGGCGAGGGCTGACTATCGCAAGAGAGTTCCGCAGCCTTTGATGACAAGAAATGACAAAGACAACTATCAACTCTCCATGGATGTCAAAGGATTCGACCCGAAAGAACTGTCGTTGAAATTGGTTGGCCGGGAACTGCTGATCAAGGGAGATCACAATTGCAGACCAAGCCAAACGGAACAATGCTTGGAAAGAAAATTTTGTTGGAGACGGACTTTGCCAGAAGACGTGGACTTGAGCTCCGTTAAAGCCACTTTGACTGTGTTGAACATTCTTGAAATCGAAGCTAACAAAAACAAACCCTTCGAAAGTGACATTCAGATTGCAGTCTGTGACAGGCCTGGGGACCAACCACTGCACAAGCCGAAGAATCAGTTCGGACATGCGCAAGTTATCAGAAAAGAACCGCACCAGGTAGAGGAGGAAGCCACTGTGGAAATTGTTCCTGATGAAACAGACCAAGCAATTGGATCATAACTGGCTGATTTTATACTAAAGACGGATAATCCCTGGAAGGAACTTAAGCAATCATTTTTGGTTGGTTTTCACAGCGCTAGGATTATAACAAAACGCTTGAACAACAAACACGTTTTATTTTATGTGTCATTTCTCTTGAAAGCTGGATCGATTAATTAGAACGATATAGTAAGCTTGTACTGAACAATTATGTTTGCTTTTGCAGTATAAATTTGTTGAGCAGATTAGTTCCATTGCTACTGCAAAACTATTCTGCGTCACTCAAAAGCACAAACGTACATATCAATATGGCGTCTCTTAGTGCAAGCTTAACTACTAAGAACCATGATAACTTTCTGGTGTGTGAGTGAAATGCATAGCAGTTCAGGACATGTTTCATTTCAATGGCGGATCTGGGGTGGGGGGGGGGGGAGATTAAGGGGTCTGGATCCTCTTCACTTACCTAGATCCTGCCAGAAGAGGAACAAAAGCAGAAAAAAGCGTATGCCAGTCAACCAAGTTTACCAGAAAATTTTATTGGTTGTTTTAAATTACCCTTTTTTGGCTATTGAAGTATCAAGCAAAAGTTTTCATTTGGAAGAAGCTTATCAAAACTTTTTTCTTAAATACCTCTGTGCATTCGTTGTGTATTGTTTGTACATTATGAGACTCTTAGAATTTAGAAACATATAGGCATTCCTCAAGGGGTTATACTATTATCAAAAGAAGAGCAAGGGAAGTTGCTATGGATTTGATCTTCTACTGACTTATTATGGCCTGGTCGGGACAAACAAATAAAGAAGTCATTAGCACATCGTGTACTTGTCCTGTCTCACTCTCTGAAAGGTTGAAAATTTGCCTTCTTCGCAGGCTCTTTGAAGGCCAGTCGAATCCTATCCCATGAACCTTGAGTGATCTGAATTCAATCCTCCAATCCCGGTCCTGAGAGCTTCAAGGGATCGAAACGAGATCAAGGGTACGAAATGTCGATAGCGAACACGAAGTGCGAACGTGCAAGCAAGCAGACGGAGGGAGGGAGGGTGGGGAAGAAGGGGGCAGGGACGTCATTACATCAATTATTAGTCCCCCTTTCTATCTTCCCTTGTACCTCCGTGCAAAGTAAAATAGCTGGTCAAAAATATGGCATTTGAAAGACGAAGGGTAGTTCTTTTGGACCCCAAATTTCTGGGGAAATGATCTGATGCAATCTCAAGCCACCAAACTTGGTGACTTCAAATCGTTGTTCATCAAATTTGACATTACCATAATAACCACATTTGACAGGCAGTTTTTCAGAATTTTGAATTTCGCTCTTTTTTTAGTGAAAAATTGTAACTTTCTTAAGGCGACTTTGACATTTTAAGATCAGTTTAGCGTTCTGTTAGTGATTTTGAATACTTTTTGAGAAATTTTGGTGTTATCTTTACTTCCCTCTAAGTGTCGTTGTCACAGCTTTAATATTCTAGGGGTCCCAGTCTAAATATAGGGTTAAAGTTCGAAAAACTGAGCTCGTACAGTCGGTCTTGTCAACATTATGTTAAGTTGAAGTTCAGCTATTTCTTTCTTAAAACATAGAAATGTTTACCTTGATGTTACTGAAATGTTTAGAAGAGTTGTGGTCTTCGTTCGGGATAAAACTAAGGCGCCTGCAGAAAGACTACTTAAAGCGATTGCTCAGCGAGCCAGTACACCGGCATCCCTTTCACGTAACGATTTTTCCGTGCATCCTTTTTTTAATACGGGCCATTTTCGAGTGCCTCACCTTTGTAGAATTTGCTTCACATAAGTTTGGAACTAAAAACCAGAAGCCGAACGATTCAGTTACCGAGCGATACGTTATTTGTGGATATAAAGTGACGAATAAATAAAAAAGGCGTGTAGTGCCGAGTTGTTTATAATCAGCTCGCATCCCCCAAGAGGGAGACCTCGGTAGTTCGTTGAGGAATTTTATTTGCCTGAAGAAATACATTAGTTTCGCCAAACACTTCCAATTAATTCCCCAACAATGTGAGCCATATTATGCTCGTGGGTGACATAACTCTTTGTTGCGTGTTATTTGTGCCTATAAAGGCTGTGCACCAAAGTTAAAGTGTATGTCCATTTCTGTATGACTTCGCAACTGTTAACTTAATATTTCTCGCATTAATTTATGAGGTGGACACGCCTTTTTAAGTGCCATGTGCTTGCTTAGTTTCCCTGGTCTTATAGCCACAAAATGAGCTAGGCCCGGCCCCGGCCAGTGACAGCGCACGCAGTATGGGATTTGCAGCTGGCTCGTCATGAACAAATCGAGAAATCCGGTGGTACCCATCACTAAGTGTCACTAACTTATTGCAGGAAACGAGATTTTCGTACAGGGTCCGCCGCCATTCCTCTCATGCACCTGATCAAATGCTGTACTTTAGAACCACTCTGAACGGGTGTAAGTTGAAACGCGGTTCCCCGCCACTCAGCTCAGCCTTGCCAAATAACAAACGGTTCGGCACATAGCAGGTACGGCACATGAATCTGAGTTCTCCTATGATCTTGCATTAAAAAGCTTTGTGAATAACTTCCAAATAATTTACCTTACTAATCTTATATCCATTGACTCAACATTGGACCGTTACATTACGTACATTGAGCTTTGTATGAATTCGAGGTTTTTATTCATTACATAACCATTTACAAGATATGTTCTTCCGTTAATGAAGTTCAAAGAAGCTTAAAATATCACAATTACCAATGTGTAGTGAAGGGTGACGTGTTTTACAGACATATTGACTTTGTTGATAAAAGCTCTCCTGTCAAGGTTACGAAAATCAAAATCACCGTACCGTTGTGCGATGCGATTAATGAATAAAAAGACCTCATCCCTTAGCAAAAGGCTACAATTAGCAGGGTATTGATATTGACGTAGTGGTTAATGGAGCCTAATGATTAACAATTATTCACCGAAGTGCAGGTGAATAATGGTGGATATTTGCCGAACCGGTAAATATCTACCACTCTTCACGAACACTGAGTTGAATAATTGTTTTAGTGTATACCAATCAAGTGAATAAGCAGCGCCAAATGTCTATTTTTTTCCTGAGTTATGAGGAAAAGCACGCTCGCGAAATCCAGCAAAATTCCGGGAGGTAAATAGCAGAAACCATCCCGAGTTTGAGTAGCTAAGGACAGCGCGCGAAAAACACTATCTATACTGGTTTGGCTGGTATATACTAATAATATTTACAGTCTCTTTCAGGGATTCCTATGTTCTGACGGAGCTTTACTCCATCACTTCATAATATATTGGTGCACACAAGTGTTTAACCCAATGACATGTTACTTCCTCTCAACCCCACTTCTTTCTGCAGCACCTATAAGAAAAACGAAGTAAAGCTTGGGTTCAAGCTGGCAACTTATCTCCCTTAAAATATGAAAGACTAAAGGAGAAAAATATTATTTTGGGGTACAGTCGTAATAATTAGAGATCATATCCCATGTGTATTTACAGCGGTTACCGTTTTGCGTTCGTATTCCTTCGATTTCCAGGTACAAGCTAAATTTCTAAATTCTTTTCGCAACTAAAAAAGTTGCAAAACATTAATGCGATGATCTTCTGTACATTAAAATTTTCTATTTCAAGATTTTTTACTTACTAATACGTAACCCTGGAACTGAGAAAATATTGTTACTCTTCCAGTGTAAAAAGAAGCTAATTTGGGAAGCCTACGATATTTAGTTGTGTTCTGCCCATTTGAATTTTTTTTTTTCTGTTCTTGGTAAAATCTAATTTATGCAAAACAAGAAAACCACACGGGAGCCGGTTAAGACCATTTCTTTTTCACGAGTTGGCTCATAGGATTCTTTGATTTACCTCTAAATGCATTATAATCCCATCTTTTGTTACTAAGATAAAGTGTTAAAGAATGTGAAAAACAGCTGAAAACAGCTGTTTTATTAAAATTGATTGGTTACAAAACGTGATGTTCTCCCTTTAAGGAAAGGTCTAAAAAATAACTACCTTACTTGCCCTCGCGAAATGTTAACAGCGGGAACATTAAAACCGCGAAAATAGTTTTTATTTTTGTTTTCCTTTTGATATTTAAGTCACAAAAAGATCTGCCTACCATGCAAGTCATCACCACCACCAAAATCCAATGTGACGTCATCTCCAATGAGGACAAAAGGAGCCCAATGTTTCACTTCACTAAACTGGAGAGATTCTCTCATGGATTTCATAGCCCGTTTGAGGGATTCGCCAGCACTTCTGCCTTCCACCAATTGTTTGTAGAAACTTTTCATGAACTCCAGCGTAGCCTTGTCATCAATTGCCCAAAGTGACACTAAGACAGACCGAGTACCGGCACCCAAGAAAGCTCTTGCTATGCCAACAACCCCCTCGGATTTAATCTCGCCACGGCCGCTATGACAGCAACTTAGCACGACAAGTTTCGCCCGAAGTTTGGCATGCAGCACATCTGTCATAGTCAAAATGAAGTCTTCCTCCGTCGGTGTTTGGGATGAACGTGACAGGTTTGGAGCCAGAGCAATTTCTCCATTTTCCATTCGACCATGAGCTGCGATGTGCACTAAAGCAACAGTGGAGAGGCGTTTTAACACTTCATCTTTTGTTGCTTCTTCTCCAATGAGAGGGTCAGTGTTCAGTATGCGTGCAATCATCTCTACTTCTTCTCTGGCGCATGGCAACTGCTTTAGTTTATAGGTGACTACTTCCTGTACCCATGGATCTCCCACGAGAAGCGCCCCCGTGTTACAGTGGTAATCTTTTGGCGAATTTGTGATCAATTTCAAGCTGGTTAGGGATGGAATCAGTCGTATTCTGAGAGACTCGCACAGGTACTTTGAATTTGGGGTTATGAGTGCAACGAATGGAACCAAGGACAATGGACCTTCGGGGACAATAATTATTTCTTTCCGACCGCGAATCAAATCTGCAATTGGACCAATGAAAACGTTATACAATGTTTGGAGAGGATTGGATTGAGGTGACAAGAACTGAGGCAGTGACTGATTAGGCTTCTGATCTGCCAGGTCTTCATCTCTCTGCTTATCAAATGACCGATCCTCGCATTTAACTCCATCTCTAGCACCAATTGTTTCAAAAGCAGTCTCCCTTAGGGAAGTCATGAAGGTGGTCGCATCAACAAAATTGGTTTCACTGTTTTTGTAACTACGTAACTTGACATCTTTTCCTTTTTCAATTATCCAGAAATAAACACGCTGCTGTGCAAATGCTACAAATACCGTAACTGTATTTTCCGGCTGACTAGCAAGCGTGGCAACGGTAGCCTCATCTAGTGTATTCGAGCCATATGCATCGTGGGAAACTTTAAACTTATATTTAAATTCCATGAGATCTTTTAGAGCTTGAGCACGTCCTTGTTCAGCGGCTACAAGAGCCTCCTCTACCTTGTTGTGGTCCAACAATAGATTCCACAAATTACTGCACACATCTTGGTACACATGGTTTAGGTTAATTTTCCACTCATCCTCAAAATGGAGACGGGCCCTAGCATCGCTCAGTGCTTTTAAACTTGACTGAAAATAATGACCGGCTTGAGGCAGGGAACCTAAAGATGTAAATATACAACCAAGGCTATTACACGTTTCTCCCTCTCTGAAGGTGTCACCTACACATCTTGCATTTGCAAGACAGAGTTGGTTGTATTTTATGGCCTTTTCGGAATCCCCGAGACGATAAAAAACACTGCCAAGGTAGCCATAAGCTCTTCCTTCTTCAAAACTGTCTCCTAGTTCTTTAAAAACGTCCAGACCAAGTTCACAATACTGAATTGCTTTTTCAAAATCTCCAAGACTTTCATAATCGTTGCCAAGACCGCAGTACGCTGACCCTTCTCCTTCCCTGTCACCCGCTTCTTTGGCGATTTTGAGAGAGAGTTCATGATATTTAACGGCTTTTTTAAAATCTCCAAGGTTGTGGTAATTGTTACCAAGGGAACCATACGCCCTTACTCCTCCTACTCCTGTGCCGTTCTCAACTTTCTTGGAATTTTCAAGAAAGAGTTCTTGATAGTAAATTGCCTCTTTGAAATAGCCCAACCTGGTATAATCAAGACCTAGGCTATTATATGCCAAACCTTCTTCATCAATGTTTCCTGATTCTTTGGCAATTTCTAAACGGAGTTTCTGGTAGTGAATGGACGTTTTCAAATCTCCGAGACTGCTATACGCGATGCCAAGTTTACCATACGCAACCCCTTCTCCATTTCGGTCTCCCATTTCTTTAACAATTTCAAGATAGAGATCAAAGTAGTGAATGGCTTTTTCAAAATCTCCCAGCCTGTAATAACACACCCCAATTTCAAGAAGACAACTTCCTTTCGTATCCATGTCTTTCGATAATTCGCAAAGCTTAATTATCGATTCATAGCTGCGTATTTCAATTCTGAGGTCCTCTGCGGCTGTGAGGTCCACATCGTTCTGTTGGACAGAGAAGAACAAGTTATTATTACTTCCTCCTCCACAGTATGCATGCAAGAACTGTATTTTTGAAGCACGTTTCCTTACCAACCTAACCCTATTCAGACTGGGCTTTTTATGGTTTTCTGGACCTTGAGTTAAGGAGGGGGAAGCAATTCCGCCCCTCCCCTCCTTGACTCCGGAAGTATTATAGCTATGAAAACGATATAAAGAGGGTATATAGTAGGTCCGGAAATGTTTCCTTTGAGGTCCGGAACATGATCTGTTGAGGTAGCGTGATGTGGATACTGCGTCACGGTTTGCAAACGGCAGTCATCTTGGATCGACAATCTTGGATTTCCAGAGCTTTTTGGAACGTTTCTTGGAACGCTGCAAAGAATTTTCTAAAGCGTTGTGTAGATTAGCATGTATCCCAGAGTTTTGTGACATCGGCAAATGTTGTTATTCATCATGTCAGTCCTCTGCGCTTTTTGTTATCGTCAAAAGCAGAGCATTAGCCGCGGGAAATGTTGCCAAGTGTAACACTCGTGGGGCAACTTGCCTCGCATGAAATAATACACCTTCTCGCAGTTTTGTAGGCTTTTGTGGGTAGGCAAACAAACGTAGATTATGCGAATGCGAAACCGATCTCAAATACCACACTGCCATTTAAAGCCTGTTACTGGGTATACAACTCCCTGTGGCCAGCGTAAGGATATTTAAACGGTTTACAACACCAGCTTCCCTCCCCTCCCTGGTGTACTTAATTAGTTTTCAGATAACTGGCAATTTAGAAACGTGTTCCAATCTGCATCAATTCCAAAGATGGCAAAATTTTTTTGTAGTGTTAATACATTCATATTTACACCTACAGAGTCGATGAGGAGAGAGTAGGCTAAATAAATATAAGAAAAAATAAATTAATTGATGAACAAAGTTTACTAATAATAAATTAATTTAACGATAAATGAATAAATCAATCAATTTATTAACGAGAAGCTAGAAGTCAATGCTTTCTTGCTTATTCCCTGTCATTACAATAAAATATTTTACCTTTCTATTACAAACTTTCAGAATTCAATTTTTAGGAATTTTTTGGACATCAGATTTTACCAACATTCGACACGTTTGCTTACCGAACAGAATAGCATTAAACTGTAACAAATAGTGAACAAAACGACGCTAAAGAAAAATGACGAGTGAAAATGGCAATCACAATGGATATGACCTCACGAAAAATTTCAGCTGCTTCATATCAACTTCTCTAGCCACGCCTCTGCCATGGCTCAACTGCCGGTTTTTTTTAAATTTAATTTAATTTAATTTTCTTTGATGGGCGTATTTTAAACTACAATCTTCGTCATTAATTTTGGGACACCTTCATATTTCTGTGCTTCCCAAGAGAAATTCTTGGCAGAAATCCCACCCCCTGTACAATGCTGATTTTCCATTCCATAAGCAGTTTACTCCTCGCACAATATTGCTTCGATTAAGGGGGGCGGGAAGCCATTTCAACTCTGGTTGTGGCGAAATTGAGTGGAAGAGTTAACTTCATGTAAAAAAGGCCTCTTTTATTGAAGCCTCCCAATCATTTCTGTCGGCTATTGTAGAATTCTCAAATAAAAACAGTTTTCACGTTGATGGAAATTCATCAGAAAAAGTTTCGAAATATTAAGAATCACAGTTCATTGTTTTTCAGCATTCCTCTTGTGGAACATGTACCTACATTCAGAGGTAAAGTAAAGACTCACCTGGCGCTCCACTGAATAACTCTCACGCTGACTCTTTGCCTTTTCTTGTTTTGGGTTTATTAATTTACTGTGCTCATGAATAGATCTACTCCTTAAATCCAACAGCATCTTGTTTTCCTTTTCAACCTTTTAACTCGTAAGTTAAGTAACTTCTAACAGTAACAGATTTTGAAAGAAAAGACCGAAACTGAACACTCAAGCGGACTCGATTCAAGCGAAACTTTTTGTTTAAATTTAAATACACGCTAATCATGCTTTATTAAATTATGTATTTCTTTTTTCACACTTCTATTTTTGTATCTAAATCTTTATGTTAATTTTTTCCACATTCCACTTTTGATAATGATGACATGAAGTCATCGTAACGTCAAGTTACTTTTTTATCGTTGATTTTCTTGTTGAAAAGTTAAGTAACATTTGTAAAAATACAATCCACAATTCGATTCCATAATTTTCGACGATAAGCAACGTTATGGAAACGTTGCTCTGAACGTAGAAATCTTAACACCTAATCTCAGGTCCATCACTGAGCAGACGTGGAAGTCTAATAAAAATTACTGTTGTGTTGTTTTCAGCAGATAACAGTATTATAGCACCGCCTTTATCTGTTATCATGGTAGGCTAATTCCACACCAAATTTGGCAGTGGTCTAATAGTGTCTTGTGTTCTGTTACAATCTACATTATTCGTTTCAAATTTTTGTTAAAGCAGCATAAGATGGGGAAAAATCTAGTCTTTATACTGGATAAGGATAGTTCTAACTTAAAAGTTATCTCTCCATTTGTGATTTTTCCTAGGAACCAACATCAAACATCAACATATTTTGGCTGAGGGCCATCCTGGGAAAGCAAACGCCGAGAATGCTGTTTTCTTTCGTAAGTAACTGCCTAAGTTGCCTTTACTGATAGAAAGCTCGATAAAAGGACACAGCCTTACGCAGTCAAATTCGATCATAAATAGAAGAAAATATCACTACATACTTGTATTTTCAAAGCAGAAGGAAATTAATCCATCCATCCATCCAGTCAGTCAGTCAGTCAGTCAGTCAGTCAGTCACTCCGGTCAATCAACCAGTCAAAGGTTGTCTGTCTGTCTGTCAGTGAGCCATTTTTAAAGGATACTTTTAATCCTTTGTCACACCAGGTGGTGGCTTCTTCGTAAAGATGCAGCTTTACACAGGCACTCGCTCCTAATAACATTCATAATGACGTTAGTGAGATACCTTCACTTTCTAACAACATGTTCTTTTTTGAATGGGACAATAAACCATCTTGCATATCAATTCTGACTAAATAAAAAAAAGCTGAAATTCATTAAGCCAATTATAACATTGAGTATTAATTATCTTTACGTATTCCTGATCTTCAAGAAGGCTCGTGTTAAGTTTTCAAATGGAAGGGCCATGAATTTGCTCTACGTGTTCAGTACCATGAGCAAAAAACAGGCTGCCATTCCTCTGAGAACTCCAAAAGTTTTCCACATCTTTAGTGTGGTACGTCTCTTGTACATAAGCGCAGCCGGCTCCTTGTTTTTGAAACCAAGTATATATATTGCCTTCTTTTGGATGAAGAGGATAGTCGCAAAAATCCACCAGCGGAGCAAACCGACCTTGGACTGGGGAGCGAGACAGGATCCTCCAGCACCCCCTTTGCCTCTCACTCTTCTGTCGCTGGCCTTTTTTTTCAACTACAATAGCCCTCCAAAACCGTCTAGTAGATTTTGTCTATTTTATCTATCTATAACTGTCAACTGCAATACTTTATGTATTTTAATATTAGGAATTAATTGTTGGTGAGAATATTCCCTTTTCACATTGTTAAGACCTTGTGGACCGCAATACAATCCAAACTTCTTTTCTACACGAGTTTTAAGAATCTGAAAAATGAACAACCGATAGGGCCTTTACTCGTTCCGAAATAAACAATGGAAATTTCTAAGATGCAGTGAGCAGCTAGATTGAGGCTGATCATCTGAAACCGACCGCAATGTTCTAATACCTAAAAATACACTGGCGAAGACCTTTCCTTTTGTAGTGTACTTGTAACAAGTAATCTGGAAGGGTTGATCATGGGATAGATAGATCAGAGATCGCTAACCTAGGTAACTTACCTGCTTCTATGGCTTTGGTGTTATTTGTCTGGAACTTGATGGCACCTTCTGCATCAGTTCTTGATTCCTTATAATTACCTAACAAACATTTACTTAGTTAAAAGGCGATGACTATAAAGCGTTTTAGGCCGTATACTTTCCCATGTGCAGTAATGATGACAGTTGGACAGGTAGAGTTGGAAAGGTTATTTATACTAAACCGATAGGTCATTAGGGGATGGGATACACCGTTTGGCCTGTTCCTAAACTTCCCCATCATCATCATCATCATCATCATCATCATCATCATCATCATCATCATATCATCTTCATCATCATCATCATCAACACAAAGTCATTATCATTATCATCGTCATCGTCATCATGAAAAGCATCATATTTCTTGGAACACGCATATTTGAAAGTACAATCTTCGAGCGGAATCAGAAGAAATGGGTTCCTGGATGAATGAGTTAATCGGTAAGTGTGGTGGGTTGACATAGTCTTTCTTCAGTCTCATCTCAGCGAACGTTTCCTTTTGGGTGAATTCACCATTACAAACGAGCAACAAGCACTAACTGTAACATGTATCCACATTAAAATACCATGTTTTTCAATTCCAATTGTCTTAAATTAAGAACAATAACCACGAAACGAACACTGAGTGTGACCGCCGCCACTGTTGTTCCGTTTTATGTTTTTTGTATAACCAGCCAGGTTTTGATTTGCAGTGTATAGCCAAGTAAATGGCAAACTGCAAACAAGACCTCGAAATTACAAGTTGACCAGCTATTTTCTTCAATGGTTTTATGCTTGAAATACTAATTTTTCTAGGGAAAGTAGCAAAGATTCACAAAGGTGATTCTATTCAATTGTATTGTGCATCCTTTCTGCGCATCGTTTTTCGCGTGATTACCGCTCGCACAACCGCGTGCACGCTCGGAACTTAGTGGGTTTTTTATAAAAACTCGGCTGTTCAGAGAAATAAATAGTCCTTTTCTCGTAAACGAGGACGGTGGCCTCCATTTTGTAATGCATAAATTTGAATAGCATACGGTTAAGTGCTATATTTCGCGATTTTAAGAAAAGTAAAAAATTCTGCTTTGAGATATGTTTATTTGAATGCCGACTGAAAAGAGCACACCTTTACATGTACGTACAGTACGGTACAGTATGTTGCCCAGTTTTCGTACAAAAACAACTTTATTTGATTATTTTCGTCCGTCATTAAAATCTTCGTCAACCGAAGAATTCCAAAAGTAAAAGGAACATTTCAGCTATAAATTGCCGGTTTTGCCGGGCTTTTTGACGAAGAAGCAGGTCAGTGCGGACAATTTCTTTCGAGGTGAGTAAAAGTTTAGCGGCTAATATTTGCACTTTTCACTGCACAGTAAAGGTATTGTAGATGAAAAAATAGCCCGTTTTGTTGGTAATTTTGCAAGGAACTTCATGATTTTTGGACAGATGATAGATAAAAGATGAAAGTGAATGGAAACACTTTCAACGCCAGCTTAGATTTAACTGCTCCTGAATTTTAGCGGTGAGAATCTTCGCATAGTCATTTCGACCTACTTCGCCAGTTTTCGTACACTTAGCTGCGCCTTTCTCAAAACCTATTTTTAAACAAGTTAAAGAACTGAATTTTAAACTTCACTGTTCGAAAAGTAATAAGTCGCAAATGCAGCAAAGATTACACAACAATCCTTGCAAAGTACAATACACTACATGTATTTATTGTGGTATAACAGCGACGCTTTACATCCAGGTCATGCAAAGTTCACGATTATTTAATAAACTTATTCCCACGCAAACAATCTAAATCGTCAAATAATTAACTAAGGTAGATGTCTATGATAGAATGTTGACATACACCTTGAAATATCGTTAGTTTACCCGTTTTACCGATTTTTTTCACTCCGTTGCGATTCTAATAAACATTTACAAAGGTAGGTAAGAAAAGCAAGCGTAAGCGGAAACGGAAGTAAAGCGTTTGCTATTCTAAAGGCGTAAGCGGAAACGGAAGAAAAACGTCGAATCTTATATAGGCCTTTTCTTAACAGTTGTAATACGCAGAATAGTAACCTGTCAACTACCTTTACCAAGGCAGTAAATGACGTACGAGACAGTGGATTGAGCGTAAGAAAAGCCGCCCAAAAGTGAGGGACAAAAAAATCAACACTGCAGGATCGATTAAACATCCACCCCCGAAAAACCTTTTGCTTTGTACACCAAATGATTGGTCGCTAAGCCGATATTTATTAAACGAAGAGAAAACACGATAGGCACTCAGCAGGGTGGCTGACAGATCAGTTTGAGTCGAGCGTTTTCGTGGAGAAATGTTGTTTTGTCGATGTACGAAAACTGGGCCAGGTGTACGAAGACTGGGCAACTTAGGAGTTTTGGGAAAAATGGCACAATTTTGAACATACGTCGATCAAGCGGTCAATCCGGCGTTTTTTATATTGAAGGTAAGTAAATGGGGTATCTTTAAAAGAAATTTCAGAAATTTTCGTCTCACAGACGAAAAGATATAGCGATTACAAACTAAACTGTACGAAAACTGGGCAACACACTGTATGTGCACTCGCAGCAATTTCTATGCACTTACTTGACGTTTTAAAGAATTATAGTTCTCATTTCTGATTGCTAGGGTTTCCGAGGAAAACCTTGCAGGTCGTTCAGTTACTTTTAATGGCTATCCTTGTTGTGCAAAAACGAGTGCGGTGAACCCTATTATTTACTGGATTTTTGAAATGTTCAAAACAGTTATCAATTGGATAAAGTTTCAGAAAATTGTTCTACTATTTCGATGGAATACCCTTAATTAATTCATCTCTCGATCATTATAAGAACCAAAACCTCTTACCAACACGTAAATTGGCTGTTGCCCTGCTGCTGTACAGTTTTGCATTCAGTTCGTCATCCTTGCAGCTCGCCTTTATTCCTTCAGTGTAGAAGTATATGGCGCTGTTGAGTTCATTTTTGCTGTATTCGTCGTCACCTTCTTGTAGGTAAACCTCAGCTATTGCTTAAAGAAAACGATTGTAGACATATAATGATTTAATATAAAGACGGTCAGTTTTACTGTGACCGAAAGGTTGTAAATTTTATTTTCTTACCAAAATGACATAAAATTCTTGCCTTTGAGCTAACGTGTAATGTTCACTTTATGCATGATATCGGCGAGAGACATTTCGTATGTACTTTCTTGCTGACCACATCAAAACGGATTCCCTCCGATCGGTCTTTAGCTGCAAATTACCTTGGAAAATATCCCTCTACCAGTGGCGTATTAAGGTAAATACGGTTTACCGTAGATCATTATTTCACCGTCGTGTCATTTTGCCGTATAAGGGCAAGAGAACGCGCAAAATATGCAAGTGTATTACACTGTACAATCCCGGTTTGACCGTTTCTTTTCTTTTCTTTTTTTTTGTTGTTGAAGGAGGACTCATTAATAGACCAAACAAGTCTCATTGTTATAGAGTTAATGCTTTTGAAGTCATGGAGGGTGGTTCTTTTTCTCACCTTTTAAAGTTTCGTTATCAAAATCAAGTATTCCTCCATCTTTTGGCGTGACGTCACC